>CABFWO010000859.1:47091-122935 GCA_902155825.1 Timema genevievae | reverse complement strand
CCCCCCCCACCCAAAGATATTTCGTATAACGCCCTTGTGCCCACTGTAATCTACGAGACTTGATCATCTTAACAATGTCTTATGATGAGTACAGAGTATGTATAGTACCTCAACATTATGTAACCTTCTACACACCCCAGTACCTTCATCCTTTTTGGAGAAAATATCTTCCCAAGTACCTTGTTTTCGAACACTCTATATTTATCATCGTCATGTAAAGAGACCATGTTTCACAGCCATAAACAACAACCTAAAAAACTATTATTTTGTATAATCTTAGTTTTAAATTCCTTGACAGCAGATGAGAGGTTAACAACTTATTGATTGATTAATAGCATGCCCTGTAACTCTTTTATAAAGTTTAATTGTAGACAAAAAAAAATTGAAAACGTAAATGTGCATAATCATAACCTAAACCTAACCTAACCTAGCATGGGTGGAATGGGCCCCAGCTCTGCAGATGACAAGGTCACAAATTGTCCAAACGGGTCATAGTTGGCACATACACTTTAGTTATACGTGGTGCACAAAGTCTAGAAAATGTATTTTCTTCACTTAAAGACCATTGGTAAAGAAGAAGTCATATTGTGACCAAAGGCAAACATTTACTGTATGATTAAAGAATAGGAAATGTATAATAAATTTTACATCCCTAAAACAATACCACTTGGTTTGCTTTTTTTGCTGTTTTTAGCAAAAAAATTATTTTTTACCAAGTTTCATTACCGAAATACAACTTTTTATTTAACGAATGCCGATCATTTTATTATGTACAAATCAGGGTCTTTAGATCACTCCCAGTAAACCCGACCGGGATTAAAACTCCTCAAGGTTTATTTTCATAAACGCATTCCTAAAATATAATTTTAACTGCAATCAATAATTTATTTGCGGGCCAGCAACAACAATTCCACGGACCACAGGTTCGGAAACAATGTTTTAGGCTACGTAAGAATATAGATCTTATTTTTAAAGGCAGATGTTATGAGATGATATTTACTAACTATAAACTCAGCCATAGAATACTCTAACGCTCAACACGAGCCTTTTTAACTGCCTGCCCAGATTTATGGCGGGATAATAAAATTGTTGTCGAGATGAACGATTAATTTGGCACAGGACTTGAAGGGGATGGGAGGTTGAAGGAGAGGGGCGTATTTGGCGACATCAACGCTCTTATTACCTCAAAATGCTAGTGTATAAATGAGACTTTCACAGACACGAGCTCGACACGTCCTATTCCAAATTGTTGAAATCAGCGTTTATTAATGTCGCTTGTTCTCTCCAATCTAGGGATACCCATTTGGTTCAGAAAATCTTAATAGGTGAAGGTGAGGTGTTTAATGTGTACTCTGTTTACCTTTAAAAATAGCAGTCTTACCTTGACGAATGACACTATGAACCTATCTTGTAAGCTGCGCCATAGTGGAACCATGTAAGATAGGGATGGTGACATTTTTTCGGCCAGTGTGCCACTTGAGAGCTAACTGAATTTTGGACTGGTATGGTGCGACACCTCTTATTTAAGTTTTTTTAATGAGTATTTAAAAATAAAAACTTAATGAATATTATGAATAGCTCAAATCAAATTGTAAATATTTTAATAATACCTAAATATTAAAGAGGAAAATTTATTAAATTGTCAAAGTGTGTGTCTTATACAATATTAACTTCAATAATTTAAATAAAAACATTGTATATATATATATATATATATATCACATTGAATTTTGTAAAGTCAACGGCTAAAAATCATCTTGACTCGTACTTAAGTTCATATTATATGCTGTTGAAGACAACCAGCCATGACCCAAACATAAATATGTCTGACTAACAAAATACAACATGTTTAAAACTAATATGGAAATGATTATATTGTATATATATATACAATTATATATATATACAATTATATATATACAATTATATATATATACTATATATATATACAATTTTAATATATATATATATATATTAAAATAGAAAAGATACACTATAATTAAATGATTATATTGTATATATATATATTAAAATAGAAAAGATACAATATAATGAAATGATTATATTGTATCTATATATATATATATTAAAATAGAAAATATACAATATAATCATATATATATATATTAAAATAGAAAAGATACAATATAATCATTTCCATATTAGCTTTAAACATGTTGTATTTTGCTAGTCAGACATATTTATGTTTGGCTCA
Organism: Timema genevievae; assembly: GCA_902155825.1. Classification (NCBI taxonomy): domain Eukaryota; kingdom Metazoa; phylum Arthropoda; class Insecta; order Phasmatodea; family Timematidae; genus Timema; species Timema genevievae. The sequence goes on along the minus strand of CABFWO010000859.1, from coordinate 120,720 downwards.
TGGCTGGTTGTCTTCAACAGCATATAATATGAACCTAAGTACGAGTCAAGATGATTTTTAGCCGTTAACTTTACAAAATTCAATGTGATATGACATTGAATGGCATGGTTGTTGAAATATAATTTACTCCAAAAAACTGTTCCACGCTGGGAAAAGTTGTATTTAGTCTTATTATTAGTAGTAATATTTAGTTTCATGCTGGCATGCCACCGAAATAATGTTCGCGTGTCACCCAGTAGCACAAGTACCATAAATTTGCCAACCCTGATCTAAGATAATCAATCTTATAACATTTCAGGGTAAAAAAAATAGTAAATGAATAAAAAAAATTATAAAATAATTTTGCAAAGCTATATGTGAAAAAAAAACACATTTCAATTTAAAATTCAATCACTAATTAAAGATATAGCTATTTGGCCAATGTATGTAAAAAAAAAAGACTACTTCTATATTTATTTGGCAGTAGGTTTAAGCATGAAGGCAATAACACTTACACACACATGTTCAAATATAAATATATTGTGACCTCCTTTTCCATTAGAACAAAAATAACCCTCACCGTTGGGGCACATAAACTAGGGTATCAATCTCATCTTGTTTGCCGGTAACAGGGAGGTCAGGGTTTGAATCCTGGCTGAATATAAATAGGGTTACCACTTACATACCGTCTTTGAATACATGCACAACTTTAAACTTATCAAAATGACTAACTCTTACTTTCACGTTTCTATACTAAAATGTTCTCTTTTTTGAAAATGATAACAACAGAAATAAACACCCACTTTGGTGGCCGCATGGTCCAAGGTGCTACTCTCGCAGTAAACTAGACTGCCGATGACGGGGAGATTGCTATTTGAGTATCAGTCGGGTGCATTAAAGGGGGTTTATCCAAAATGGTTTTCCACTCTCCCTCCACGCAAATACGGGTACACTTCCTATAAATATAACCCTCCCTATCCCTAAAGCCATTTGAGTAATTAGTAGAGTACATAAGTGTATAACCCGAACGGCTAGTAAGACGTGGTGCTAAAAAATAAATAAAATAAATGTAAAAAAAAGAAAAAAGAATGAATTCTAATTCTGAGTCATCGCGTTAAAGTTTGGTTGGGATCCCGATAGGCTAGAAATTTAATTTTTTTTCTGGGATTGTTTGTGAACATAATATAGCCCAATGGTGGACCAATGCGATTGTATAGAAATTGTATATTAAGCGCCTACAAAGCTCTAAAGTTCATAATTGTTGTATGGAAAATAATAGTTTGTTGGTGGAAGTCCGCAACAAGAAAAAACTATTATTTTGATTGATTAAGGTTGCCAACATTAATACTATTTATATTAATAAAAATATTATTTAGCCTTGTTTAATTTATTTAATACGTATTTGATTAAGGTCACCAAAATAAAACATGTCCTCTGTTATTATTTTTGTATTATTATTATTATTGATGTATAAGTAGCACTAAGTCTAGATATCCAGAACTTGATTTTTATCACAAAACGAAAATCAAACTTAGGCCTATAGAATAATTTAAGGAACACCCTTTTCAATGAATACTTTTGCTATTGCCAATACTTTATGAATATAAAGAAACACACTACAATTCGAGTGTCGTTAAGCACTACTTATCTCAACAACACGTCTTTATGATATGAGTCACCACTGTTTAGTTATATCAAGAAATTATTTATCTTAGTAAAAACAAATACATTCATAAACTTGATTATAAGACATAACATTTTTAATTTAATTTTAAATATTATTATGAGCAAAATAATATGTGGTAAGTTAGTGGCAGTAAGTTGCATAATGTAACATTTTTATTGACTTATTATTGATATACGAGTATGTTGAAGCTTTTACTATGAGACCATTTGACTTTGGCCATACTTTCAATCTGGACTCAAGAATGGCTGTACGCCTGTACACTTAGTTCGTTTTTGGGAATGTTACAAGAAAGATAATAACTAAGGGAAAAAATATCAATGCATCTCTAATAAAATAATTGAATGGAAATCATACAAATGTTGTTAAATTGTATATACATTTTAAACTAAGATTGAAGGCTGATGGTATTGAATATGAAGGTGTGGGCGAGTGGAAGTCTTAAACCTAACTTAAGCCTAATTCACCAACATCTGGTGGCTGTTGGGGTAATTTCCCTTAAGAGAAAAATACCTAAGGTACCAGCTGGGAATCGAGCCCGTCACCCCTAGGTTCGTATCCAGGTGCACTGACCACTACATCATGGAGCTGTACATCCAAAATGGTTTTGAGAAGAGACAAACATATTTCTAATATTATTATCATCATGTCTTAAACTTAAGATTTTGAAACCCCCACTACCACCACCAACACGCTGAAATTAAATTCTCCCAATGCCCATGCTTTTATTAACAACAATTCAAAATTAAGATAGTTAAAAATGACCAACGGAGGATTAAACCATGCAATGTAGACGCAATTGTGAGGATAGAGATTGGAAAACATTTATAAAAAGCCTTAGTACACACGACTGGGACTCTAACCCCGATATCCCCGTTACTGGCACTTCAGTAGAGAGCCAGAGTGACGCTTTCGATAATTTGACCACCAATTCGGGTATTTAATATAATAATAGACTAGTTAATGAACCTGTATATGACAGGGTTTGACTTGATTTTTTGGCTTACACAAGGTACATGAGTAGAGAAGCAGCCGCTATCTTTGAGATTCCCCACTCCTTTTTGTCACGCTCCTAATCCTTAGGGGATACAATTTGAAAACTCCTCAAAACCGTCTCACCCATTTCTAGAACGAAACCCTAATTTGGAATTTCAAGTGCTCTATTTCAGCTGGTTCAAAAGAGACTGTACTGGGTGTGTGGGACCTGAGAGGTCGCGGGCCGTTCACACGTCACACATATCTTTTCAGGATATTGGGGTACGTTGCTGATTAAACACGACTGATTATGCCCACGGAATATTAAAGGTTTTGATTATTAAAAATAAAACAAAAACATACACTGCTTAAGCTACAATTAAACAAGCTACTAAATAAAATAATGAGTCATACACATAATAATTAAGTTTGTAGATCAATAAGTTAATGATAACACACAAAATAGAATTAAATTAAACAAACAGATAATTAATAAGAATACAATATGACTAATTAAACATCATTCTCTTGTAATGTTCAGTCACTACAATTAACATTTGAAGTCTAGGGGCCGTATGCAAGAACTTGACTAAGTGAATGCTTTGTGGACACTATCGTGGGTTTGCTTGCGTCATCATAAGAAAAGAGGTGGAACGATAGTGTACTCGGAACCACACTATCGGTCCACTAAGCATTCACTAAACGTTCTTGCATACCGCCCACGTTACACACACACTTGTCTCGCTGATCCACTCCCGGACACGCTGGCCCACTCACTGGACACGATAGCTAATTCTCAGGCACGCTGGCCTACTCCCGGACACGCCAGTCCACTTAATTGGCTAGCCTCAATTCTGATTTGGGGGAGGGGAGTTTCTTCACTGATCATGTATAATGTATATAAAGGGATCACAGTTAAGAGTCTGTAATGCTCCATTTCTAGACTATTTTACTGGATTCGAAGAAAACTAGCCCAGACTCTTTGAAACGTGTCCCTTTCCTTTCAATTAAGATCCCCTTCCAGCCCCTGCCAAAATAAGGATGAAAATCGCACCAGCCCCACGGTCTGACACTAATCTTGTTATTACAATACATTAGTGTATTTTTAAAACTTTCAAACCCCATTTTCACCCCTTAAAGTTCGAGTTTGAGTTATTTTGGCTTAGTTTTTATAAATACCCTCTGCTGTATAGATTATATTACAACCTAATTATTGATAGGGTGTAATATATTATTTCACATGTTATCTTCCGTTTATAATTTCGTTGTCAAGCAATTTGTTTGCTGTCGGTCACTTGGCCCCCTCTTACCTGTCTCCATTATATCTTTTGCCTCTCGTGTTGACCAGTTGACTTGTATCACATGATCCTCCTGATGTTTTTTTCTTATGTGTACTTTACACTAACATTATTTACTATTAGTTATGCGTTATGCATGAATATATACTCAGTCTAAGGAAATAATTTTCTCAAGAGGTAAAATTTTGTTTTTTTACGAACATTTTCATCATGTGTGTGGCAAAAATCATGAGAGTTAAAATGATTTCTTAAAGCTCTGTTTCGTTGTACTTGTACTTTTTTTAAGTGCTTTTAAAGCTGCTTAGGCCTATTCACAGAGTAATTATATTCATATAACTATGATAAATGCGAGTGGAATAATGAGTTATGACTTATAATTTATTACTTTAGTGTTAGTGTGTTTATTTCGAGCTCTTCTAAAAAACTCCAGCCATAGGAGTGATATTTTCACATAATAATATATAAATGCATGGTATCCATGTGAGATACTAATCAAGAATCAATCCTAAATTTTGTATTTGAGAAACCCCCTCTATTTTTCAATTAGATGTTCAGTACATTACTTAATGTAATTATTATTGTTTGTAGAGAATTTTGTAAAATAATTAAGTCGAGTCCTCTGCCACAAGACATGGCAGCAGCCATTTGGAATAGTAAACATAGATAAATGGTTGCTGTCATAGTATTTTTTCAAACTGGCCAATAGTAATGGCAGTTTTAAAATCTAATAGATTTTTGACCTATTTCGATGAATAAACAGTAAATATGCCTGAATAGGTTTACAGACTCAACAGACTGGGCCAGTGTTGCCAGCCTAGCTGTTTTCCCATCAGATCTAGCTAGCATTTTTCAAAGTGAGTCTGGTGAGCAAAATGGTCAAACAGCAACTGGTGGGATTCTTATCTTTTTTAAACTTATGCTTTAGCTTTTATCTAGTGGAAAACGTAAATACTTTATTTCATTTTTTTTTATCTTTTGTTTGTATTAGGGCATAATCTAGGTGTGACATATATAAATGCTATTAAGTTTTGTATTAGTGGCTCTACTGTTGTTTCCTACTGGTAATTCCCCGCCTCAGTATTCAATCTCAATCTGTTGATGGGGATTTCCCGGTGTTATTTTATTTCAACTATTGTCCTAGTATAGTGAGTAGTGAATTGTGAGACATAAGAGTAGACAATAAAAACGTTTGACATCTTCTCGCGAGTATGTTTCTGTGTGTTTTTCACACAGCTTTTAGTGTTAAACGTACTTGATGTACATTTTGCGGACAGTAATAATAATCTAGTGTTGATATTATTGTATATATGTGCATTTACATAAGACTTTGTTTAGGAAATTTCACATAGAGTGGTTAAAAAATTAAAATTAGAAATAATGGTGTACTTAAGTTACTAGAAATACTACAAAAGCATATTGTTAATTTTGTAAACATGAATTGATAACGAAATACTTGGAATTAATCAATCATGTTGCTATAAAAAACAAAAAAGCGGCAGTAGAATCGATTTCTTCACCAAGACCACGAAGTATAGAAATTTATTCATTAGTAAAAAATACCTATTGCAGTGAAATGAAGGGTATTCGGGATGACGTTGGCGGTGATTAGTTTATTATTGGATGAATCCCCTGACATCGGTGTTGTTAAGTTTCTTGGTATAGCAATTATTTACCAAAGAAAAAAAAAGTTCCCATGTATCAACATCCTTAAGATTAGTTCACTTACAAGAATGCAATGCCCAAGTTATAGTATATATATTGAAAAACAAATTGAAAGAGATAGGATTGAACATTGTAAATTTAATTGGTATTGGACCTTACAATGCAAATATTATGGTAGGGGTCAATAATGGTGTTTATAAACTATTGAAAGATGATGTTCCAAATTTAAATCTGATTAGATGTGTTTGCCACTCTTTACATTTGGCTGTATCAAGTGCTGTAAAGGCAACATTGCCAAAAAATTTAGAATTTCTTTGCAATGAAACACATTCGTGATTTTCAAAATCATCACTGAAGCAAATGATGTACCAAAATATGTATGGAGCCATTAATGATAGCCACAAATCTCTCAAAATTGTACAATACTCGTATTACCAAACAAAATGGCTATTTGTAGATTCAGCAGTGACGTGTATACTGACTCTGTGGATTGAACTTAAGACACTTTCAGCTAACAAGGTCTAAGGATAAATGCTACAAATCAGATGTGCACTTTTCAATGTACTCACATTAAATTAAACTAGCTAACCTATTTTCAGATTTTGAGACCAGATCTCATTGAGGTGCAAAGTGTTAACAAAGCTTTTCAGTCAAATACCGCCGATCCTATAAAAATAATCACTTGATTTAACTTTGCTAATTCAGTTTATTGCAAAAAAGTTAGTTTAACCAATCATACACCCATTAGAAAAAATATAAGTGCCAGATGATGTTATTTCAGCTATAGACATTCAATATAGAAAAATACAGGGGCTCAACAAGAACAAATCCTTTTTAGGAACTTTCAGTTGTTCTCTATTAATGCTTGCTCTGACATGGTCTAATGCAAAAGTGGAAATAATATTTAGCCTAATGAACATTAAAGCCAAACACAGAAACCTACTTGTGAATTCAAAATTAACATTCCGTTTTGTTCTTAAATGGAATGGTAAATGCTGCCATAACTACAAACTACCATAAAGTTTTTTTAAATGGGACAAAAGAAACACAGTGATCACACTCCTTCTCAAAAGGCCTCTACAAGTAATTCAGAAGGCAACAGTCAGGAGAAGTAGACCAAGACCTAAATGACTCTCATGGATTACATTCAGGATATTTAAATCAAGTATGTATTATCAATTAAGTATGGCATTTCATATCCATTTCATTTGATTTTAAATGATGTGTAAGTGTAACTAACATAATATGTGCAAGAGTATATATACATAAATATCTATATATATCTCTCTCTCTATATATATATATATATATAGTCATAGAAACTATAGTAGCTATATTGACTAGCCTGCAATTAATTATGTTTTCTTCACTTTTATCTAAGGCCTTCAAGCGATTTGTGTTTACATTTTTTAAACATTCAGGAAATCTAGATTTTTTTTTAGGTCAGATCTAGTGGGAAATTTGATCATTTTTATCAAATCTAATGATATTTGGAAATTGGAAAGTTCACATAGTTGCCCGCTTCCACTCTCCTCTTCCAGAGTGCCAACTTTAACAAAAGAGTTTATAATTTTTCAGCAGCATCCATAATGGTGACATCAGGGCCTTGAATAGAAGATTTACCTCATTCATGTGGCCAAAATATCCGCAGTGTAAACCTAGCATTGAATGAAATCCATCCTGACAAATGTTAGTGAGAGTGAGAGTAGCTTTCCTTTTCTCTAAAAAAGTGAAACTTCTGTTACAAGTTGAATCAAAAGCTTCAATATTTTTCTTCTGTAAAGCCAGCAAACTTGTGTGTGGAACAACAGAACTTCCTATTTTGTTCCCATTTCTTGACATAACTTCTTTAAAAAGTGGGTCTGGTGAAGTTGATGAGACTTAAAGCAGTAGACAGGACCTCTTTAAAGATAGGTGGTAGAGTCTTTGATGCTAATGCATGCCGATGTGAAAAGCAATGAGTAACGATGATGTGTGGAGCTTCTTTCTTTACCAAAGCAGCAAAATCAGATGTGTTGCCAAGCATTAACCGGTGCTCTATCTTTGGACCGAGTACCAAGAATTTTCTTCCAGTCGAAGTTTTGTTTGGCAAAGAAACTTTTCACCATTTCGAAGATGTCAATGGCCTTTGTAGTTTCCAAAAGGGGTTCACAAAATAGAAATTCTTTTTTGATGGCGTCACCATGCACATAGCAGACGAACAGCAGCAACTGCCTTCACTGAGAAACGTCGGCAGTTTTATCTAGTTACATGCTGAAGGGAAATTACATTGATTCCAGTTCTTCTATGGCCTGCTTTAGAATGACTAAAGACTGTCAGCGATTATGGAGTGTATGACATCATTTGAAACTACTTCAATTTTCTTTCTTTGCTCCAAGCCAAAAAAAGCTTCACCATCTCCAGGGCACATGGCTTCACCAAACTTTCTGCAATTGTGTGTGGCTTCTTTTGCTTGGCAATGTGTTAATCAACTTTATAGGATGCTTCAAGACATGGTTTTTGTGATGAGGCAAATCCAAGTTTTGATAAAGTTCAAGACTTTTCAAACCGAACCTTTTTCTCACGAAAAATATCCGCAGTCCAATGTATTTGCAGGATAGAAAGACTTAAGGTGCTCCTTAAGTTTAGTTGGTTTCATGCTTCTATTGGCAAGAATATTTTCACACAAGAAGCACTGTGGGTTGGGTGTCCAATCACGCCCGGTGATTGAAGTAAATCCAAATGAGATAAGCTTCATCATACTTAATTTCTTTGACATGTTCAACTTAAGCTAGACATAAAATGAAATAACAAGCAATATGAAAGCAGTAGCGATAACTGTTGAGACAATTAATTTGTTAGGCAAAACAATGTATTGTAAACGTTTCTAGCTAATATCCTATTGTAACTGCACAACCTCAATTGGAAGGCATGTTTGTGTAATAATGTATGTTATAAGTTGTGAATGACAAAACGAACGTTGCAAGGTTATTATGATTATTCTATAACCAAATAAACTAGAGGAGCTGACCACAAAAGTTAAGAAACCAGGCTGGAGGCCCGGTTAAAAGGAGAGGAATTGAGCCCCTCGTGGCTGACTACAGAACATCGAAGGCTAAGGGTCACTATGCCAGTTTAGGGGCTACGTAGGCTAAGACGCCAGTTTATCGGTACCAGTCTCGAGGGCTTCCGCTCAAGCCCAGGAAAACCGGTTCGGCGACCATGTAGGGACCACCTAGGAATCAGACAGGCCATTGGGTGAATCTCATAACAGCTCGTTTTGTCACACGCTTCCTAATATTCTTTAAGTTATTTCATTCTAACTTCACGTCTAGCATCACATTTGTAATAGATAAAGAAGTATTAATAAACCTTTTTAAAAGCCAAGTCTAACGTTAATCATGAACCCACACAAGTATTCAATATCACCTCCCCCTTAACCCCTGCCACATACATCCTGAGATTCTAGGCCCACACACAACAAGAAGGGGTGGTGACACTATATAAATATAAACTTCAAGTTGGTAGTCCTGTTCTGAAATCAATATAGGGTTTCTAATGTCCTTTGGACTATTTCAATAAACATTTGATGAAAAGCAGCAGCCGATGGACTTCTTTGTAAGCGGTGGCATATTAATTAAAATGTGTAAAGTTTGTTGGTCAGTTTCGGTATTTTTTATTTTTCTTGCATTGGTCATGTTTTATCAATCAGACAATGTTGAGAACCGATTATTTAACTTTTTCACTAGTATTTTATTTTGTTTGCATAAACAAAATAAAGGACTATGATCCAATATACCCGTGACAGAAATATCAGTTATATATGTAAAGTAGAGAGAGATTGAGACAATATATCGATTCAGCAACAAACTGCAACCATGACAAACTATCGTTCCAGAAAAAACACTGAGAATACCTATCTTTTGAATAACCCCTTGTGTAAATCACCAATATTTTTAAATTGAAGTGTAGCCCATCACTACTTTGTTACAGCTGGTGCTAGACACATTACACACCATTAGGATAATAGTTGTATGGAATTCACATACATTTAACAACTAATTTGGAAGGGAAAAACATGATAAAAATCTTAAAAAACTAAATATTTACTTTCAAATTTGCCTATGACCCGATATAAACAAACACAGATTACTGTAATAGTTCCATAGCACACTGTTGAAACTTACCTACAGCTATGTGCATGTGCCGATGAACCTCGAAGCAAGTCTCATACTTACCAACGACATCTGTTGGCAATTGGGGTGGACCACATTACAAGCAATAACAAATGCTTCTCTGACAAATTCACAAGCACAAATGTTAAAGTTTGACAACAATATTGGTAAAGTAGGTTTTTTGTAACTCTTATCAACGGCCAACCAATTAAGATGTCATTTCGTGGCACTAACTGCTATTATATGTTATTTTGTTTTGTCCGGCTCACTGACCCCCTGAAGATCAGCCATGGACTCCAGTTTAAGAACCCCTGTTCAAATGCATAAAAGTGAAGTATTTATTTTCTATTCCTTGTATGTTGTCAGTATTAATTACAAAAATTTAAATTGAAATATGAGAATGACAAAGTAATGTATTTGTCTTAATAGTTGTAATAGCTCAAAATTAGAGTAAAATGATGTAATGCCAGACAGCAACTGATTTTGTTGTTGTGAATATAGAAAAAAGTAGAGTCAAGCTTTTATGAACAAAATGTGTCCTCGTTGAAATGTCATATTACAATAATGAACATAGTTAGCATTAAATGTGTTGACTAAATATAAATCATTTGCTGTAAATATTGTGAAAAATGTTGCATAAAAGCAAAATGATAATGTGAACAATTATAAAATAGCAACATAAAAAATAAAAATACTCAAGTCAGTCAGACTCAATACCATTTATTAGGATACACTTAGTTCTTGTAAAACCAAGAAGTTTATAAATCAATGAATGGAGATTTCCTGTATGATTACTCTCTTAGCATTATTATTTTTTGTATAAACTTACTTATATATAAAATGGCATGGAAGGATACACCAATTTTTCTTATTTATGGTGTTTAAATTTAGATACAGTTATAGTTTGTACACCCTTGTCATCTTTTGTCTTTGTTAACACAGAATTTACTATCCTTAAAATATGTCATGAGTAAAACCACACACCTTTCTTCTGATGATGAAAATTAAATTCACTTCAACTTATAAACACTGCCTCACCCTTCAAACATAGTCACTTAAAGCTGTTCAATAGGAAAATGATAAAAAAAAAGAGGTTTATTTAATAACACCATTTTAGCTTTTTACAGTACATATATATAATAATTACATATCTTACAAATAATATTTTAAATAAATGAAGTGTCACAACCAAAAGTTAGTTGCATATTGTAAGTTTTATTGCTTAAAAATCACTTTTCTTCTTTCAACAATAGTTTAATTTACACACTATTAGTTTGAAAATTTCCTTAAAAAAAGCTTAGGCTTGTTACTTAAAAGCTTAATGTGACTAATTTATCTTATATTATGAGACAATTTATCCATTTGAAATAAACATTTTAGTATTATAAATATATTTTCCATAGAAAGTGGGTTTCAAATGTACAAAAATAAATACATTTAGAGGCCAGTATATACTATAGTTCTTACTACTTAGTGAAAGTGTAGAAGAAAATGTCTTATGCCAAAGAGTTTTAAGGTAAATTGAGATTTTTTTTTTAAATTCAAGGATTATTTTTTGTCTTAGAGCTCATGTCTAGTAGAGTAATGGTATCTTAGAGATTAAAGTGAAAAATAAGATTATCTAGTTTCTGGCATTTTTGGCATTTCAAATCAATCATCAAATCAACTATAAAACAGAATTGAGGACAAATATTGGTTGTTCCACAATTAGTAAATTTAGAATCCAATAGTTAAGTTGGTGTTATTTAAAACAAGATCTTCAATTATTTAGTTTAAAACTGTGGTAAAAGATCTTAAAAATTGATAAATCTTTAAGCTGCTTTATGAGAAACTAGATCAGCCAAACATTACATCTAAATGCTCAAGTATTGAATAAATTACTTTATACTTATTAGGTTTATTTAAACTATGACAAACAACAAATTATAAATCATGCCGAAATTAATTTTTTTTTCAGTCATTTTCTGTCCACATGTTTTTGTATAAGTTTTAAGTCGGTTTATTTTCATTATTTAATGGCAGAAGTGTAATTTTATTTATATACACATACATGTGTATATTTTTTTAAACATAAATTTTTCTACCTATTTCTAGTTACACTAATTCCAATGATTCCTTTCGGCTCATAACAATTTATTATTAGCAAATCAAACAGTTTTGGCACATACAAATTTCTTTTAAAGGCTTGTTACAAAGAAGTGTTAGAGATGACTTGCAACTTAATTAAAGGTGGTAGGTTTAACTTTATTATTCACTTTACACTGATAATATTTTTATAAGAATAACACACACAAGAAGACCAAATTAAAATATTAACTTCTTTAAATTGGCAATTTTAAATTAATGTGGGGTAGATGAGTGATATAAAATAAAATCTTAAAGTAATAAAAATGAGGAGAAAATTTGATGACTTCTAGAGTATGAATTAATACTTAATTATTTTTATAGCTTTAGATGTGAGCTAAAACAATAATACATTTTTATAATTTCCTCTCTAAATTAGTTTTGAAATGAATAAGGATATTTAGAAGTAATATATGCCCAGTGAAGTAAATTATAATTCTTAAAAAACTTAATGGAAAAAAAGAGGACACAATGGACACAGTAGTCAAAGACTTTGTGTTTAACATTGGAAAATGCTCAGTGAGATAGTGGGATTTACTTGAATAATAGCTGTTGTGTTGAGGACTTTGTAAGTTTTATTATATCTAAGTCATTTGTTCAGTTCCAATTGGAGTCCAAATAAATTATAAATAACTTAAAGCAATGAAGTTTCACCTATAAAGCCCACCCATTGCTTCAAATATTTTATGGGGATTGATTTGTTAATTTTGTTTGTTTGAAATCTAGGTGATTTATTAGTGAAATAAATAGTTGCAGCTTCACACTAATGGCTATTAATAAATAGGAGACTTGTTCAAATCATAGAACTACACTTGTAGTTTAAAACACACAATGGAAATAGTCTTTTTCTTTTTAACACTTATGGCATAGCAATTGTAATTATAAAAATTAAATCAATTACAATAATTTTATCAAATAAATGCATTTCTAACATTTTTTAAAGTTTATTGAAAGTGTAAAGAAAATTTTGTTTTTCTTAATCATTTTAATCTTATTCAAACCAATTTGTCTCAAGTGTTAGTTACTCTTGTGTTGACATGCTTCTAAGCCCTAATAATATAATTAGTTTTATTACTGTCAATTGTCCATAGTAGTTGTATAAAGGATGAGCCTAAGAAGAATTATTCTCTTGTCTTCCGCGAAGTGTGCTTAAACTGTTCCCTTAGAGGCAACCAAAGTCCCTGCTGTGTAGGGGATGTGAGCGAAATTACATGAGTAGAGTTTTAGCTGCAGTTATGATGAATCAGTGGAGTCAACATAGTGTTATTTATGTACATAGTGTGTTCATTAAATAAAATTCAACGCTCTAAGCAAATAGTGAATTTTAAATGTAGTTAGGTGCCTGTACAGCACCATCGTTTTAGGATCACTCTAGTGAACACAGTTAAAAGGGATCCTCCTGACAAGGAACATTCTGAGGTGGTCTACTATTGGTTCTCACTGTGAGTTTAAGCTCAATTTGGTGCTCACAAGAAAGAAGAATTATGTTACGTTAATATGGAGGTAGCATATTCTAGTTGGGGGAGTTCAAGAATTGCCTGTGTGACTTTCTAATGCATGGATACTTGGCAATCAGATCTGGTGTTTATACATACTCAAGCACTAAGATAATTAGAAATGTTAAAGGTTTCTTCATGTTGGTGGACCCTGAGCCAGGTACTTAAGGATTGGCCACCCATGGTGATAAGTGCAGTTATCAATTTCAGGGGAGCTGGGGCAGAGGGAACTTCTCCAAAGCACTAAGCAGTCTGTGGTGTGAAGCTAATTCTCTAGGGAAATGTGAAATGGACACCACCCCCTTGATGACCCATCGGGTAAAGTCTGGTACTAGTACTCGGCAATCCTTAGGACTAAGTTCGGGACTTTTCTTGTAATAATGGTAACTATTTGAGGGGATACATTAGTGGATTATCACTTTTACAAGCTTTAGCAAGGAAGTTAAATTGGATTAACAAGGCCAGTTAAGAGAAATTTGAAGGGACGAGTAGAAATTTTCTTGAGTTAAAATGCTTAAATATTTATCTTTTAAGAATAGCTCAAGTTTTAAATTTCTTTTTGAGAGTTAAGATACTGCAAACACTAAGTGATATATTACCAAATTAGTTAAAAAATGTAGAAATTTTTGACATAAGATTTGAGCTAATTCCACAGCAACAGTAGCCTAAAACTGATCTTAGATAATCTTTTATTTAGCGCTTTCTTTAAAATGAGTTAGTTCAAATTTAACTCTTTTTTGTACATTTTTACAAACTTACAGCTTTAATATAAATAACATTTTCAGTAAAACAAATAAATATATAAAATATTCTTAAAAAAAGTTGCTATGAATAAAAATATCAATTTTATTCTTCTTTGTTTTGCTAAGATTATTCCATAGATGTCTTCCACAATATTTATAATTAACAATTTTAAAAATCCAATATATGCAATCAAATAAATACATTAAATAATATAAAATAAATATATTTAAGAAAGTTAATATAAATAAAAACATCAATTTTTATTTAATGTTTCATTAGAACTATTCCATGGATGTCTGCCAAAATATTTATAATTAGCAGTTTTGAAAAATCCAAGATATTAAAAAATATAACTACTCTTACAAGAAATTGAGCCCTAAGCCAATTAAAAACAAAACTTTTTTATATGAAATATTGTTTCGTTCACATAATAGAAAAATTTAACCCAGAAGTGTAAATAATTTTAAGCTTGCAGTGTAGTAAAAAAAATAAAAATAAATGGTCTTGATTATTATTAATTAATATACTATGTAGGTAATGAGGAGAGTAAAATTATAGTTTCTAGTTGCAGTGTGAAGAAAAAAGTTTCATCTACAAATATTTAATTTTGGACTTTAAATTATTACTAAGCCTATGAAAAAGCAAATTAATCAATACAATTAATGAAACCCACGAAACACAGTGTCAAGAATAAAAAGAATAGAAAATTTTAAATGATTTTCTGACTTGATCTGAAATATATTGGACAGTACATCTTAACCCTTTTAGTGTCACAGCCTAATTCATATTTGTATTCAAAGAGTGCCAAGACTATTTCAGGTTTTGTGTGGTAAGAATGCCAAAGCTATTTCATCATTTGTGTAACCCGTGATTTATGTTGCAAGCTTTGTAGAAAATAATAGTGGAATTTCGATTTCTAATAGTTATTAAGGTTTTAGCTCCATCAATCGAGAAACGCCAGAAATAATGCAAATATACAGATCACATCGACTGGCACTTTTAAGAATAGAAGGCAAAGCTGATCAGTTCGACCTAAACTAAAACAACCTAAAAGGATTGGTTAGGTAAGCAACCATACTATTAAATAGTTATTCCCACAATTAATGTTTTTTAACTTGTCCTAATATTTTAATCTTCCAAATATTAAATTAAATTAATACAACATTTAGAGATGCGGTGTAAAAAACAACACTGCTTTTAGTAACCATATCGCACCAAAGACAAATTGAAAATATATTATTACAAGATCAAGTCAGTTTAATTTTGAAAATGCAAGAAATGAGTATTTAAAATATTTTTAAAATATGAGAATAACATTTAATTAGTGAGTTTAATTTTCTAAGGCTCTTGAAACTAGTTTAAAATATTAATAATCAAAGTAAATAATAGCATAAAGGTGTGTAGTGACAGTGGTATGTGTGTGTTAAGTTTGAAAAGCTATTATGTATAAAATCCTTTAAGTTGCACAACTTTGTTTAATTTCGGACTAAGTAACCAACTTGAAAGGGAATATTGTGAGGAATTTGAGGTGCCTCTGTGACTTTGATGACACTGAATAAAACAGAGCGATAGAGCGAAAAAAGAGTTATTTGTTACTGATTAATAGCTGATTTATTTAACCCTTAAAGTGAAGAATGTTAATATTTAAAAGAATTTTCAATGATTTATAATTCTAATGCTTTAGAAATTGTTGATTTTGTTCTATCTTTATTAAAATATCTGAATTATTGAAATAAATTGATATCCCTGATTTAATTAGAGGATTTGCTGGTATTAGGGCAAGAAAAATACTTCAATGGATTTTCTCACTTTTATAAAACTATGAGTTTCATAATATTTTTTTTAAATTTGGTATTTTGATTTTTAAAAGTATGCAAGGATAGGGAAATTTGGAAAAAGTTAATGAGGATGGAATAGGTAGGGGGTCATTTTTTGAGCTATACAAACAGTTTATTTCTTACCCCGTAATGATATTTATTCCATAAACTTTCTCCCTCCTAGATAGCCAAAATAACAAATTTAACATTTTCAGTCGCCACAAAAATGTTCCATACCAAAAGTACTGTAAGGTACAAACGGGTGAAGGTCCTTCAAATGCCTTAAGACAGTCTTGTGTCAAAAAAACAATTGCATAGCTAGTTAAGATATCAGAGGTTGTGTGTTTAAAACCATATTATATTTTTTTTAAGTTTTTATTTTGTATAATGACTGAAGCCAAAATCACTTTTAAGAGAGCTTAATTAAATTAACATTTTATTTAAGGATACAACATAATTATAGGTGGAAAGTCAAGGTATGCCTGTACACATTAACCTTGATGTATTACCAATATATAAAATATTAGTAAAGGAAACTCAAACTTTCAAAATACTCTATAATTGAAGAAATATATTAACTTGTTTATTCTAAGTAAGCCTAGGCACCCAAAAATCATCTTTAACAAGAATTCATTGTGACATCATTCAATACCCACTTGATTTTAAAATAAACTTAAGGTAAGTAGTAAAAGATAATGAAATTAATAAATAATGTAATTAAGATTAGTTAGTATGTGATGTAGGCATGGTTTTGTTTGGACATCTCTTCAGTATCCAAATTACTTCTGAAAGTTAGCTGTCTATCTTTAAAATTGCCTCCTATCTTCTCCCCTACTTGCACCCAGTCACTCAAACCTCCCCTCCTTCTTTCCATATAACTCTAAGCCTTCTTCACTCCACTCACCTTTGCCTATCAGTTCAACCCTTCCTCCATTATCCCTTTATCAACCCACCTCAATCATCCTTTTCTCCCTGCTACTAAACCCCTGCCACCCTACCCTCTCCAACCACTTTAACCCTATCACTCTGCATACTCCCCCACTATCACCCTAACAATGAACATCTTCCGCACTCACCTACACTTCCCCTTTCCCATCTATAAACCACTCTCTCCCTATTACCCCCACTCTCTTCCCTTTCCCATCTTTTATTCACACTCCCCCCTTTATTATCCTTCACCCACACGTTCTCCTTCCCTAACTTACATTCATCTCTTTTTTCTATAATACTTCTCCACCTTTCCCACTCTTTCTAAAGTCTCCACTTAACCCTTTGCTCATACTTCTACCCCTTCTCTCTCTCATACCTTCCCCTCTCTAATATCTCTTCCCCTTTCCTACCTCTTTCATTCTTCTCCCTCTCTTATGCTTCGTCCTCTTCCCTCCTCCCCCTACCCTTCTTATGCATATCAAACGCGTGGCTCTTCCCCTTCCCTTACTAGTTTGCGTGTAGCAGTTTCACCACTGTAGTCTTGCAAAAAGTATTTGAACTTGGCTGGTTACAACACTTCACCTTTTTTTTCTCTTCCTAAGATAAAAACTGAAGAATGGAAACTATTTTCATCAGTTTCAAACTCTCGCTTTTCTTTGTTGTCCTTGTCTTTCTTTATCCACCACCCGTAAGTAATATGAATTTTCTTTCCAGCTTGTTATGGCTCATGGGTTGTTGATATGGGGATTCCCCCTTCCTCAAACCTTTTAATAGCATTAATTACAGGTTATTGTGCCTCCAAAAACAATGATCACCCGACTACCTTTCGCTGTAAAACCTAAAGATAATTCGAGCTTTTAAGATATAAAGAAGAAAACAACTATTCAAACCTGGTATTTGGTGGGTCAAATTTATTATAGACTATAGCCATTCACTATTTGAAACTATTCGAAATTTCAAATATTCACAAACCCCTAAAGACAAGGCTTAACGAACAGGAAATTCTTTAACTACACATACGAGTTATTGTTGCTGATGGAGGATTAAGTACACAACTTTATACTAACTTACTAGAATCATAAGATGGAACATCCAAGTCTATTACAAGGGGGATGGACATCAACCTAGTCAGCAAAACAACCAGTTGCCCTGTTTATGACTGTTTTTTATTTGCTTAGTAGTTAACTGAATAAACAGAAGAGATTAGAAAAAAGATGGTCATTAATTCAACAACGGTATCCAAGCAGATAATAAATAAATGATAAAGATTAAAATAAATAAATTGCAGAGCCTTCAAAATAGTAACAGGAAATAAAAACAGTTAACACAAAGTAGAGATCACTAGGAAATAAATGCAACTCATGGTGTTGAATATTTAAAAAAAACTGACTTAAATCATAGGCTGGAGACACTAGTGGATGTAAAGGTATTGGATATTAAAGTGTACCTGAATATATTTTTTCTGGGGGAGAGGGAAGAAGAAATTTGCTGTGTATGAAAAAAACAAGCACAATTTCAAGCTATGCTTGGAATTAAAATTTACTATTTATCAGTATTTTAACTAAGCATGGGCCGATACCTTAGCTCAGTTGGTACCAGGTCTGTCTGACTACTGACTAATCTCAGGTTCAATTCATGGCATGGCAGAAAAATCTATAATTGATGAAATGGAGTATTTTCCTTCGATAGTGATAAATTAATGGCTAGGAGACTTGATGTTGTGTCTATAAAAAAGTGTTTTAAAGTCATGTTCTCTTTTGTCAATAGATTCAAAAAGTGCCAAATAAAAAATGATAAGAGATAAACTTATGGATTGTCTTAGCGCCAAACGTATTCTTATGAGCAAACTTTGAACAATCCCCATAAAGGGGTGGGGGGGTTAAATTATAGCTGTGTTTAGATTATTGCTACAAAATCTGCTCCTCAGTTGAAATATATAAAGTTATTTTATATGACATTCTTCATAAACTTTGTACCTGGGTGTATATTTTTTCTTTTAATATAATCTTTACTCTTAAGATAGTTGGCTATCTTTTATTAGCTATGTTACTGTTAATTTTTCACTTTATTTAAGTTTATTTTTATTTTTGTAAGAAACATCTGTATTGTCAATTGAATTATTCTGTTTTTCATTTTATGGGTTTGAAGTAGGAAAATTTTACCAGGTTTAATTTAGGTTTGGCTTAGCTTGGTTACTATATAAACTCGGGAGCTAATATGTTTATTTTAAATGTGCAAACACTTTTTTCTTTAGCAATAACTTCACACATTGTATTTGTTCTGTTACATCAATATTGTTATAGAATGTGAAAATTATTGTTTTAGGCTAAGAAAATTATTTATTTTTATTTAATGTATATATCAAAGGGAGTCAAACCGAAACCAAAACCGATCATCAAAATTAAAATTTATTTTTAAAATCATTATATTTAGTTGTGTTCATAAAAGTTCTTAACTGCTAATACATTATTTTTTTAAACAGCATTTTATGCTCTTTTTTTCATTAACTTCTTATTTTGAGATACTCGATTTTCCATATTCAAGTCGGATGTATTCCCTCGTATTTTTAATGTAGATAAATATTAACTGGTTTATTTTTAATAGCTTTTTATTTACACATTGTATAGTGGTTTTATAACTATTAAATAAAAAAAAGAACCTAATCAAGAACCAAAAAATGCCCATATTTTTATTTTTCTATAACTGAACTCAGAACCAGAAACTTAAAATATTAAATTAAAAAATTGTAGCAAGAAATAATATTTCTGTTCAACTCCCTGATATATCAGTAAGCTGTGTCATCCAAATGTTTAAGTTTGCTACTCTCTTGATAAATTAACTAAACAAATTTGATCTACTTTAAATTAAAACTCAATAGTATTCATTCTTGGAATGTACATGTAATTAGAACAATATAATGTGTGATAGCTGTATTGTATTTAACTTATATCATGTTACATAGCTTGGTGGAAAACCTCTTTTTTTTAAAAATAATGTTAGAAAATATCAGTGGTTTGTTTTTGCCAATAGTAAAATAATGTTTAAAAATACTACCATATAATTTAAAAAATATTCATACAACTCGGTGGTGTTTATTTTTTAATCATTAACTTACAATACTTTTGTTATTAGATGGAATCGATTTTAATAAATAATACAATAACATAAAACTAACCTCAATTAAGAGAAATACTCTCTATATTGTTTATTGTTGTCAACATTGTGTCTTCTTCTTTAGTAACAATTTCAAACTATGTTCGCTAAAAATATCTTTAAATTCTTAACACAATTTTAGTGCCAGGTTCTATTTCTCCACAAGCGAAATGGTTACTTAGTGAAGAGTTTCTAATACATATTAAAACGGCTAGGACTGCATTCCACTCATGAATAAAAATAGAAGGTTAACAAAATTACATAAGATATAAATAGCAAGTGTTACATAATCATTACTTACATTTTTACATTTTAAACAATATTTAAAATAAAAAAAAAATATAACTTAGGACAGCAATTAGATATAGAAAAAAAGCTACTTTATTAAATGCTAGGTTTTGAAAATTTAGAATTTAATCGTAGAGCTACTTGCCTCGATTACTTAATAAACTTTGTGGAACCAGTATTTTCTGTTTATCTTAATTTATTTTTATCTATGATTTTTACATTTGAAATGAGGTCTCGCTTTATTGCTGTTAGCTTTAATAATTATTTGTTAAAATAATAATTCTTCAATAATTGATGAAAAGGTAATGTGCAATGAATTTGAATTTAATTTGAAGTCAATATGTTTTCTTGGGTGAATTCTGAAGCCTATAAGATAAGATCTTACCTATATTTCTATATTAAAGAATGCTTGATTGCAACCATCAACATTTTGCTAAAATGCATGTAATTTATAGATTTACTTAGTTAATGACGGAATGGCCTTGACTGAAAAAGAATTACTGAAACACACAAGCTTTTTACTAAGATTTATAAAATCTAACAAAATACTAATAGATCCATACAAAAAATTTAATTGTCTTTTTAAGTTCCTGCGAAACTATCACCAAAATTGTTTCAGTAATTTGTTTTCTAGTTAGTCAAAATTCTATATTTCTCCTTTCCTGATGAATTTTAGTAGTGATAATGCAGATTTTTATTATATATGGATGAAGGTTTAAGTATGATAGGAACATAAAATAATATCTTTCGAGACGAAATGAGAAACAAAAAGTCAACATTTACACTGCTGCTGATAAAAGAGATAGTTGCTTCTTGATCCCTCCGACTAGGTTTCATTCTAATGAAACCGATTTCTTTGACTTGAGTGGTGAAAGTAAGATTCCTTTAGTGGGCCATTAAAAATTGGTTCAACAACAGTAATGTGAAGTGTTGGCAAAATGTATTCCTCTTTTAATTGTGAAGGTTATACTAATTATATTCTTTTATTGCTAAAAACCTTTTTCTGTACCTTCTGCCAGGCATTGAAATTACTTAATTCAAACACAAAAGAGTTTTCCTTTAGTATGTTATATTTAATATAGCTATATAACATGATAAAAACAGGTTCTTTTGGAACATTTAAATATTTGTCTGGAAAAGATAAAAAAATATTTTATAGTCTAATTTTCACCATTTACAATCAATATTAATACTTTTTATTTTACTTCTGGTCAAATGTAATTATTTTAGAATTAAAATAAGGCTTAATATTAAGTGTATTGCTTAAATGCTTTCTTTACAAATTAATATAAATTTAAGATTAAAAACCAACTATTGTGAAATAGGCAGCAGCATATTTTAATGTACATTACAAAAGAACTGTAACCATTTTACAAATAAAAAGTTATTTACAAATATACAATTAAGTTTACAATTTTTAAAACATATAAAGAATGATTTTTTTGTTTGAAAAATGCACACACACATACATATGCACACATAAAAAGGTGCAAGCTTTATTATATATCTTTGCTTAGAAAATATTGTTCATGCAAAATATTTGAGTATTATTCAAAAAGCTACATTTAATATTGTTCCTTAGTTGTTTAGATTTATATAGAATGTGCTGTTAAAATAATTTTTGAATTATTTAAAAAGTGGTGGGAGGGGATCTAATGTAAATAAATTTATTTGTATATCAAGATAGTAGCAGACCAACTCGAAAATGTTAATTTGCATAAAAAAGATTTTCATTATCTTAACATTTTTCAAGAATTTGACACTGGCCAAAAGGTCAAATATAATAAGCATATGTTGAGAGATTGAATGCATATTTTAATTTATTGTCTGATTTTAAGAAAATGATGAGATTCTTTACAATTTTGATAAACAAATATAAAATAAAAATATATATTCACTTTTCTTCATATACTTCTGACATTTAAATACAAGAGCATATGCTGTTAAACAAGAAAACCTTCTGATAAATTTGCACTAATTTGTGCCCTCATGGCTTGCACACTATTCATGATCTTCTTTTGATGACCAACTAAGGTGATGCCTAGTGCCGTAAGTTCTTTCACAGTAACACGCACAACAGCGTCCATACTTGAGATACCAGCACGTTCAAAGTTTTCGAGATACCGCGCCATCTTTATAGAGTTGAGCCACTCTTCCACTGATGTGAATTGTGTCATGTCTGGTGCGTCTGTTGCTAAAGGATTTGCCGTCCTATTTGGAGGGAAAAAGAATGGTTTAAACTTTAATACATTGAAAAAGAATAAAAGTTTTCATTTGTTTAGTGCTTGGAACAAAAGAAAAATTAATTTATAATGCTGCTTCTCCATCTAGCATGGCGGAGCTTGGAATTAGGAAAACAAAGTGAAGGGGTAGAGGCATGATGGAGTTAAGATGAGAAACAAAGAAGATATAAGAAATTGAGTAAGTTTAGTAGTGAGAGGAGGGATGCAGGCGGAGGTGGAAGTAATACATGTGTATGCTCAACAAGATGGAGGAGTGCAAGAGATTTAAGAAAAGTTTGATGAGAGCTGTGAAGGAGGTGTGGGAGAGGACAAGTGAAGGAAGCAATGGAGGAGAAAAACAAAGCATGCTGTAGAGTAAGCAAGGTGTTAAGGTGTTATATAGGTATGAAACATGTGGAAAATATAAAAATTTAGAATTATCGATAAGAAGGAAGAATGATGAAGACGAGAGGAATAAGAGAGGGGGTATTTAAGAAGATGTTCAACTCAGAAAAGTTGGGGGATGAGAGTGAAACAAAGAAGAAAGAAGAGTTAGCAGAAAAAAAGGGTGTGGATCCCAAAAGGAAAGAGAGGATACATTACAGTGGATGAAACAGGTTAAATCCCCACGAGTGAGCAAACTAATAGTGTAAATGATTAGAGGTGCAGTAGAAGTGGGTATCGGGGGACTGGAAAAAGGGTATTTAAGTTTCGATTTTTAATAAAGGTGACAAAGCAGTCTATGAATAATGTTGATGTTATATTGAAAAAAAAATATTAAGATACTAAAAAGGAAAATAGAAGGAAGAAAGAGAAAGGAAGAAAGAGAAAGGAAGAAAGAGAAAGGAAGAAAGAGAAAGGAAGAAAGAGAGAGGAATAAAGAGGGAGGAACGATATGGATTTAGGGAACGGAAGTCTACAAGAGACTTGAAATTTTGGTAGCTGATGGTAAGACGGTATGAATTTGGAAAGTTAATATTATTAAGGATGTGGAGAAGGTATTTGATAGTTTGGATAAAAATAAAGTATGTAAAGTGACTGAGGAGGCTACATTTAAAAAACAGACTGTTAATGAAAGTAAAGAATATGTATAAGGATACCCAAGTTGTGTTGAGACAGAGAAGGGTGGATGGTGTGGTTCCAAATAAAAATGAAGTGTATCAATAGAGTGCCCTGTTACAAATACTCTTTGTAATGGTAATGAAAATAGTCATGGAGAGAGTGGGAAGGAAAACATAAAAGCAATAATGTTTTTGAAGAGTTGACGGTATAGGGAGAAAAGGAAGGGTAAGTAAATAAACAGCTACAGGAATGGAATGAGAAAGTGAAAGAGGATAAGGCCTAGAAAATATTTAAAGCCGGATGGAGTAGAGCTGAGCAATATAAAGATTTTAAAGTATCTTGGAAGCTTGATTGAGGTGAAGGGTGGGAGTACAGAGAATATAATAAGAGGGCACTATGGGATGATTTTCTATAGTGCAGAAGAGACATGCTATAGAAAGAAAAAGTGCCCTCAAAGTCTAAGAAAGTGCTATATGGGGAGTACTTTGTATCCATGGTTAAATTTACAGTAGAAAAATTGACAGATGTATGAAAGATCAATAAAGTGGAAGCCATAGGAATTAAGTTTTTGAGGAGCATGCTGGCTGTCACAAGGAGAAAGAGGACTATGAATAAAAGTGTCTGGGCAAAAGTTGTGGTAGTGGGAGTATATTAAATTGGAGAAGATTGAACCAAAGATGAGATAGTATGATCATGTATGAGGATGGAAAAAAACCACAAGATATGTAAAGAAACAAATGATAGGAGCAGATGGCCTCAAGTGTGTAAGTGAGAGGATAAGAATGATGGAAGGAAAGAGGAAAATGGAAGTATTTAACTAAACTGACCAGGCCAAACATAGGTAGCTAGAGGTGGTAGTGGTGGTGATAATGATGCAACTTATACAATAAATAAATCTTTATGGTATATTAATTAATTTAGAAATGCCAGGCCTTCACCATGGTTTGGATCCCACGTTAAACTGTAGGTCCTCCATTTCATCTCATAATTACCCTACTATTACACATTGGCGTATGTGCGTACAACCCGAACGGGTAGTAAGACGCTATGATTAATAATAATAATCATAATCATA
The DNA here is from genome assembly GCA_902155825.1 of Timema genevievae. Taxonomy (NCBI): domain Eukaryota; kingdom Metazoa; phylum Arthropoda; class Insecta; order Phasmatodea; family Timematidae; genus Timema; species Timema genevievae. The sequence goes on along the minus strand of CABFWO010000859.1, from coordinate 96,057 downwards.
ATCAAAATCATAATAATAATACATTTAGGAATGATTGTTTTTTTGTAAAGAATATCTACCTTTTTTTTTTAATCATCACGTTTGACAAACTGTTCAGGTTGTATGCATGTGTTCTAATTACGCTAGTGAGTTAGGGATGAGGAAGGTTGAATTTTGAGGATGTGTACCCACATTTGAGTGGAGGAAGAATGAAAAATCACCTTCAGTACACCAGACTGAGATTCAAACCCCGATCTTCGTGTCAACAGTCATCTAGTCTATTTAGACCATGTATCCACTAAAGCAAGTAGAATATATCCTTTGGGAGATGCATATACCAAGCAATGTTTATTAAAAAGTAGTCTTACAAGCTGTTTAGGTTACATGCATATGGACTAATTATTAAAGATGGGCCACTCGAATCTTCAAATCCACCGAATCCTAGCAAGTATGAGATTAGAGGATTTGGTGTTTTACAAGATTCAATGGTCGAATCTTTCATCCTCATACACAAAGCATAATATTTGGAATTCAAAAATTACTTAGTTAGGCCTACTTGAAAAGCATAACTTAATCTGTAATCTTTATTTTGTTGGACAAAAGAGATTTGCATGAATAAAATCATTATTAAAAAAAAAATTGTTAGGTGTGGAAAATCTTACGTGTCTACTACCCTACCCTCTCACCTCTATGGGAAAGTTGGACTCTACCGTTTCGGCACATGCTCACTTATAAAACTTTCACCTCAAAAACAATCTTGTAAATATTTTAATGAACACATTAAAACTCTTCAAAAACAGAAAATCAAAACTAGAATTACAAATAAACTCGAAATAAATAAAACAAATTGGGGCTTTTTTTTAACAGAAATAAGAACACATTACACATGATACAAAGTCAGCCGCCATGACGTATATTATGTTTACTTGTGAGTGTGTTGATTAAAATAAAGATACTGTTAATTCTTGCTACTCAACTGGTTTTAATTATCTACAACTATGCAAATAACCCTAATTTATTGAATACAATCCTTAAGTTAGACATTTTTTGGATTTTATGAAAAATAAGTAATGTCGACAGTCAGACACAGATAAAACTGTTTATTTATGCCTACAGGCTTACGTATTGTATATCGATTGTTTAAAATCGATTCAGGTAATTTGATCACTTAGTAAGCGCTCTCGAGTTTTAGGAATCAAATAACGACTTGCTAATTCATTATTTATTTTTAAATTGATTTTAACAAAGAGTTTTATTATTAATTTATATATGTTTTTGAAGTAAATGTAAAAATATTCAAACGTAGTCCTGCCTTATAAAATGGGAATGAACATATTGGAGTCGAAAATATGTTCATGTTTTAAATAGAATGTATTCTCAGAAATCGATATATCGTAAGAATCGAATATATTTCTTGTTTTCTATGTGAAGATAGATAATAGATATAATAAGAAAATAATAATAAAACATACTTAGGCATTAATGAGTTCACCATTTCCAATGTATGTTTAATTGTTAAGCATGTTGTTTTAGTCTTTATTAAATATATCCGTTTGTATTTTTATTTTTGCTTTCATATTAAATAAATTATAATCCTTCAATGATGATTAAAGTTGAGCAAAGGATAACTAGGCCTAATCTGTTTATTTCACATGTTTTTTTAGAAACTTAGCTCATTCTAACAACACTTTTAAAAATAACTAAAAGATATTCAAATTTTGATTAATTTGATTTTCAAACAATAATATGAGTCTATATTGTTTAATATGGCTGGATTTTAACCTGTATTTTGCGAGGAGTGGTTGGGGTTGATTAAAATTAAAAGTATGATTGAAATAAATCTTAATTTACAGTTTAGGCCTATATTGTGTAATGTAGGTCTATTTGTAAATCATTAAAATCTCTAACAATTTGCTAGGATTCGGATTTGAGATTCGAAAATAAAATGTAGATTCGTATTTGAGATTCAGATTCGAAAAATAGTGGATTCGACCCATCTCTACTAATTATGAAATGTTTTAGAGATGAGAAAGGTAAAATTTAGAGAAAGTTTAATCACATCTGTGTTGAGGGAGAGTGGAAAACTATTTAAAAAACTTTTAGTACACCCTTCCAGGATTAAAACTCTAGCCTCCCCATCATTTTGGCCATTCAGTATATTGCAAGAGGTGCCTTAGCTCCTTCGATTACCGAAGAGGATAGCAATCATAATGGAACTGGGCTCATTTGGAATTAATTTTCATAACAAACCAGGAAATGCTGTTACAGGTAGAAGTCTAGGTGTAGGGGAGAAAAAATTCAGCCCTAAAAGCTGCCTCAATTATTAGGCATAAGAATCAAAACCAGTAAAATAGAAACAATTTGATTTTAGGATATAAATTGTGGCCAAATAGCATCCTTTTGAATGAATTTTATGATAGATTGAAAATAAGGGCTAAAATAAGAAATCGCCGCATTCAATCCATCCTGTCAACATTAATAAACAACGTTTGGGTATTCATAAAAATATATCTGTTTACAGAGGTACAGTCTTACCTTGATTATTACACTATTTTTACCGAGTAAACCCATTTAAATCACCTTTGTACATATTATTGATTTAGTGCAGATCTAAAGGATTAAGATATTAAAAACAGATATATTATATGGGTATTATGATATCTAAAGTAATTAATAACAATATAGATGATTGCCCATACCTGTTCTGAGCAATTTTACGAAGAGTATCTGGACACCTTATAAGTTTGTCAAGGGTTTTAACAATAGATGCAAAGGATGGTCTATGTGTGCGTTCCTTTTGCCAACAATCAAGCATGAGTTGATATATAGCTTCAGGACAATCCATAGGAGCCGGTAGCCTACAAAAACATAAAGTTAAGTGCATGAATAAAGCTTAAACCAAATTTACAGACAATTTTGGATGAAACGTGATAATAAATTAAGGAGTTAATAAAATAATGAAAGAGATAAATTTATAAATAACAATTTTTATGGTTAACTACAATGATATGCTAAACATGTCTTCTTTATTTTGGGTGATAGCATTTTTTGCCCTTTGAAAACTCTACTTTATAATACCACTCATAATATTTTTAAACACATTCGCTTAACAAATTCTCTCACTAAAAATAAGTTAACTGTACAGAATAGGTTTCTTTGAATGGGTATTCTTAGGCAGTCGAGTGAAGGTGTAATTCATAGCACATGTTATGGAAGCTCGAATAAGCAGAGCTCAGTTAATAAAGACACTCCTGTACTTATACTCTCTTCCCAAATGTTTTCAGCTAATGGTGGTGATTAGTGTTTATAAGTATGCACACATTGACTGGAGTAAAAATATATAAATTTTATTTATAATGACCAAATAATAAAATTAAAACAAAAGCTGACAAAATAAAAGCATTTGTTGGAAATTATTTAAATACATGTTTTATTTTAATTTTCACACACATTCATTTGAGGAAAGATATAAATATTATTGTATAAATTGATTTTTTGGTTTTCAAGCTAATTATAAAACAAATTGTTATAAAACACAGGCGGATTTGGATATTTGCTGCTAGTTATTAATAAGGAGATAGAAATCAGGCAACATAGTTCAATTTAATATTATAAGGAAAATGGGAGTAAAATGTAAGGAAGTGATGTTGATCCAATTTTTAGGAATAGCTTGATATCAGAATCCATCCTTTCTACGTACTTTTGTGTAAAGCTAATGAGAAATAATAAAAGTACAGCTGTCATTTTATATCAGTAGGGCCTTGGTACTTAATACATGACATAGGCCTACTTTGTAGCACTTGACATAGCCATACTTTGTGCAAGATATTGTCACTGCTTTTAATACTAAATATAATAATCCTCTACTTTTTTATTTTGCACCATGTCCTACTACTCGTTTGGGTTATATGCTTGATCTACTACTATATTATGAAGTAATCACTCTGTCAATGTGTCATGTCAATGTGTCATGTGCTACAAATCTTCTATACCCTTACACAAATTGAGCTGAAATTTCGCAGGAGCTTAACTCAGGTGTTCAGATTACATGTAGACTAGTTAAAATTACTTATACCCTTTAACCTGAGAGTGTCACATAAATTTAACAATATACAGTGAATTCTAGTAAAGTGACAAACCTCGAGACTAGATCACTTTAGCCCAATTAAACAGCTGCCCCAATTAAGAGAAATTTTTAACAATGAGATGAAAAACACATTCTAATGGAGGCAAAAAGCTATGAATAAAATAAAATTGTAATTTAAAGAAAACCTACTGTATTTAAATTGTATTGCTACAAACATTTATCTAAAATAACTACTGCGAGCTTGAGTTTTTTCATTTGAGTCAAAGAGCTCCTGAGTTCGAGTCGAGTTCAAATATATTCATAATTTTAAAATGTTAAGAGTATATATTAGTTTATTTTAAAAGTAAATAGATATCATATCTTTAAAATTTCAGATTTAAAAATATAGTTAAACACATGTTCTTAAAATATGAATGACACTCATTTTTATAAATATAAATACTTTTAGAAAAAAAGTTAAGAAACAAAAATGTCGGTTATTAAATTAGAAATAACACTTAAAAAACACAATTTTAAAAAAACACTAAAAAGATATAGCGCTTAATAGAAAAACAAATTAAAATGGTTTAAATACTCATGTTTTAAGGACATTAAAATTACACTAACAGTTATTTAAAAAATGTAGTAAAATGAATAATTGCACGATAGCTTGGAAATGTGGAAACACAGCACAATAATATAAGGTAAGTGATAGTGAAGGAAGTCCACCTTGAATGAAAAATATTTATCTCGTCATTTCTTCAAACACTTTTACACTTACCATTTCTTCAAAACTTCCACAGTAGCACATTGTTTTGAATTTTCAGAAATTTTACTTTTTCATTAATATCCCTTTGTATGAAAAATAAATATTTCAGAAAATTCAAAACAATGTGCAACTGTGGTAGTTTGAAATAAATGGTACGGCGCACAGCACAGACTTTCTCTCTCTTTCTATAAACTCCTAAGATTTCTGAACAGAATAATGTATATTGTATCATCACCACTCCACATAAGAACACGCATAAAATAATATACAATGATATATAATCAATGAGAAAAGAGGCGCATCTTTGTCCACCTAAGAGCATTTCAAACAGTTTAATGTCTTCCACAAGGGTCAACACTTCGTATTAAAATTTCGATTTCTGGTTAAAATTTTAACATTTTATAAGGTGTTGCAGATCTTCAAGTCATCGCATTGATATTTAATTATTCATTTATACATTTTGACCAATAAAAAATGTAAATATTGACTATTGAGTCTAAAATGGAGATAGATCATTGCTATGCAAACATTTCTCCTAAGAGATTTAAGGAAAAATAACATACTTTTTTAGATACTTATATTTAATTACTCTATGGCATTGGAGAATTATTGCGTTAAGACTTAAGTAGTATATGTTTACAACTAAAGCTCACAAAATTGTATTAATATATTTGCAAATATCTCAGAAACTGTTGCTTTTATAAAAATATATGTCAAATAAAAGTTTTTTATTTCTAATAGTCCTACAATTTTGCAATGATAAGTTGTTTAGTTTCTCAAATAGTTGTGGAGATACGGAAATTAACGCTTCTGTAAAGTACCCTAAAAATCATTTTCATAGGAAAATGAAAATAGCCAGTTTATTTATAATCTTAATCAACGCCTAGATACGAATTTTAATCAAAATCGTTTGAGCAGATTTTGAGAAAACCAAATTTTTCTCTTTTCGCCCTTCAGTAAACTACCCTTAATTTTAAGTTTTTATAGACACACAGACAGACGGCATTGCAAAGACTATTTTTTAGGGTTCGGGGGGTCATGAGACGTCGACATCCATCAACATTTCAGGTTAGTTTTTTTTACGGTCGCAATACTTAAACTTTAATGTCCAAAAAGTTAAAAAAATTATATAATTGCGTATAGATTGAAAGTTATTGATTTTATAAAAATATGTTTCGGATAAAATATCTGTATTATAAATATATATACATATTTGTAATGCTAAGTAATTTCATATCTCAAATAGTTTCGGAGCTATTATAAAAAATGTTAATTTACGCATCAGACCGGAGCCCTTAAAGCCATTTTGCCGAAATATTGAGAGTAGCCATTTTGTTTGGAATATTTATTAATGTTCATAAATGAAATTTAATCAAAATCGTTAGCCGATTTTGAGAAAATCGACTTTTTCTCTTTTTTCCCTTCAGTAAACTACCCTTAATTTTAGGGGTGGATATCCAATTCCAAAAACCCCTCGGGGCAACCCTATGAAAACCCTAGATATCAAGTTTCAGCTCAATCGTTAAAATAGTTTAGGCTCTAGTTGGAGGTACAGACAGACAGACGGAAATTCAAAAACCACTTTTTCGGATTCAGAGTGTCATGAAACGTCAAGATTCATCAAAATCTCGAGTTCGAATTTTTTGACAATCACCATACTTTCTCTACCTGTAAGATAGAGAGAAAGTAAAAATGGGAAGTGTAAAAGTGTAAGAAGAAATAGAGAAGTGTGTTTGTTTATATCTAGGTCTAACCTAACTATCCTTTCAGGTTGGCTTCCTTCACCATCACTTTACATTATTGTAGTGTGTTTCTACAATCTTGATAAAATCTAATAAAATTGACATTTTAATAAGTTAATACTATTTCCCCAAAATATGCTTCAGTAACTTAATTTTCCCTATAAGAAAACATAAGAATCATAAACAGTTAGAAATTTGAAGAGTTTCGTATTTTGTTTATTATTCCTTCATGTAATCATGGATAATCAGGTCTTCTGTTCCATTCCCATTCCTCTATGTGCAGTTGCACATGCGCATTGTACGAACTCTCATTAGGCATTATTTTACTGAGAAATTTACTTCAATTAAATTTTTAATGCTTATAAAAGTTGATACTCATAATTAAAAATTAAAAATAATGTGACTAAAATAATATTTCTAGCAAACAATATGAAATAGTAAACGCTTTTTTAGGATAAATGTGGTAAGTTTAGTAAAATATATATTGCAAATAAATAAGATCAACATTGATTTTAGAAAGGTTAATCGGCATAATTCTATAACTAAATAGTAACTAAACTAGAGCTAGTTTTGTAGTTAAACGTATTAATTAAACGAATTTTAAATATCTTAAGTTTGAAAACATTTAATATTATTATATATTCTTGATATTACATTTTTAATTTAACATAAATTATTATTTTAAAAAGAGACCGGGTAAAAATAGTAAAAAGAATCATTCAATTATTTATTAATCTACCTAGCTATTTTTTTCTTTTCATTACTTTGTCATGGCAATACAAGTAAACAACTTCAATCAAGTATAATTCAAAATGGACGAAAATATTGAAAAAATGTACTGGTCGAAAGTGGTTTTAAAGCTCTATTACGTTATTAATGTGAAAATTGAAATTAAATTTTAACAGTCTGTTAAGTAACCTAATGATTTATAAGTGGAAATGCCGATATTATCTCAATTAAATAGCCTATGCTTTCTATTGCGTTTTAAAAATTGATTATTAAGAACATCAAGTGAAAGATCGGAAATGACGAGCCTCAAAAACTTTTGATCTCGATCTCGAGCTTAAAGGACGAACTCGGCTCAAAGAGTGAAGTCAGAGTACTTGCAGAGCCCTTAAAATAACTTAAAATAATAGCAAACAATATGTACATATGTAAAATAAAGATATGTTTCATAATTGTGTATATATCAAGCAAAGATTACATAATGCTTAAAGGTTATTTCTTTTAAAACAATTATCAAGTGCACTCTATCGTGTTCTCTATAATAGACTGCAATGAAAAAAGTTGGCGCAAGTATCTAATGCTGATAAAGGACTGCCTTCATTGCCTCAGAAAGTGACAAATCTTTACATGACATATTGACAAGGGTCTTAAATGTACTTTAAATACTTGATTTGTTTTTTAGCTTCATATTTTGTTCCAAATAAACAGCTGCCCCGACTAAATGGTGCTCCAATTAACTGAAATCCACTGTACTTTCAATATTTAACCACCCATAAAAATGTGTATCTATTTGTAAATCAAGAAACTTATACATACTAATTACTGACACACAAAAGATCAATCCACCCTGGCGACCTGATAAACCACGAATTAGAACTATTTTTCAATGATAGTACAGTAATATAAAATACATAAGCCAAAAATATAATTATTTCTTGCTTGACCTAGATTTTGACATTTTAAATATTAAGTTATAGGCTAATTTGATTGGTCTAACCAATAATTATAAGATTATAAATTAAATATAACAATTTAGTATAGGCTAAAATATTTTAGTGTGTTTGTGTCAGACAAGACATTTTTAACATCATAAGGTGTTAAGCGAACACATGTCTGCCTTGCAACTTTCGATGTTATCTTTTATTTTTATCACATCTTACTAACTGATCAGGTTATATGCACATATGATAATTATGTTAATGGGGTGGGGATGGGAAAAGAAGTATTCTAGAAGTGATCTACATGCATTTGCGTGGGGAGAGTGAGAAACCATTTAGGAAAACCACCCTCATCAGACATGACCAGGATTCAAACCCCAATTTACCTGTCTTCAGCAGGTCAGTCTATGAGAGTGACGGCTCAGACCATTCGGCCATTGGAGTGGATAATATTACATCTTGAATCTCAGTTAATTTGTCTACATGACTTTGAATAAGCATAATTCTTCCCAAAAGAAAAGATGTGAATAATACTCAGAATTAACCTTTTAAAAATACTTTTTTATTTTTATTATGTCCATATCTGTTGCAATCCTGCGTGTTTACTATCTACTTTATTACTTACCAAGAGTTTCAAAATGTTGCCACATCAGTGCCTCATGTGTTTTTATTAGCGCCAATAATGTCTAATTAGGGCGACAATACTTAAATAGAATAGGGTAATTTTTACATAAAGCTTAATTCTTATGGCCACTGTAGTTATATAATTAACTGGTGCCAATTACAGAGTAAATGTGTTTACTTTGTGCAACATGAGTAAACATAAATTTGCAAATATATTTTTGAAAATTATACATCAAGTATTTGGTCGTATATATTTTGATTTTAAATGAGAAATATTTGGAATCAGTTTTTATACATCCACAATTCTAAGTGGCTAAGCGTGTTGTACTAAACAGTGAGAATTATGATTTGTGAACTTTTAAGTTGATAAGAGACATACTAACAAGTATGATTAAAAAAAAAGTGGAAAATCCTATTTCATGTACCACTTGGGGAAAAGTAAATAGCCCTGAGCAATAATAATGGTATTCAATAGCTTAGTAAAGCCCTGTGATACTAAATAAATAATCAATACAATTAAAAATAATCCATTTTAGTGTTTAACATTGTTATATAAGGAAGGAAGTACAGGATAGGTGTATAGAAAGATATATTAATGTTTCTTATATTAAAGTGAGCTAAAGACATAAAACTATAAATTTAGAGTAGATGATACTATACACTTCCATAATTAGCTATAAAATGATTTTTAGTAATAAGGTGAGGCATTAGTGTTAAATTATTAATTGTTTAATGTTATATTTAAATAATCTTTTAATGATTCTTTTATAATACTATGGAAAAAGGAGTGAAAATTAATAAATATAATCAATTCATGATCTTTTTTACTCATTTTATTAGTATTAAAAAGTATTAATCTGACATCTTAGCTCAGTTGGTAGCGTGTCTGCCTACTGAGCTAAGGGTCCTGGGTTCGATTCCCGGCATAGCCAAAAATTTATCATTGGATAAATGTGAGTTTACATGTTCACAGTGATCAATTAACGGCAGGGGACTGGTTGTTGTGCTTGTCCTAGTCTTAAGATAGATTATAGGGCATATTAATCTACGACAGCCCTAGCAAGCCGTTAGTGGAAAAATATATCACTTGAATAAAAACATTGATCCAGACCATAGGTTGGAAATAGTAATGGATGTAATACAAAAAAACACACAACACCACTTTAAGAAATTTTCAAATGGAGAAGATTAAATGTGATATATATCCCTTAGAAAATATTTGATTAAAAAATAAGTTCATACCTATATCCCTTTTCTATTGACTTAATAACGTCTTGATTACTCCAGTTCCAATAAGGTCGTTCCCCATAGGACATCACTTCCCAACATACAATACCGAAACTCCAGACATCTGATGCAGAAGTGAATTTTCGGAAAGCAATCGCTTCAGGGGCAGTCCATCTAACAGGTATTTTTCCTCCCTTGAAATAAAAATGTCCAGAATCATTTCTAGCACTTGACTAGGCCTATAGGTAGGCTAATTTTAAAAAAGGAATCAATGAGTCTAGTTATAAATATAATAAAAATGTAATGAAGATTCACAATATAATAAATTACCATAACTAACACATATTGAGACCAAATAGAAAAAAATAATAAATGAGAAATTGTATTTAAGACTTATATTATGAAATTATGTTATCAATAATAATAAAAAAATATGGTGAAACAATATAAATACAATTCTGTAAAGAATAGCATCAAAACCATACATTTAAATAAATTAAACTCACTCTAGTGGTGTAAGCTCCTTCTGTAGTACTTTCAATCTCTCGACTTAGGCCAAAGTCTGCTATTTTGCAAACCAACTGAGCATTAACGAGAACATTGCGAGCTGCCAAGTCTCTATGGACATAGTTCATCTCAGAAAGATACTGCATCCCAGAAGCTATTCCTCGTAGCATTCCCACCAACTGAATCACTTGGAATTTTCCATCGTTAGCCTATATAGATAAAAATATATTAGCCTATTCTAGTTTTAGAAATCAATGATAAATTGGTAAAAATGGGACTTATATATAAATATACACAGACCATTTTATACAATAAATTTAACTTTAAGCAATAAGGGATCAAATAGTTTTTCTAGCAAATATGAATTACTATTACAATTTACATCATATCTTACAGAGGTTATCTCCTCCCTACTTCCCAAGAATATCTTTCTTTACACTTTCTCATCCCTGTCCCTTGGATAGATGAAGTTATTTAAACAGAGATTAAACAGGGTGTTCAGCCAAACTATATTTTAAAATTACCTGACTTTAACAGGTTTTCCAGAGCCAATTTCCAACTTTTCCAGTCACTATATTATCAACCTTAGTGTATTAAGATCTCAACTTAATGTAATAATATTTTTGGATACATACACATTTTGAAATTGTAACACTCTATGAAATGATGTCAGCCTAAAGCAATGGTCGTGTGTTCCACTTAGATTTGAGTTAGATTATATTGAGACATTAAAAGATTGCCTTACACGGACTTATGACTCAACTTTGGGTAAAGACAAAATAGAGGGGTGGAAAGGTGAGATGAAAATCCGATGTTGACTTTAAGGATTGAGATTAGGATATTCAGGATGGACAACTGTATTAAAAGGAATTCGCAGTGAAGAAAAATGTTTTTTGACAGTTGATTATTGTAAATGAAAGTAGAGTAGGCATATTATTTTAGTGAATATATTAAAATTTCAGAAATTTGATCAAATTCCCTGACTTTTCCCTGAATAAGCAAATTTCCTGACTTTTCCATGTTTTCCAGGTCGTTGGACACCCTGTTGAATCAAAACTTTAAAATGTGACACAAAAATTCACTTTTTGGGCAATAAGTCGCATGAATGAAGTAATACATCTTAATCATGCATCAAGTTAAATAATAATTCTCATGTAGACTTGAAAAAATCTGAGAAAACCTTGAAATAGAACAGAAACTTTAGTTACTCATTATAGTTATTTTTGTGGACCCTATCTTAATATCTGACTAGGCGATCTAAATACAGTATTTATACACATATGTAAGTATGGGGAACGTTAAATTTTATAGAAACCTCTAACCAAATTTGCAGGGAGGGAGAATGAAGAAAACCATTAGGAGAGACCAAATCCATAGATTCATTAGGCCATAGGTGACCTGGCGGTCTACTAGGGGTAAGGTATCGGACTTCTATGCTGGGGGTCTGGAGTTCAATCCTCGGTCCCGGCACAGATTTATCCAAGTGCCAAACCCCTTTCTTCACCCCTGACAAAACGTGTAATTATCACAACTTGTAAATGTGTGGAATGCCAGGCCTCTGCCGTGTTTCGGATCCCACATTAAATTGTGGGTGCTCCATTTCATCTCACAATCATCCTACCATTACACATTAGCGTGAGTATAACACGAACAGGTAGCAAGACGCGGTGCTAATAATACAATACTAAGCCATAATTAAAATTCCGGCTTTCCTGTTTCCTTCAAACACTCACTTGTGCAAGTTTCGCTGTAAATGCTTTATACGTGAATATGAATATAAATTTTGGGACAAAGCCTTTAATATTATGAGACAAATGGAATGTTTACTAAAGATGGGTCGAGTACTATATTTTTAAATTTGAATCTCGAATCAAACTTCAATCCTTAAAAATGTACAAGTTTAGCTTGAATGAAAATCTTTAAAATTTAATTTAAAAAGTGTTTTAAGGGTTGATACCACAGACAAATTATCAAATGTTTGTCATGTCTATTACGTCATACACAAACAATATAATACTTTATTTAATAATATTATGAAAGTTAGGTCCTCCTTTTGTGATTTTGTTGCTCTCCCAAGTACATAAATCTATATGATAATCAATTTTACCAATTGATTAAAAATAGTGTTATTAAAGTCAAGATCTTCATAATTGTGTGAGATACTTTGAGATTTTTACAAAGCTCGAATTTCTTTAATACAACATGATTCGAGGGCACCATCTTTGATATTTACCCTATCTAATGCTTTAACATCGCCATCTAACTTGACTTCATCTGTCCCCTTTTGGCTGTCACCCATGTTAAAAAGTTACCTCATTAATAGCTTGCAAACTATACATGCCATTCGATAAAAGCATATGTAATAGGTGATTGAAGATATTTCCCTTATATCACCTTCCACAAAACTCATCTAACTTACTTCCACCAGCTTATTAAGCTGATAAAATATTTGTCCCAAAAATTAAATATATTCAAAATGATTTTAAGGTAATTTCTAAATATTCATTAAAAATATATTTGTCATGTATATGCTGAGTTAACATAGAGTTGTATGTTATAGGTCCACATTTAAAGTAGGTGCCATTAATGATCATATACTTTTAATTTTTTATTTTATCAAATCAACATACATTGTATTTAATAGTTTTGACAAAAAGATTTAGGGAATGATAATACAAATATTCGAAATAATTTATATTTTTAAGTATATGCTATATCAAATAATATAAGTATTTCTAAATAAGGTGTAGATTTAGGATCACAATTAGTCGAATTACGCTTGTTTCTGCAGCTAGCAGTCGCAATTTTGGGAAGGACAGACACCATCTTGTTGTGAAATAAGTTTCCTCAAGTTCTTTCAATATTTTATTAGTCTCAACTTGGCTAGTACTGCTTTTAACTGATTTTGCATTACCAATTCCAGTTCAAAAGTAGCATAATACTCCCCTTAAGGAATCATAGAATAGAGTAAAGTAGAGTCTTGAGTAACTGAACCAATTGGGACTAACAGTTGGTCGGATAATTAAAATGTTGGATGATATGGAGACAAGGGGTGGGGCTAGAATTAAACAAATACAAATTAAGTTGAAGTGCATAAGAGATATGAAATAAGATTTACTAGTAATTACTCTATAATATAAATTATGCAATAAATTACAAAAGTGTTATTGTTAAAAGAACAATGAATTTTAGATTATTAAAATGAAACTTTTATTATATACAGGCTGACAAAGTCTGGACACATAGGCGAAATATAGTCAAGTTATTGATTAACATCTTCAACATGCTGTCCATCCTTAGCGATGTGCTTTGAAAGAATGATATGAACACATTGCAGTTACTCCACATTTCCGTCGATCCTAGCACATTCATTGATAAGATGATCAATATCGCTGATTTTCATTGCGTACACCCTTTCCTTCAGCATACTCCAGAAGAAGAAATTGAGGGGACTAATGTATGGTGAGCGGAGAGCCCATTCCACATGGCTACGCCTCCCAATACAGTTAGGTAAATTCACATCCAACCAGTGTCGTTATGTGTCCAGACTTTTGGGTCACCGTGTAGTATGAAAAATACAAAAGTCACTGGTTAAAAAATTTGTGATGAGTTTGTTTCTCAGCTTTGCTTCTCTTCTTTGCGGCGAGGTTACACCAGTGTAACATGACATCAAAAGCACTTTATATGGATATGTCAGATAATAAGAACTCTACTGTAATTTGAAATGAATTAGGCCAGAATTTTGGATTTTGAACTTTTTCTAATGTAATATGAACTTAATTTTAGTTTTTAACACATTATTTACACATCCATGCATATAGAAAAAGTTTTAAAATAGAGCTTACCCTTAAAAATGTGTCCAGTGAGCCATTTTCCATATATTCTGTAATAATCATGACAGGATTGGACTTTGTAACCACACCTTGAAGAAATATCACATTTGGATGCTCAAACTGACCCATTATGCTGGCTTCTGTTAAAAAGTCATTGCGAGCCTTGTCTGAGCTACCAGGTTTCAATGTTTTGATGGCAACATCAATTTCTTGTCTGCCATCTGGAGGCAGCTTAAGTTTTCCTCGGCAGACATCCCCAAACTCTCCACCTCCTGAAATGTGTGTTTATTCAAGCAAGATCAAAATTAAAGAGTTATTGAAAAAAATCTCTGAAATTTCTACAAGTCTATCATAAATTTTAAAGTGAGGTGTCAACTGAGATGATGTAAGGTTTGAGGTGAAGTGTCAACCGATATTGTGTAGGGTTTAAGGTGAAGTGACAACTGCCATGGTGTAAGGTTCGAGGTGAAGTGTCAACTGACATGGTGTAAGGTTCGAGGTGAAGTGTCAACTGACATGGTGTAAGGTTCGAGGTGAAGTGTCAACTGACATGGTGTAAGGTTTGAGGTGAAGTGTCAACTGACATGGTGTAAGGTTCGAGGTGAAGAGTCAACTGACATGGTGTAAGGTTCGGGGGCAAGTGTCAACTGACATGGTGTAAGGTTCGGGGGTAAGTGTCAACTGACATGGTGTAAGGTTCGGGGGCAAGTGTCAACTGACATGGTGTAAGGTTCGGGGGCAAGTGTCAACTGACATGGTGTAAGGTTCGGGGGCAAGTGTCAACTGACATGGTTTAAGGTTCGAGGGCAAGTGTCAACTGACATGGTTTAAGGTTCGAGGGCAAGTGTCAACTGACATGGTTTAAGGTTCGAGGGCAAGTGTCAAATGACATGGTTTAAGGTTTGAGGGCAAGTGTCAACTGACATGGTTTAAGGTTCGAGGGCAAGTGTCAACTGACATGGTTTAAGGTTTGAGGGCAAGTGTCAACTGACATGGTTTAAGGTTTGAGGGCAAGTGTCAACTGACATGATATAATGTTTAAGATGATTTCTATAAAACTTTATCCATTAAAAAATGTTAAAATTAGAAAATATGTCTTAAGATAAAAGATAATTTTTATGCCACTAAGGCTTATTTTGATCAAATTTTGTTTGATTTACATAGTAACTTTTGTATGGCCTGATATTTTCGGTATAAGAGGAAAGCTAAGGATCTTGGACTTGGCATACATTATCTTTACAATGACTTATTTACTAATAAGTTTAACTACAAGTACCAAACATATAATATGTTCAGATCCAAATGACTTTATGGGCAAATTTCTATAGTCTTTCAAGGTAGAAGCCCGACTTCTAGAAAAAAAAAGTTTCCTTAGCACTGTTGAGATAATGCAGCCTATCAAGCCAAAGGAAAATACACAATTCTTATAAAACAACATTTCTATAACCTGTAGAAAAATATCAGTGTTATAAAATGTGTCTAGAAATGTCTAATTAATATAACTTAAAGTTTAAATATGTTTTAAAAGTTATTAAATGAGCATTTTTTTTAAGTACCTACCTTTCAACATTAACAAAATTCTGGTTTATCCAATACACCCCTGGTGGATTTGAATTATATGATAAATTGATAAAAAAAAAGTAGGAGATTGTCATTATAAGAGTGCGATAGACAGCCTGGTTTACTAAATTCAATGAAAATCATGTGATGCATAGTACAAAGACAAAGTCTATTTATGACAAACATTTAGTAACCTTTACTTAAATACCAGCTAACTGAAGGAAAAAGAAATGTTTTCCTGTCTATGTTGTTTGTTATACAAAATTATTTTAATATATCTTTCTTTAGTACCTTATTGAGTTGTATGTCTATGTACTAATTACACTAACGGGTTAAGGATGAGTAGGGTTGAATAAGAATGAAGTGTATCCACATTTGTGTGGAGGGAGATAAGAAAACTATCTAGGAAAAACCATCCTCAGTACACCTGGCCAAGTTGAACCCCAATCTCCCTGCCAGTGGCAGTCTATTCTGTGTCGAGAGTGACACCTTAGACCATGCATCCACCAAAGAGTACCCAAATAGTACCTATAGCTAAATAAATAGGAATTGTTCTGAAGACAACTCATCAGCATATCAAGAAACTAGGGCTGCTAATGACAAAATTCATCGAGATCCATTATGCTATCATTACCCTATCCTTAGAGTACTTAAAACACATGGTCTGTGGTTTTTTTAGTGTCTTACTACCAGTTTAGGCTATACACCTATGTACTGACTATGCTTGTGGTTTTAAGGCTTAGGAAAGTCATATTTAAAAAAACGTGTACCTAAATTTGCATGGAGGGAGAGTGGAAAACCATTTTGGCAAAATCACCCTCAGTACGCCCAATCGAAATTGGAAACTTGATCTCCCCGTCATCGGCAGTCTAGGCTTCTGCGAGAGTAGAGCGTTAGACCATGCGGCCACCGAACCAGGTATGAGTTTATTGAAATTTAAAAAGTGTCACTTGGTTTGTTAGCCATGAACTTGTACTCATGTAGAAAGAAAGTAAAAAAATTATTAGAATGTACTCTCCCATGAACTCACAAACCAATTCAAAGTTTGTCTATATAAAGGAGGTCGCAAGAAAACCAGTATAGAAACATTATTCTGAGAAAATACCATTTGTTTAGGATTAATTTGTATCTCTACCAATTTAAAAAATGTAGTTGGCAAAATAGTTATAGTTATGTACATATAATAAATGAACTATGGATTATTTGTGTTCTTAAAAAAGACATCTGTCAACCTCTATTGAGCTATTTGTAAAAATAATGCTTCTAATTCCTCCAAACCCTAAACAAACAAAAAAAAGTAATATAGTAAAACCATTGTTAGATTGATTCTAAGTAGATATTAAAATAAATTATCATTATATATTCCTATCGATAAGCTACTTTTATTTTGCAAGAGTTGAGGGTATTTTTCATTTTCCAGAGTTTGACCAAGTTCAATATAAGTTTCATGGCTTAGACGCCCAGCAGTGCAAGTTCTAAATCAGTCACTTAAATGTATTGGTTGTATAGTTAATTAGTGTATGGGGCGGGAGTGTTTTTATGTAATATAAACTATTGTTTAGTGTAATGCAATATGAACACTCTTATTTAAGGAACTGCAAAGCCTGATGAAGTCAAATGAGGGAATTAGGAAAGAGTGCTCATTTCCAGGTGGTAGGGTTACAAATTAACACTAGGCAGGGATCATATTTAGCTGCTAAAATTGAATATTTTTTAAGCTTTTTATTTTTGGTCCAATTAGTTAACTTATGAACTACACTCATTCAAATTAAGAATCTACGATTAATTTTTTTTTATACTTTCACACCTAAAATAACTTTTTAGTAAATTTTAATTTTGTGCTAATTGAAACCTTTAAATTTATATAAAAATAATGGCATGCCATTCTACTATTATGCTTGTAAAGTATGTTGTCTATAGCAGCGGTTCTCAGACTGGGGTATATGGCCACTTTTCTGGGGGTACATGAGCAGTTATCAAGGGACTTATGGAAAACCCTAATTGTTTGCAGTGACCATTATCTGGTTTTTTCCACCTCGATTTTTCTCCTATTTGCTCTCGGCTGGAGACCGATTTCGGAGATTTTTAAACCCTCTACTTGACACCTTCTGCATTAGCAGTTGTTATCTTGCTTATTTTTAGAGTAATTTGAGCATCTTTAATGAAAAGTTACAACTTGGTGACATACTCTTTCTCTCCCAACAATATTTCTCAAGCTCACAACATAGTTGTAGAGATATATTGTTATATATTAATTAGTTCCAATATAGTTGTGTTCCAGTCTCTTTCTGTTTCTTTTAAGTGCCTTTAATGACAATTGGTTTTGCATCACTGTTGACAGTTCCATGTGTAGAAACTAGAGTTGCGAGAGTTTAAAGAAAATTTGTTTTAATTTTTTTTTCAGAAACGAAAGAGCTTAAAGTATATATTTTTTAAACCTTTTCTCATATTGGTCAAGATGGATAAGTGGCTAATTATATCAACCTGGACTGTTAAATAGGAAAGACTCGAATCGGAAAGTGAGGCTACCTCCGGTGAAGATGAGAATTGTAAAGATGTTATTGAGCCAACAGAAGCGGAATATTATTTCCTTAGGCCTACTAATCAGAAGAAATCTCAGCTTAAGTTAAGAAAGAATGATTTAGAATACTTATCTTTGGGATTTTCTTATGCTTGAAGTGAGTTAGAACCTATACCTCTTATGTGTTATTTGTAATGAGACCCTTTCCAACAATTCAATAAAGTTATCTTTATTAAAAAGACATTTTAATTCGAAACATGAGAACCTAAAAAGTAAGCCACTTTACTTTTTTAGGGGTAAGGAAGCTGTGATAAAATTTGGTAGACAAAAAAATTGTCTTTTTTTCATCTCTGAGTATGAAGGGCCTTGAAGCATCATTCAAAATCAGTTTCATAGGAAGGGCCGGAAAACAGATGGCAAGTCATATTTACTGCCTTCTGCCAAAGACATGGAGTCAAGTGTTATTGGTGAAAAACAAGCAAATCTGCTGGATGTTATCCTTTTGTCTAATGATACTGTATCTCACCGGATCTCAAGTATCGCTAATGAGTGGGAAGAGCAACACATCAATAAACTGAAGTCTATAAAATTCTTTGCTGTACAGCTGGATGAGAGTACAGATTGCACAAAATTTTGTTCTGCAAGGAGCTCCCAGGTTGGACAACAGTACAGGAGACATTTTACACTATTGATGGCTTTGTAACTCAACATGGTGTAGACTAGAAAAAGTGTGTTGGAATTTGCACTGAAGGTGCATGAGCTATGACTGGAAAGCATAATGGTTTGGTTTACCAGATCAAGAAGGCCGCCCCATGGAAATAATTTGTCCACTGTAATTTTCACATGAAGGCTCTAGTTGCCAGGCAATGTCCAAATGAAACGAAATTAGTATTGACATAATCAGTCAAAACTGTTAATTTCATATCAGACAAATCTAGATTATTTTGAATCTTATGTGAAGAAATGGGTAGAGAGCATAATAATCTTCTCTTCCACACTGAGGTAAGGTGGCATTCCAAAGGAAATTGTCTTTCTCGTTTGTGAAATGAGACAAGACAGTAAGTGTGAGTTTAGTGACAGATTTACAAATGAGCAGTAACTGTGAAGGCTAGCTTTCATGGCTGATATATTTCAGTGACTGAATGAGCTGAATAAAGGTGTGCAAGGTAAACACGAAATACCCTTCGTGGTTTATGACAAAATAAAAGCTTTAAAAAAACTTCAATTTGCAACAAAAGGAGTTGTGAAGGGACTCCTGTAATTCTTTTCATCCTTAGAAAATTTCACAGAAGAAAATGAACTTGAGCTCCATGATTCTGTTGTCAATGACATAAAAAAGCATTGTCTGGGTTTGATCGAAAACTTTGGTGAATATTTTCCTGAGAATTAAGAGAGCAAGTTCTGGATGCGAGACCCTTTTTATGAAGTGGAAGATTCCAGTCTACCAGACTTCTTTTCAACGAAAAGAAGAAATAATGAGCTGTTCTGTGATGAAACCATCAAATCCAGTCTCAAGAAAACATCTTTGGCAAACTTTTAGTTATAGAGACTAAACGAGTTTCATCATATTGTTGACCGTGACATTAAGTTTATGACGCCTTTCTCAACAACATGTATATATGAGAGTGGTTTTTCATCCATGGTGTACCTAAAAAAATAAGTACAACAATAGGCTAACTTTGGAGACGGACCTCCGCATGAAAGTTTCAACTGGACAACTAGATAACAAAAAGTTGTGCCAAGCCATGCATACACACCCCTCTCACTGAAAAACTTTGGGATTCATAATATATCAACTCAAGGATTACAATTACAAATTTTGATTTGAAAATATTGTGTTTAGGTTTATTTTTTCTTTATTTACTAACAAATTTGTAAAGACATCATATAATAAAACTTTTCTACAGACTTTTTACAGTAAATTATGTTTTTTTTAACTGATCCTAACGATTCTCAATAAGAGATAATATTAAGGCTATAACAGTAAGATTCTCTCTAAATAGCTTTGTCACATTTAAAATATTTTGACTATAGAGTTTTCACCCATAGATTAAATAGATCAATAATTTACCATGTGGTCATATTTTTTTAAGCCTGTCGTGATGGATTTTTTTGCTTTGGGGGTACATTAATCTTTTATTTATATCCAAGAGGTACACTCTAAAAAAAGTATGAGAACCTCTTGTCTATAGTATAAACATTGACAGTAAAAAAACAATGTATTTAACTGTTGTATGTTTCATTTTAAATGCTAAAATTGAAATTTATAGTTTTTGAACGTTTGGAACATACCATTTATTTAACCAAAATGTCAAAATGTGATAAAATACACACATTACATAAATATTTTAACTTTGTAGCATGGAGTTACACAATGTTCACATTTTCAGAAGTATTTAGCTTTTTATATTTATCCAACATACTATGTAATATAAGATGCTTTGAGAGAATAGCTTTTGTTAAAATTTAAGTGAATCAAATTTATTAAAATTTTTCACTACTCACCAATAATTGCTTCTATGGTGATGCAGGATGCATCTATCTCTCGAGCAAACTCTCTTACTGCCTGGTTGGGATCCTCATATGTGTGAGGATCGATGTATGTTCTTGACGATGCTCCAACTGCCGTGAAAAGTGGGGTCGTCACTAAACCAACATTTTGGAACATGTTACATAGACTGAATCAGAAACTCTTATAGGAGTTTCAAATTCCCTATGCATGCTGTAGTACATAAATACAATAGTTTTATTTAAAGTGTATTAAAATATGCTAGTTAAATGCATATGTGGTGGCAAAAATTAAAATATCTTCAAATTATGTTGTTAGAGTGTGACGATATAAAAAAAAAAAATTTCATAAGTAAATTATTTTGATCCAAATTCAAAATTTGTATTATGGTTTATGATCAACACAACATATTATATACAAAAATCTTAACAATTGTATATTTTCAAATATTAATCATGATTAGTGATTATTTTCTGTAACTATTGGAAATGAATACAAAACTGTAATAACATTAATGAGGTATGAAATCATAAACACAAATTGCAGCTCCAAACTAGTCTAGTACACACAACAACCTTTCTTTTTTTTTTAAAGAGAGGAAAAATATAAAAAAACAAAACTTAAAGTAATATTGTCTCCAGTGTTTTGAAGTAAATGTGTTCATGAAAATGTAAAACAATATGAAATAAAGCTGAATTGAAAATAAGAAATATTTTCAAAGCTAAATCAAAGTTTGTGAATTTATGTTGATTTCTGATAGGTAATATATATATATATATATATATACATACACACACACACATATATATATATGTTTGTTTAGCTGTAGAAACCAGATATAATTTAGAAAATATTAGGTTTTAATGTAAAATTCCATAACAGATTTTGTCCAAGTGGATAAATTAAGTTGTTATAACTAAATGTACTGTAATTCTATTCATAAAAATCTTTGAAAAAAAAATAGTAATGAAACAAATAAAAAATACAAATGTGTTATAGCTTTTAATATTTTTTGGAAAAATCTTAGTAATATTCAAAGAAAGAATTCTTCAAGCAAATTAAAGATTTCAAAGCTTAGCACCTCACTTTGAACAGCAGTGTAAATGTTTATAGTAGTTTTAAAAGTGAGAGATACTAATAGAAAATTTCAATAATATTTCAGTTACATTTAGAGTTGTGATACATGTAAACAAGATCAGGATTTTTCCAATGTTGGTTATTAAAAAAAATCTCCTTTTTAAGTGCTAATATTTAATGAAAATCTAATTTCTTCAAAAATAATTTTAGATTCTAATTAATATGTACTTTTTAGCTTATTAAAAAAATCTTTTCTTTAAGAAATATAATGTTTTGTTTAGTGTGATACTTGTCAATGCAATTGGGTTGAGGTAGTGTATCATATAAGATGTATATTAAGTAGATTTTTTTGCCCTTTTTAAATCTACAATGTAATTTATTTTAGCACCGCATCTTACTACCCTTTCAGGCTACACACTTATGTACTAATTACACTAATGGTTTTAGGTATTAAGAAGGCTATATTTAAAGGAAGTGTTTAACTATTTTAAGTGAAGGGAGAGTGAAAAACCAATTTGGAAAAACAACCCTCAGTAAACCCGACCAAGAATAGAACCTCGACCTCTCCATCATCAACAGTCTAGTCTACTGTGAGAGCAGTATGTAAGACCATGCAGCCACTGAAGCGGGTAACAATATAATTAATAGTGCTATTTTTTAATAACAATACACAACAATCAGAATAAGAAAAGAGTTAAATTATAGCTATCCTCACTGTATACTTTAAGAATATGATTTTACAATGAATAAGGATAATCTAGTCTGTTGTCGAGCATTCCAGTCCAATGTGGCGCTCGCTCTCAAGGAAAATTATTTAACCCATTCATTAAGTCATCCCTGTAGAAATTTAAAGGGCAATTATTTAACCCATTCATCTAGTCGTCCACTGTAGAAATTTAAAGGGCAATTATGTAGCCCATTTCTATTGGGATGCAAGAAGATAAATGGTTATAAAAAAAATTAACTCGACATAACTTCTTAATGAATTGATAATAGTTAGGAATTTGAAAGTGAGAAATGAAAATAGTTCCTCTAGTTTTAACTAGAATCATCAAGTCCAGAAAAAAAATTAACAATAAATCATAATATTACTTATTGTAATAGGAGTAGCTGTAGGACGAATTCTAAAAGATGACAAAGCTAATTACAAAAGGGTCATTGATAAATTTGTAAGTCATTTCAAAGCTAAAGGAAAATTGTTGTGGCACATTTTTATTTCTAAATCTTGTGCTTAAATCTATTGTGAATCCTTTGAATCTTAATAAAGGATCATAAAAAGTTGATAGATTTATGTTTGAATGGCTTTTTAAAGATAGCTATCTAGAAGATGGAATTCCATATGGTATAATATGGTTTTTATATCTAATATTCCATAACATAGGTCCACTGATCTAGTGTTACATAGCAGTTTGTCAAGTGTAAAACCTAATTGTATTTTTTTTAAATTGGAGTTTGAAGAAATATTAATGCAAAGATTACTACTCCTAAACTAATACTGTAGTTCTCAAAATTTGCAAATGCAAGGGACACATTATAGTATATAATTAAAGTAGATTTAGCAACGTTTTTAAAATTGGTTTTTCCCATTGTGCTCTAACTATGTTATATAATATTGTATAAATTAGAGTGTTAGCCTGTCCAGTACACACATGATCTAACCTACACTTTAGGTCTGCAAGCATAAATACATATTTTAGAAAGTCTTTAAAATTGTTCATTTTTAAATTCATGCCAAATTTTAGTATTTATTTTATTATTCAATATTAAATATCAATTTTAACTTTGTTTTAAAATTTGGTGACTTACATGTAAAAAGTGTTAGTATTTTATTAGAAAGCCACAAGCATGAATTAAATCAAAATTATTTATTATTGTTAGGACATCCTTAATGATTTAAATATGGGTCTGTAGTAAAGAAAGAATTTTAAAATGATATCTGAAGGTCACATTATTTACATTTGTTATAATGCGTACTGAAAACACTATGGTAGAAATAGCACTAATAAGTGAGAGAAGGATTATAAGTTCTTATCGTCCTGCCCAATTGAATTTCATGTCTTAATTACCAGATGGAATAAAGAATAAAGTTAAAGTTTTGAATAATCATATAACTCAATCATAAATAGTATCAGATAAATATAATGATTAGAAGAACAATTCAATTTTTTTAAAGTAATTTAAAGGATCTCCAGATTTTGCAAAGATAATAAAACTTATTAAACTTATAGCTGTTCCATTGATATATTTTTGTGTTAATTTGGTTTTGCCCATTCCGGTCTTTATCCTAAGACCAGGGCTTTATATATATATATATATATTAACTTAAACAATCTAAGCTAAGGGGGGAAATAGAAGGGACTATAAGAAAATTCACCAACATTCAACTAGTTTTATAATTGGAAGCACCATTATGACGAGTCATATTTAACACAAGTACACAAGAAATGAGGAAAACTAATGCACAGTTAAAACTGCTAGTGTATCAAAAATAATAAATAGCAATTATTTCTTCCATAATTTAATGCTAATAATATAAACTAAACTATAACCATGTTCATACAGTATATTTAAATTGAAAACTTGTTTCATATTTTGAGATTAAAGAACTACTTTTTTTGTATGGATAGCCTGGAAAAATATACAAATTTTCTCAAAATACTTGTCAGTAATACAGTCAAGGGCTAGTATTGACTATAAGGTGATTTAAAAAAAAAGTTCAAAACTACTGAAATGGTAGTGGTTTTTCTGAAAAGAAAATATTTATACTAGCCTAAAAACAGAATGAGAAGGGTGCATTTTAAAATTTAGAGAAAATGAAATATAATTTGTCTAGTAAATCAAAATGAGTGATGAGAACTTACAGCATTGAGTTTCATATTTATTTATTTTTACACTGCACATGTGGTCAACTTTAATAAGTGTAAAAGCTATAAAGGATGGAAAGGGTTAATTATCACAGACCGGGAAACAAATATAGTCCACAAATAAAAATAAGTCAATGATTCACATATAATGAATTAAACAACCCATTAAAGGTTCCACAATTCTAAATTTCTAAAGTATTGAAATAATGTGATGAAAATATTTAACCCTCGAGCAGGGCTGGTATATTTAACACAAAGAGACCCACAGGTATGTTACACCCCAGTCAATTTCCACAGAAATATTGATACCTATATGCATTAAATAGTGTGTTGTAAGTTTTATTTTAATATTAATCAATTTTAACATATTCTATTAAACTAAATAGAATTAAATAATATATATTGCTGTGTAAATAAATAGAAAGTGTCATAATTTATGAAAGAGAATGTTTTTCCAAAAGGGATGTACTTTAACCATGTTACAAATATT
Organism: Timema genevievae; assembly: GCA_902155825.1. Lineage (NCBI taxonomy): Eukaryota > Metazoa > Arthropoda > Insecta > Phasmatodea > Timematidae > Timema > Timema genevievae. The sequence continues at coordinate 70,625 of CABFWO010000859.1, read as the reverse complement.
TTACTGTTTAGGTTGATATTTAGTTAACTCTTACTAAAAGAAATTTTGTTTGTATACACATGAAATAACTACACAATTTATCGAGAAAAAAGGTAAAAATTAACTTTAAAAAAAATTAGGAACTAAAAATGAACTCGGATTTTATCTGAAAACACCTTCAATATTTTTATCAACTTCTGCACCAGACATTATTCATAGTGTGTAAGAAATTAAATTTTTTACTTTATTATGGGATTGTGCATTTTTTAAAAACCAATATGACATAACAGTGCACCTCTTACGAACTTATTAATTTTTAAGACATGCAAAACTCATATAGTAAATTCATCAATGATACTTCCATAGGCCTGCTTGGAATCAAACCCAGAAATCTTGCTTCAATAGGCAAACAAATAACAAGAGATGAAACTAAGAGTTTGATTATGATAAGATTAAATATGAATTTGTCCAAAAATCAATTTGATAAATAGACCATCCTGTGTTACTTGAGAGGACCTGTGGGGTGAATTGTCTTCAAATAGCTTCAATTTACAATCACACAAATGAGTTAATTTGCTTCAAACCATACCAGTAGAATGTCAAGGTCACAGTGAGAGAAAAGAAAGCGTAATGTGCTTTTTAGACTCCTGCAAGTTTTACCATACTAACAAATATAAAATTGGGGTACTTTATACTTTGTCTTGAGGGTTAAAGCATAATTACCATAATAATGCCACAGCCTTTACTTTAAAGTCTATAATAAAGTAAAAAATGGGTCAGTATTTGTATTGTAGCTAAAATTAAAATATTTAAAGCTTTATAAACAATAATGTTTAAATGATATGAACACATTTATCTATGCATGATAATAGAAACGACTTAAAGAAATGGCAAAGTTTGTATTAGTGATACCATTTTAATAATATACTCCTTGTGTCCTACTTTACTTGATAGTGAATAATATTTTTAAAAGTGAAGAGACTTTCTACAATATGCATAACTTAGGTGATTCTAAGCTAAATATTTCTAGAGAAGTTGGATTTTTTCTCCGCCTGAGTACAGTTATTGAAACAATCTTTGAAACTCCAGTAAATATGAACAACTCTGCTTTATTCTCTTCACTAAACCGTACTAGCCAATCTTCCCCAATTCTAAAATGCATTCAAGTTTCTAATATTTCTTCATGTGTTGACATACCTGGGATGGAAATTTCGTTACCCTCATTATAATTTGAATAACTATTTGAATATCTAAGTCACAACTATCTTCCTCAATACTAAAATCCCTTCCGCACATATGGCTTGCTATTTTTTCATCTAAAAATTTCCTCTTTCGTGAAACACTTCAGGCCAGCTTGTTTTTAAACAAGTGTCAAATGGGAGAATCCTTTATATTTCACTTTAAAAAACATTAAACTTAGGTGAATTGTGTAAAAGATCACTAAACACACCCATTATCTGATTGATACTTCCATCTAGACATGACATGTTTAACTGTTTATATATAATAATAAAATCTTTTTTACTACCTGTTTAGGTTAGATGCATATGCACTGATTATGCTAATGGGTTAGGGATAGGGAAAGTTTAATTTAGAGAAAGTGTACCTCAATTTGCATGGAGAGAGAGTGGAGAACCATTTTGAAAAAAAAACACACTTTGTACACCTGACAGCCACTGAAGCAGGTAACTATGTTAATAAATTTACGCTTGGGAAAACAATGTCTCTTACATAATGTGCAGCTCTTTGGTTGGCAGTTCGCGACTAGCATGTTTACATGTTTTTAGGACACAAGGGGTTAGAGGAAATGATAGCTATATTATAAGGTTAATTAGTAAAAACAAGAGAAGAAAGCCCATCAAGGGAGAAGTTGTCTTCATCCGAATACTTTGTTAATAACAAATATGACAACCAAGGTCACACAACTTGTATAAAATAAACATCCTGAATGGTTTTTGCATTTAAAGAATAAGGGAATTCTAAATAAAACAAGCAAAACCCCACTAACTCTTATTTACTATATTTTAGAAGGCAAATAGTCAATTGTTGTCTTAGTGCCAACTGTAAGTGTGGTTTATTTATCTTTCTGTTTCCATCTTGTCTACTTTTGAAATCCGATGTCAATTCGGATGTAGGAATCAATATGTATGTCAGCTACCAATGATTGAGTTGAGAAGTGATGCATTGTTTGATGAATACTCTAAATATTAGGGTGATGTGGCTTGTGCTCATAGCTGTACCTTTGATTTGCAAATAATCCAAGTGAAGGAAGCAGAAATGGTGGGAGTAATCAGTGAAAAGGTGGTGCGTTTTGATAACAGGGCCTGTGATTAAGACAGTTTTCTGTGTTTATAATACAGTGTATCATATGATGTCCATATATCCTAGAAAACTTTTTTTTTTAAATAAAATAGGTGTTTGACTAAATGTTGTTAATGTGACTTGAGTGTAGATGTGACAAGAGCTGACATTTTCTCAGTATGAGAGTTGCTGCAATCAGTAAAAATTGAGTAGCAAAGTGATAGTTAAACACAGCTGACATTTTTTGATATTTGTAAGCTTACAACTCTGAAAATAGTGTTCTTACCAACCCAAAAGCTAGAACTATTTTTATCAAAATTAAAGTTTCATTGGTAGTATCACATTTGGGTGGAAGAGCTAACAGATGTAAATAGATGCTTACCAAAAAGAGTTTTTATGTTATACTCTAATTAACAACTGGTAAGGAAGAATAATTGATGTCCAGTCTTGGTTAATAAATGGCCAAAAATTAATAAACTCTCTCGGTATTTATAATGCCATCTCTCTACACAAAGAATTAATTAAGTATGAAAAGAATGCAGCAAGTATACAATTGTAGGAATAATTTTGGGAATGATAAGATAAAAAGATGTAGATGTTGTGATAAGAACTGCAAGCCAGCATATGAAGGGAATATACATACAATACATCAAGATTAAATGTATATTATAATCAAAATTCATCCTTCTTGTTCTAATGGCATTTGATTGCTTGGATGCTATGACAGGTGAGGTGTAATCAATATTTACACTCTTGTATGTCTAAAGTAAGAGAAAATTAAGAATGTATAGTTATACAAAGAAGGTAAAAGAGAAAATATTTTAGTGACGGGTGTAGTTAAAAAAGGAACGTCACCCACTTTAATGGCAAGTGGCGATGGTGTGGCAAAGTGGGAAAGCTTGAAATCAAAAATCTACTTTGTATGTTCCTACTTTCTGAACATGTGAATAGGGTTGCCATTATTTTCTTAATTCAAAATTTACTGTGTTTTCCAGTTTTATTTTCAAAGATGATTTATATTTATGTATAGATGAGTAGGTAGTTTTTAGTTTTAAAACAAATTTCTAGTGTAAAGTCATGTCATGGGTGTTAAGAACAGAAAGATATGACCTTATTGTGGCTATATATTTAGTTCTTACTTTGACAGATGTTTCTGAAAAGAGGGACCAGGGGAGTGAGTTTTTGCATGTTTCCTTATATAGTCTAAACAAAGATTAAGGATCTTTTTGGAAAAAAAAACACATACACAGAGAAGAATGTAATAATATTGAGGGGGAAATTTGGTATTTAAGATGGCTGTCTAGTTTACCCTTCATGGATAATATAATACTACTATCGGGGTTGAAACTAGCGGTTAAAGAAGGCATGGATAATATGATATCATTGTGGCAGGGGTTGGAACAGGAGGTAAAGAGAGTTTTGCATAATATAATATCATTGTGGTGGTGAGGGGTTGGGACTGGATATTAAGGGAGGTATAGAAACAAATGCAGTGTTCATTGAACAAAATAAATCAGCCTTGTCTCTTATTGATGAGCATGCAGGCAAAGGAGATAAATAGTAATCTACACCATCTCCCATCAAAAACAAAGGTTGCACCCATTTCTTTAAATATAATTATTGTAGGATAAAAGTCAATTTGAAAGGGAAGATAGTTTCTATATTTACTTTTTGCTTACCTAATGTTTGCAGTTTTACTATATATATATATATATTAAAATTTGCACCATACCTACTGCCAAGATTTGGGCAAGGTGCACCTCTTTTCTACACAATTGTACACTTAGTAGAAACAATATTAACGCGATAAATTATTCTTATAAGAAAACAAAATATTGCATAAAGTCTTTAAAAACTTATTGAAAGGAAATGTTAACTATAGAAGGTTTGACTAATTCTTTTATGGCCAATTTTTCTACAAACTATATTTTCACTAATACAATATGTTCATTTGCAAGAGCCAGCTCTATTTTTTTAACAACTTTGTTGATGTTAAACAGTATAAATAGCTATTTTGTGAAAATTAAAATATATGATATATATATATATCCATCCAAAAACAGGATACACTTGTTTCTTTTAGTATGGCTTATATGAAACTTTAGTATGGCATACAGATAAGTAATAAACCAGTACACCTCAAATGTATTAGGAGAAAAATACTAGGAAAAACAATTGTGGCCTATTTTTGGATTAATACAGTATCATTATCTACACAATTTGAATGTTACTGTTAAATGCCTTAAATTTAAAAATGTCCAGGCTTTTCTTAATTTTTTATTTCCTAAATTTCTCCCTGTTTTTCCTAAGAAACACTTTTTTTTTTCTTGCTCTCTCAGTTTTATAGTGTACTTGCAACTTTGTTCAACTAGTGAATAGATTTTGAACAAATTGGAAGTAGACACGGTTGAGTAAGAAAGAAAGGGAAATATTTTGGGAGCCAATAATATTTATCATTGTTAAGTGTATATAAAAACGTTTATTATTCTCAATAGTTTCATCAGATCTTACAGGTCAAGAACATGCGAAAGAAGAGAAAAACATTAAATGGATGGTAGAGCGCATCCCTAATACAAGTACATAACGATGTATTAGGTATATGGATGTTCTATAGACAAGAGTAAATTGGATGCTACATGTATGGTTGTTCCATAGACAAGAGCAAATAGATCATTATAATGGTTTGGCTTCCATCCCTTTCACTTTGGAGTGTCCAACATCTTCACCCAGGAGATAAAGTGATGCGACTCAATTTTTTTTAGCGTATACACGTAATCGCCGATTAATATCAATCATAAGATGTATCTCGGAAACAATTGAGAATAATAAATATGATCTTATACACCTTTATTTTACACTGACCCATACTATCATCTCACAAAATTATTTATTTCTCCTCAAGACTCACCCTGTATATAGGCACCAACAAAGACATTTTTGGCTTTAGCTTTAATTTACTTTAGAATATAATTTGGGAACAAGGGATGTTCAAAATAAAATAAAAGTTAGCTGAACTTATTAAATTTTGCACACCTTACATGGAAAGCCAGAATTTTCATTTAAAAAGTAGAAACACCCTTAAATATATTGAAACATTAGAAGGGTTTTTAAAATTTGGAAAAATGTTTAGTAAAATTTTGTAAACACAGATAATCCCATAGATAGATTAAAAAGTTTGTAGTTTCTTGGCAGAGTTAACCAACATAATAATGGTTACTCACATCTAAATTAAATTTGGTTTGAAAATACCGCTGTAAAGAAAGATATTGTCTTTACTATACTTCCTTTGCTTAGCACAGTGACAATTTTTATATATCACAAAAAAATGTGACATTTAATTCTATCCCAAAAAAAGTTTGCATACAAAACATTTATCAAAAGTAAATTTTAAAATTCAGGGTATTTTAGAAGCTTTTGGCCATGTAATATATTTAAATTTAAATTAAGGCAACTTTGGCTGCTTATTATAGGAACTGAAAATCAGCAGGTAACATATCTGCAAAATTTTACTTGACACTTATATTAATTATTTTTTTGTTAAATTTTATATTAGAAGGTCTTTCATTATAAACTATTTCTAGTTAAGTAACACAAAATATTTATAATAATAAATAGCTTTTGCACAATGCAAGCTTGAAAATATATAGTAAAATAGTAAATATGTAATATTAATTAATAATCATGACATTGTTTTTAAAGTATTTCAAAATCAATTCCATTAAAGTAAATAGATTTCAAATGTGATTTATAGAATAAAAACTATGTTAGTAATAAATATATGATTATGTTCATAAACATATTAATCTTCGAAGGCTGTCTATATCAAAACGATATATTAAATAACTATTTGAAGTTATATAATGTTTATGAATGGAAGAATACATAAAGGAAGATGAAATTGTGATTGCTGGTAGCTAGGATACTTACATCCATTGGTATGTGTGGTAACGATAGGGGGGTTATCCGAATTGCAGTGAACTGAGAAGAAACCGAAAAACAAAACAAAACAAGGATACAGAACAAAGGATATAAAACAATCACATAATGAATTTAAAAAAGGTAAATCAAATAAGCAACACAGATTTATTTAAAGAAATGATGTTGAGGACTAATCATGCATGATATATGATTGAAATGTCTTAATATAAAAATGTATCTATACTCACACTTAAGACAATTTGACAGTGAAAAGCTTGTTCCCTTCAAGCACCCACTTGAATTTTTAACTAGGATTTGAAATACTTTAGCACCCTTGGCCAGAGCAAGACTACTGTACTGTCTTGAACGACGTGCAATATTATTCATTATTCATTGCTCAATTGTAAAATTTGTTAGGGATCCTAACAAATCTAGTAAGGTGTTTGTGAAATTATAAAGTATTTTAGTAAAATATATATAATGTTTATTAACATTATTTAATAAAAAAATAGGGGCATTACTATAAAAATAAGCAGTACTACAAAAGGTCTCTCTATCAGGTCAAATATATTTTAGGAAGAAACTTTTACATTTGATTTATACTTCCCCACTATCTGAAAGTATAGGGTACAATAAAAATATTTATGCATGCAGATGCTAATTTTTAATTTCTGTATAGAAAGGTATTAACAACCCCCAAAGATTCAAAGTAAAATGATTTTTAAGAGATTAAAACAATGGACCCATGAGAATAAACTGAACATTCACACACAAATTATGCACAAATGTACCCTACCCCCACTTTTTCTCCCCTATATTATAAAGGGAACCAATTTAGAGTGCAATATTTTAAACAATGAAATTACCCTAAGATTGCTCTGGCTAAAATAATTCATTTACTTAGGTCTGAACACTGTCATATGAAATAAAATATTCATATAAACTAATATGAGGTGAGCAATGGTTAGGCCTGATAAAAATTTATGTTTATAAAATATGTAAATGAGATATACTCAAAATACAATTTTTATGAAAGATTATCAATAAAAATCAAGGGTGGATCAAGGGCTTGTCATCTGATTGGCTTTCATAAGGCTCCCTCAAGTATAAATTTAATAATTATAAATAATCAAGATTTCAGTTTATAGTAATAGTATTGCTAGTTTACAAAATAATTTTAATTAATAAAAAGAGAACTTTAAAAAAAAATTATGACTAAGAGATTTGTAATTTAAATACAAAAACATAAAACAAAAAGTCACCGTCACAATAGAAATACAAGGGCCTGAAATGTTTTAATGGTTATTAAAAGAAAATATATGTATTTTAATACAAATAATTGGTTATCATACTAAACTTGGTAATTGCTGGAGAGTTTTAGTTTTAAGCCACTTGCTTTTCTGCACATTAAAGCTAAGTTGAAAGTGTTTTTGATTAGGTCATGTAGGAGATAGGGTGAGGCAAGTGTTGGTCAGTAATTCTTTACAAAATTAGGGTACAGTATTGGTTTCAATATTTTTGATTTTAAATGCAGCGGAAAGGGGGGATCACCCCCCCATCAGTCCCCACCCATCCAGATCCGGCAATGATAACAATTATATAGCAATTTAAGATTAGTAAACAGTGCCAGTTAGAAAGATTTAAAATTTCAAGTCTTACTTTAAATTTTATTCAAATGTAAATAAAATGAAGGAGAAACACAATTAAAATACCAGAAAGCAAAGCTATCTGATGCTTTTATCTCATAATAAATTATGCAAGCAAATTAAAACAAATAAAATACAGTAACCCTTTTGATGGTGAATCATTATTAATGGAGAAAGAAACATGAATCTGGCATTAATAAAATTTAATTTAAATTAAATTATAGGATTTAAAACTTATCTTTGTTTTTGTATATTATTAAGTCAATATTAATAAAGTATTTTTAGTACATAAGTAAAAGTTATAGGTGAAGTTGAAACTTATTATTTCTTGAATAATGTTTAGTATAAAATGTAATTTATCATGATGTAGCATGGGTATCAGCAGATAAACACATTTTTGTAGTTCTTCAATAAATTGATCAATAAAAAGACTGTTATCATGACTATTCTGTTACCACTACCATAGGTATTACACCCACAATTACTATAGCCACCACCACCACATTACTTACAATAAAATGAATATGTTCTAAACTAAAATGAAATCCAAAAATATAATTTTCTCTATTTATTTCTATAACTCTAAGAAAGCATTTTTTTAAACCAAAAGAAACAATATAATAGCTACTTAAAAAATAATGGAGATGTAGTTTTCCTCAAATCAAAATATGACATATGAAAGGATTAATTTTCAGGGTAAGAGTACAACCACAATTGTGTTTAAACACAATCCAACTATGTATGCAGTGTAATTCATTTATATGTGGAAATAGAAACGTGCAACCAAACATTATTGCTATTAGTGGTAAATGTGAAGGAGCTTTTTCTACCATAAGCATATCTATCATTAGTACACATTAAATTGTTTAATATTGTTCATTCAAATGCAGTGAAAAAAACTATTTTTGGAGTGGTGTTTGTTGGTTCAGTGCATTATAATTATTGGATAGTATGTGTATCTGTTCCAGATCAACACTAGTAACAATTTTTTTTTCTTCAGGTAAGTGTAATTTTACAAATTAAGGGAAAATTAAAATTTGACTGGTAGGATCAATTATAAGAATAGTTCACAGAATGGAGGGCCAGGGTTCTATTTCAGTCACTGAGAGGTTTATATATATATTTTTTTCCGATTTCCTGTTTGAAGTAAATGAAAGTAAATTTCCTGAAAAATTATTTGAAATTTAAAACTTAAGGACTGTGTTGTGTTAAACACTTTTAATGCTGTGCCAGATGTCTGTTCTTTGTCTTGTAAGTGAGAAGTCATAGATAGGTCTAATCTTATTCTGTAAGTATTGCCAGGTCCAAGACTTTTGATAACTGACAACAGTTATCTAAAATCTGCAATGAATTCTTTAAAAGAGTCAAGGTCTACAATGAGTCTAAAGACAGTTTAATAGTCATACTTAGTATATGCCTCAAATGTGGTGCTATACAAAATGAAGGGCGACACCTTTCTAGAGCAGAATTGAATGGGCTGGTTTAATATGCAAAACTGGCTCGGTCTATTCGAATGTAGGTAGGTGTTGTCTTGTATTTAGTATGGCATTGCACTTGAGCTGTATTAAGTCTGACAATGAAACTGGCTCTAAAACTCTGTGATAGGGCAAAGTTTGGATAATAGTCAGTAAAGGAAACAAATCCCACATGGTTTCAATTTGGTTTGGTCAAATGGGACCTAAGCCTAATAAATCTTACGTATGACAACTTAACTCAGTTGGGAGCACACTTGTCTATAGAAATATGGGTTCCAAGATCAATTTACGTTATAATGACCAATTGGCATGGTGATATTAGAGTTTCCCCTTTCACAGAGATAAACTAATGGCTAGGGGACTCTGTGATGTGTCTATTCTATAATTGTTTGGAAGACATATGCTTATATCATCAATTGGTTCAGAAAGTGCAAGTTAACTCACCCAAATTAAAATAAAGTGGTAAATGCAGTTGTTTCCCTAGAACTTAAAACTACTGGTAGATTTTCTGATTATGGTGATCCTGTTAGACAAAGATGCTAATAATAGAGTGAATTAAGTTATCATCATCATTTCTAAATTCAGCTATAATACTCATAATTGCACTAATTGTTTGATTTTTTAAAATATTATGTGTGCCCCCCTATCATGTATTTTATGATTTATAACACTGTTGCAAGTTGTGCACACTTGTGTTTATTTTTTTCAATGTGTTGGGAGCCGTAGCTTTTTTTTAAGTTTTGGATACATATGGTAATGTAATGACAAATTTTTGTAATAGAAAACTTTTTACTCCAATGGAACTAAAGAATAAAATAAATTCTGTTGGGATTAATACTCTGACACAATGTTTTAATAAGAATGTCAAACCAAAATAGTTAAGGAAATGTGTTTTATGTACACAATTATAAATAAAGACAGATGATAGAAACATACAATGTCAGAATTTTTCCATAGAGTAGGTGTTGAAAACCAAACTCATGTATATCATTATCACCAATATAAACAAAAAATCCTGAAAGCAGAATGGTGTTAAAATATTATTTAATCATTTCACTATTTACAAGGAAGCCTGTATATAGTGTATTTCCTAATGTTGTTTTTTAAACATTTTTATGTGTATTTTGATTAAACAATAGCCAAATATGAATTGCTAATATGTATATTTACTAGAGTTTTTGTGAACTTTTTCCGGTAAATTTTACATATTGAATAATATGATGTAAGGTCGTTTAAGGAATGGTTGATTCTGAATGATACTGTTATCACATTAAAACAAATAGTAAATAATTAGGAAAATAATTTTTATGATAAAGAAAAAGCTGCCAATTCTGAACATAAGTGTCAGCATAATAATGCTAATGTACATCACATTTGATTTGATGTCATGCTTGTGTTGTTTTAGGTTATACCATCCATCAGCTTAATCACTCATCAATATTAATAATTAATAAAAATAATTCTCAGATAATTAGAGCTTTGTCGGGTAATTTATTTTGCTGCAAGTTATTTCCTTGATTTGAGGCATATTTGTTAATTCTTGGGTTACATATGTTTATTTTTAAGGGCATATTTGTATGCATATTTCGCGATTTTTTAGGTCATAAACATCCGAGCCCTAGTTATTTATAATACTGAAGAAATTTAATGAGAGTGAATTTAGTGGTATACAATCTTAGGGTCAATTGGTAGTATTTTACAAGTCATTATTATTATTAGCACAGCATCTTACTATCTGTTCGAGTTGTACACTGATTTTACAAGTGAAATCAAATGATATCACTTTTGTTTGGAAAATTTCATAATAAAGTAGTGATTCCCACTAGAGTAATCATTACAAATCATTCATGATATGTTAGTGTGAATTGAGTTTTATTTAGGCGGTAACTTGTAACATTCCTATTTTTAAGCTCTTTCAAACCATATAAGTATCATTTTATAAATTAAATGCTATATTTTTTATCTAAGCTTTTGTGTTATGTAATATTTTTTAGGAGTTAAAAATATCAATTAACTGTACATCATTTGACGAAGAAAAAAGAGTTATTATCAGTGGTGAGCTGTAGTGGGCTTGTAGGGCTAACGCGGGCCCATTGTTAAATTTTCCTTAAATTTGCAAGCCCATTGTTAACATTTCCATTTGTAAATTTATTTATTTACACTACAAAACCACTTAAAAACATTTTCATAAATAGATTATATTTTCCATAGTATTATTATTATTATTATTATTATTTAATGATTATTAATTAAACAAATCTGCTGTGGAGCCAGCATCTAACGATATGAATTATAAAGACAGTGACAACAACAATGCAAGGGATGGAGAAGGAATGGACAAAGTGAAACCAGAAATAGAACCCCATGTGCCAAACAGTGTAGTTTTAAATTTTAATCAAAATATCATAACTCATTTGTGTGATGAGTTTTTAGTACACGATTATTTTTTTTTATTTTTATTTTTTATAATTCAGCTGCCATCTGTTAGTCAAGTTGAGTATAATGGAGATAGTTCTAGGGGATACAATCCAGGCATTATATATGTGGTGTTTGTTTGAGAAAAGTCAGAATGGAGTCCATTCAAAGTGGATACAATTCAGTTGTCTCATACTTAATGAGATTCGTTAACATGTCTTATGCATTATTTTTTACAAATTTAATGTTTTAATTGGAGTGATTCACATGTGGTTAGTAACAATTATTATGGAAATAGCTTATTTCTGGTCTTCAACTACGGGGTTAATATAGTCCCCTACCATCCTAGGTTTCTGAACCAATACAAATTGCATTTTTTCCAGTATTTTATATACAGCTATGAAAAAATCTTATTATTATTTTCACTGCTTCTATGAATACTTGACACGAGTTATATTTATTTTATTATTATTATTATTATTATTATTATTTAGCACTGCATCTTACTACCTGTTCGGGTTATACGCTTAAGTACTAATTACGCTAGTGGGTTAGGAATTGGTAAGGTTGAATATAGAGGGAGTGAACCCGCATTTGCGTGGAGGAAGAGTGGGAAACCATTTAGGGAAAACCACCCCCAGTTCACCTGACTGTGATTCGAACCTCGATCTTCCCGTCCTCATCAGTCGAGCTCTACATGACTAGCGCATTAGCTAACTATGCCAATGAGGCGGGTTTGACACGAGTTAATATATACAAATATTTTAATGCTCTTTATGAAATTACATGAATTTTGAGTAGAACCAATACTTTACACCAAGTTATTTTCTCTTACTTCACATTTAGAAAATTATTTTTAAAATTCCAGGGACTTTCAAAAATTTTTGGTTGTTTAATTTGATTAAAGTTGTGACCATCAAACATATTAACTGATGAGGAAGAGTTGTTTTGTTATATGCATTTTGTTCATTTTTAATTTAAACTGCTTAAAACTTATTGTCATTTCATATTTCACAATGATTCATTAAAGAATAACAGCTTTATTTAATATGCAGTATAAATTGCTAAAATCATTGTAGTGATCAATAGTGTAGCAATAAATTCCATTGAAACCAAGTTCTGTTAAGAGAAAATTTTGATGAATTAAGTCTAAACTCTCCTCAATGAACTAAAGGATTGCACTTATTTTGAATGTCAAGGAAATAAGTGAAAATTATAAGAAATGATATTTGCTTTCATTTTAATTTTAAATTTAAAGAATATTATATTAGAAAGTCAAACTTCTAACAAACCTATCCTTACTGCCATGATGTCCTAAAGGTTGAAAACATGAGTTATGTTAAGTGTAGAAATTAAACTGTGATAAACTAAGGCATATTAAACATATTTTTACCTGGCATTATTATCCAGTAATACTTTTTTGGTAAATATGCTAGTTTTTTTGTTTTGAATTTACTTGGGTATGGGTTGGATTCTTATATAATTACAAAATTACATACTATCTTAGTGGTGTGATAATTTCCACCTCTCTCCACATACATACATACATACATACATACATAAAAACACACAAAAACAACCAGAGCCCCTCCTCAAACACACCTACACATCCAATATACCTCCTCACACACACACACATATATATTATATACTTACTAGTGACCAAGAGATTTTATTTATTAAAAAAAAAGTGACACAATGAAATAACTAATTCCTAGAGATAATCTACAAAAATAATATGGGAAAGCTGAAACATTTATATCTTAATTGAGAGATTAAATTGTCTAGACAAACATAACAAATAAAAATCTAATATAGTGTGAACATATTTTAAAAAAACAACACAAGGCATGCAATAGATATTTCAAAAATTGTTTTGAAATAACAGGATAAAAAAGTATAATTTCCTATGGATAAATATTTCAATGGAAAATAATAACTTTAACATTCCAGAAACTAGTATAGAAACTTACTGTACGTCACAACTAATCCTGGTGATGAAAGATTTGCATGTAAGAGAGAGAAAGTGAGTCAGGGAGGGGATTAAATTATTATTATTATATATATATATAAAGCCACATGAATGCTACAATAAACTTTAACATTGATTGTAAAATGTGCAAAAACCAATCCAAGAGGTGAGGTGTGTATATAAAAATAGATTGAGTTACAAAAAGCTTAAGGTTAAATTGAACTTTATTTAAAACAATAGTTGCACCTATATCTAGAAAATGTACAGTAAAACATCAACATATGTTGAGTAAAAAGAAAATATAAAGATTAAACAAATTCTTAGCCCAAAAGGCAAAGTTTTTGTTACTCATTACCACAAGTGGGGAAGTGGGATGGATATTATTTAGGAATTAAAATAAACCTAAACAGATAGATATGATAAGTAGGCTCTAAATATTAGTAGCCAGTTTAAGAACCTCGGAACAATAAAGAGTTTATTTCAATTTATTTATCAAACTTAAGACATTAGATTTTAATAAATATAAATGGGTAATTGGATGGATAAGTAAACAGAGTTTTCAACAACATGGTTATTGCTGTATTTTAACATTTAATGATTCAGCTATATTTATAAGAACTATATTTGAAAAAGGATTTATTCCTTAATATTTAATGTTCAATATCTATTGAAATAATAAATATGAACAAATTATGTAAATCTAGTAGATACCTAATCTTAGTGAAAGGGTTTATTATTTCTTAGTAACAGACCAATAACAAATATATACATTTATTTGAGCTTGACCCTTTATCAAACTACAGCCTGAAGCCCTTTAGCATAAAAAAAAGACAGACAGAAAGATTTTTGAAATTATAAAAAAATATTTCAAGAAAATAGTTCAGATAATGATTATCATGAATCTTTTGTATATAGGTACTAATGTTCTGTTTAAATTAAATAGAAAGCTCTGATGAATTAGGAAATAGTTCTGTAACAAATTAAAACTACTAACAAAATAATACCACTAAAAAAAACTTTCATTTAAAAATAAAACTTGTTACAAATATATTGTCATTTCTTAGGGAACAAATGCCCCTTAGCTCCTTTTAAAAGAATAAGTGTGTTACGTTTTAAAAATTGATAAATTCATCGTAATGTGTATATTTTTTAATTACTATTAACATTGTAAATATCTGAATATGTGACTGCTGAAGAGGAATGTGGGTGTGGCTTACAAGAAAGAGAAGGGAACTAAGGAACTAGAAGCGGCTCGACTTTGTTGAAGGCTTAGTTAAAGACTAAAGACCAGCTACAACCCTCCCCCACTCCCCAACCAAAACAGGGATGGTCGCCCCAAGTGGCCAGGTCATTACATCAGGGGCCAAGGAAAGACTTTAATCAGTATATAATTGGTAAGTGGGGTAGCAAGCTTCAGGAATGTTCCTTTGGAATATAATGTTTGGAGCTAGGAAGCTATCCCCAGTTTTTGAGTGTCGGTTGTGGGACGCAGTTGTCCCGAGCAATAGGTGACAAAGTTCACCCTAGACTTAATCAGCTTACTTGTAATAAATACTATTAATCAATTGAGTTAATGATGTATTACTCCAATTTAGTTACTATAACGTAAAAAGCATCACAAGTTAAAAAGTTGATTTATTAATTAAATTCTACAACAGTTAAACAGGAAAATTTTGAACATAAAAAAATCGTGAAATTTACCCTTTGATGATTTCTTAAAAGAAGTGTTTAAATAAAAAATGTTTTATTTAACTGTATCTAATATTTGTTGTGTGTTTTTAATATGATATTTACGTAAATAATTTTATTTTAATAATTAAAATGTTTCCATTCAAAGAATAAAAAAAAAATTAATCCTAAAGACTGATTATATGATAGTATTATTTACTTGTCTGTACATTTATTCATTTAGCCATAGGGCCACCTTATTTTTAAATAATGTCTGTACATTAAATAGAGGAAAGAAGGACAAGGCCTCCTACAAATCAGAAAAATTTAAACCTCAAAATTTACAATTAAACACATAAAATATCACATAAGGAAATTTTTGTTTCGGGATACATCAGTCCCCTTCTTCTGAAGGTGACTGATGTTCCCCGAAGTTTTTTTAACTAACAATATTAAAATCATTTTCGCATATAACTCAAACGAGTACTAAGATGCGGTGCTAACAAAAAATATACTTAGCATACCTAAAGTAAATTAATATATTTTGCCAGTGAACTATTACAAAATATATAAGGAAATAAGTTAAATTCATTGCACTTGCAATTTTAACCTTTTTCCTCTATTATATATCATTGTGAATAATCATTCTGTGTGTCTGTGCATCTTGTTAGGTAAATATACTAACATAAGGAGTTCTAAAAAAGTTTATATACACATATCAACACAACTTGTGACCTAGATTCTTCCTAATGACCACTATTTGGGCACCACAGGTTAATACAAATTAGTAAAGATATTTTATTTGGATGATAAAATAACAATTAGCTAAGAAGTGTAACCCTATTAAAACTATATATATGATTTAGACTAAAATATTGGTAGATACATGAAAATGGTTTCCAAATTTGGCATTATATCAAATAATGATATCAAGGGATTCCCCATTGAGCTTTGACATACACACTTATTCGCTAAAATATAATTATTTTATAATGTTTGATAATGAGGGTAATAATGGTAAATAATTTAATAGAGCATATATAATAACGTAGATATTTAAAATGATTGGGACAAGGGTACATAGTTTGCATTCTCTGTATACCACCATACATGAACAAAATGGTTACATTTAAAAATGATATTCATCTCTCACATATAAATAATAATGGGGTGAATGATAAAAGTAGAAGTAATAGTTAAGAATTTGGTTGAACCTTAATGGTTAAAATTTCAAGAATAAAATAGATCATCCCATAATAATAATAGTTTGATCAAATCAAATTGAACTGACAGTTAAAAAAAAAAAATTGGCAAGATTTTAAAGCAGATACATTAAAATAATGTCAAGCACATTATATGAAAATATGTATCTAATAATGATGTGTAAAGGAAAGATTATGTTTAAGTGCCGGCTTTGGCAAAGTTTTTAAAACTATTTTGCAGAGCCAATGGATATAATTAACGATTCGATTGTACAAATTATTCTTATCTTTTAATTTTCAAAATTATTTTTTTTAAACATTCTGGATTTATATGACATGTATTAAAATATATAGGTTTGTATCATTTAGACGGTTAAATTTTATGACAAAAAATTAATAAATGTAGCTTAATGTATTTTGTTATACATTTATTGCCACAAAAAATTTCAAATTAGGCATATAACGTTTATGTTTCCATATTAATAGAAAAAGCTTTATTTCCACAGAATTACATTTTTGTTATAAAAAATTCCAAAATCTAATAATATTGTAATGTTGGTCAACTCTTATTTAGATAAATAATCATAAGAAATTGTCTGGTGACAGCAAAGTTTAAAAAAGTAAAAAAGTACCCTTTTATTTTATTATGGATAAGAAAAATATTTAAGAGTATTACTAAGAGATATGCAAATAAAGTGTGCAAGTGACAGGAAGAGAATAGGAGCAATTAAAGGAGGAAGAAAAGTGGATGTATAGAGGAAGATGGCGGGAGGTATAAATGGACCAGGCTACAGGCTGAAAACAGTCTATGATGACTAGGAGATAGGGTTTAGAGGTGTATTGGATTAAAATAAACTTTTTTAAAGAGCATTAAGTACTAACGTATTAGTTATTAATGAGCTTTATAAAATCAAAAAAACTAAGGATTAGGTTTAAACACCAAGGTTCAAAGAAAGAGGGAGTGAAAACACATTTAGTTATGATTTACAGTCATAGATCATTATGTCAATAGTTGTTGTAGCTTAGAGAGTTTTAATTTTTAAATTATGACCAACTAATGTTCAACGTGATTGTCAGTTATGTCAACTGAATGGACATAAAATTAAAAATTGGAAACTACTACTAATATGAAGTAAAAAGTTAGCAGGAAAGAGGCAACCATCCTACCAAAATACTAGAAAAAGGTCATCAGTCTGACCGATCAATTTATTTTGAATTTATTAATGAGTTTTACTTGTGTTTTTGTACTATAATAACCAAAACAAAATTTCTACAGTAAATATTGAAGTAATCTTGTTTGACAAAACTAAAATGTTCCTAATTTTATGATGTTTAAATAATTGTTAAATGTGTTAATTAACTTGTGTTTTTCTTTAAATAGGTCACAGTTACACTCTGGTTACTGTTTTGTAAGGTTCTTAAAAATAAATTTAGGATTCATGTTTAAGACTTGACTAGTTACAGATGGTCTCTATAGGAAAGCACTATTTTCCATGCCTTTTGTAATGCATAGAGTTAAACTACTAGATTAAATATGGAAGAAAATATGAATTATTTTAACTTTATAATTTATTTAAACGTGTACACCATTTGTAACATAGCCCAGCAGAATGAATAAATATACTATTTTATTTTTTAAGCCTAAATAGAAGAAAATTATAAAAAATAATTTATTTTTAAATAATTTATCTTATGATAATTTTTTATTTTTATTGGAAATATGTACAAAAATATCATGAAAAACCGGAGTACACGTATCATGCCAGACAATATGTAAGTAATAACTGCTCTTTAATACGACTCACCTGTTTCAGACTAATATAAATTCAAGTGATTTATGTTGTATTTAATATTATTACTAGTAAAAGAATTTTTCTTTTCATATTGTTGCACAAAGAAAACTTCCCCCATCGCCTTACTCCAACACTATACTTTGTTCCTAAATATATTAATCGTATGTAACTAAATGTATTAATTTTGGATCATTTTACTAATTTTACATATGTAAAAATAACAATATAAAAATTATTAACAATTTTTGTGTGAATAAATAAATCCCAGAATTATTTATGAAATCAAAAGAAAACTAGTGAAAGATAAGCTAAAAGTAGCTTTTATTGAATGATATTAATGCAAATTTTTGCCCAAAAAACATAACCATAATTATCTAAAGGATGTTTACCTATAACTTGGGGTCTCCAACGAGTGAAACACCATGTATTACCTTTCACCCTTCAACCTTGAAGCCTAAATATACATTCACTGTTGAAAACCAGATCTATTGCAAATATGTTTACAAGATGGATTGATGAAAATTGAATTAACTAATAATGGAAGAGCATAAATTCCCACAGAAACATATACATACTCATTAGAAAGTTTGATTAATTTAATAAATATCAAAGCTTATTTCCAGATAGATTTTAGAAAGTGTTTTTTAAAATATTTTAATACTTTTAAATATGCATGCACCGACATAAAAAAAAGTTATACTATTTATAATTAAGTCTTAAAGGATAAACATAGATCTATGTAAGAAAACTAATTAGTTTGATTTTATAATTAAAAAAAATTCCTTTTGAGTTCTCTATGATGAATATAAGTAGTTAGGCCATAATTTGTCTCAATAAAATAATTGCGTTTATGTTCATTTTAATTTAGTAAGGAGAATTGATACAGATAATTTTTGTAAGGAACGAGCAATATGAAAAATCTGAGAAGAAAGTTTAATGGAAAAATGGGTTAAATTTTAGAAGAGTAAAGAGAAATTATTATATTAGTCAGTTTAATCAAATTAGTCATTAAGATATGAGAATTATACCAAAAATTACATTGCACCAATAAAGGATAAAATTTGAGTTTTAAAAATTTTTTAAAAAAAAGTCACATTAGTACTCAAGGAAAACATAAACAAACAGAAATACAGTAATCCTATGTATTTTAGGATTACTGTATTTCTGTTTGTTTATGTTTTCCTTGAGTACTAATGTGACTGTTTTTTTTAAATTTTTTAAAACTCAAATTTTATCCTTTATTTGTGCATTGTAATTTTTGGTATAATTCTCATATCTTAATGACTAATTTGATTAAACTGACTAATATAATAATTTCTCTTTACTCTTCTAAAATTTAACCCATTTTTCCATTAAACTTTCTTCTCAGATTTTTCATATTGCTCGTTCCTTACAAAAAAAATTATCTCAATAAAATAAGTTTCTAACATTTGAAAGTAAGTAGCTTTATAAATAATGATAATACAACATTGGGACTTCTATGGTTTAATATCTATTGGGTAAAAGCATTATAATAGGTGAGTAGGGGTGTGCAAAGATTTGTAACGTTGACTTGGCTTTAAAACCAAAACCCACTTTGCTTTCAAAAACATTCTGGCTTTGACAATTATACAGATTTGACAATACAAATATTGACAGCTAAAATACTCAATTTATGGTAAATTGTCATTCTGAGCTGTTATGTACATTAAAGATTAGTATTCACATGGAAAAAATCTGAAGTAATATTTGTAAAAGTTATTATATTAACTTGATTTATGAGATTAATAACTTAATGTTTCAAACGATTGTATATTAAAACATTTTCCAATTGATTTTAGTGCATAAAGCTATATATATAGTATAAATTATAACATTTTGTCAAGCATAAAATTAACAAAAAATATTCAAACTTCGATTTGGCTTTGAGAATATTTAATGAATTTTATTAGAGTTTGATTTGAAAAGAAAAAATTGGACTTTACACACCCCTACAAATGAAAATTGTGAAGTGTTTTAATTTAACAAAGAGAGTAATTGATTTTGAATGTAGTACTAAGGATTAATTATTTTAAGTAAAATCAGTCAATATTAAATTGATAAGGCAGCTAAAATAAAATTGAAAATGGTTCAAACCTATCACCAATTAAAAAAATATAAATTGTAAATACATTTTCTACTAATTCATGCAGAAAATCAGTTTATCAAACAGTGCTATAGTTAAGTTATCTTGTACTTTACATCCATTACTGTTTCCAGCCTATGGCCTGGGTCAGTTTTTTACTAGTCATATATTTTTCAACTACAGGTTGGGTGGGCCTGTCGTAGCAATTAAATTATCTAGGATTCATAAAAAAATACTGGCTTGTTCAATACATTTTCTATCAATTTTAAGTGCAAGCAATAGTGTCTCACCAAACTTAGTTTAGATGAACATTGACTATAGTACTTTTGAGTATTTTTAATAAATGGGATAGATATGATATTAGTGAATAAACATTAATAAATCAATGCTTTGAAAAATAAATGCATAGTGGGTACATTAAGAAAGTTCAAAACCATAACTCTAGATTTTAAAAACTACATACACTATTATTTTTTTAGGCAATCTAAAAAAATACTCTCTATTACTCGTCAAAATTATCATCTAAAAATATATTTAAGTTGAAAATTGTATAGAAAACAATAACAATTTATAAAAGACTTTATCCACTATTTTACTATGTTCAGTTTTTTTGGTGTATTAGCATTTTTATAAATTTTAGAATTATTCAATCTAATCTATAAACACGAAATTAAATATGTTCACATTCACTTACCTTCCCCATTCCTGTACTCCAAAGTATCACAATCACTTGGCTGTTTCTTGTTGCATTCATCACTGGCACGTCTGAAATCATAAAACCAAGGATATTTAAAAAAAAAGTTTGGTATATGAATTAATGAAATTTAAAATATATTAAGTGTACTACTGAGAATATATTTTGAAATAGATGTTAGTAACCAGTTAGTAATGGGTCACAGGAACCTTTTTTATAGAGCACTGAAAATCATTAACTATATACATACCATTGCTAAGATTAACCCAAGTTAAACTGGTTTGCTGGTGACTAAAAGGTCAATGTTCAAATACCAGAGTTTTTTTAATGTTTTCTTCCTCATTTTTGCAAATGCTATCACAATTCCTCAAAATCATAGTTTTGTTTGTGCCACATTATCATGATTAAAATAAGTTTGGCCATGAGAGAAGTAGATAAATAAATATATGATTTGGAATATTGTGCTTAGTGAGGCTGTTATGTGACATTATAGTGACCACCCCCCGAACCTAGGACCGACCGAGCCGTCAAGGTCAGTTGTTACAGCAATGGAAGGTAGCGCGCTACTAGGGTAGTCTGAACACCCCTCTGTAGAGGGGAGCAGCCCGAGCAAACGCTAAGACAATACAAACAGTCAATAAAGTGCTTATGGAAAATGCAACAATGTATATAAAAATATTACACTGTAAATTAGTTTAATTGCATGTAAGGAAGTAGTGTATATGTATTAGAAATAAGACAAATCAGAATTAAGAACAGTTGACTATGAATAACCTAGGCTAGGTAGGCAACAATGATTGTAGACCTTTGAGTCTCGCATTTGTAGATGTGAAAAATAAGGTATTCCAATTCCGATCACTCAGATCTGATATTAACTTCAAACACTTCCCAGTTTTTGCTTGATTCATATTTAACACACCCTCTCTCTGTATGTATCTGTATATGTACACTCGCTTTGCTCGTTGGGGGCTCCGCCCCCAATCCCCCAGAGAGTTTTATTTGTAATTGGATGTAAACTATGTAATTTAGCCTTGTTTTTGAACGTAACAACTTAAAGTTACCGGTATTGGTATATTATTTTTCACACATTATTTTAGTTTCTCCGTACTTATAGCACAACTAGAATCATCAAATTTGGCACACTTTTGGCAATTGGATGTGCCAATATGCCTACCAAATTTTATGATTCTAGCTGTCCCATAAGTGTCAGAAAATTAAAAATTGTGTGGAAAATGTGCAAAATTTACCTAAAATCAAAAAAATCTAGCTCTTTCTAGGGTATAACCGATGGAGATATGACAAAAAGTAATAGGACCAAATTGTGGATCTCACCAAATATGTGGCTGCTGGTGCAATCCGTTTTTTGATAGGTCTTCCCGTTTAGCCACAAGAGACCTCCAAAGAAAGGTCTGCACAGACTTTAAAGTTGTTCCACCATTTTGAATTTTTTTCGGGGTTAGAAATTTAAATTTTTAAAATTTTTAACTTTTTGGGAACTTTCTCGTCGGTTAGAGGCTAGAAGCTATAAGTTTGCCAAATTTCAAGTTTCTAGCTCATCTGGAAGTGGGTAAACATTAATGTCAGTGAGTGAGTCAGCCATGTGGCTTTATAATAGTATAATTATTATTATATTTAGCAACGCGTCTTACTACCCATTCAGGTTATACGCTTAAGTACTAATTACTCTAATGGATTAGGAATTTGGAAGGTTGAATTTAGAGGAAGTGAACCCGCATTTGCGTGGAGGGAGAGTGGAAAACCGTTTAGAAAAAAGCACCCCCAGTTCACCCGACCGAGATTCGAACCTCGATCTTTCGTCCTCTGCGGTCGAGCTCAACACAACTAGCGCGTTAGCCAACTACGCCATCGAGGCGGGTAATAGTATAATTCCTGCCTTCCTTTTCCAGCACTCGAGAACATCAGGGCTTCTCTCCCTTATACCTCCAGTCCCTTTCCAGTGCCCAAGAACCTCCGGACTGCTCTCCCTTATACCTCCAGTCCCTACGAACGTTCCGACTGCTCTCCCTCCAGATCCTCCCCTCACCCTTCAAGTTACAAATCATAATATTACTCCAAGACCGCGCAAATGAATCCCTCTATATGGAAGTCTCGCGGCAGCAAAGGGGGGAAAGACGCCAAGCAACTACGCACAGCTATACCTCAGTTTTATCTTCTGTGGTGCTGACTGACAGCTCACAGCTGACTTCTGAAAGTCAACAGTTAGGTATATACCTAAATTTTGACTGTCAGAAGTGACAACTGATAAAGATATGGTTTTTGCAGATCATATGGTTCGGCGTAGGGATACATAATTTGGTCTGGTAGCTTTTCAAAGCCGTCAGAAGTCAGCTGTGAGCTGTCAGTCAG
>CABFWO010000859.1:7665-46877 GCA_902155825.1 Timema genevievae | reverse complement strand
CCACCCCAAACCTACCAGGAAGAAGGTTACACCGAACTACTCAGAGCAGATTCACGCAGAGCATACAGCAGATTTCTCAACGGCCTGAAGTTGCAGGAAAAAACTACTCTCCCTGGGATTAGACACCTCTCCACCCCCTCCCCCATAGCTTTTTCTAACTAAACCCTCACGCCCCGACTCCTGCAAAGAAAAATAACCCTCGTCCAGGACAACGACCTAACTTACACACCCAGCTCCTCTTCTTGGCCTGACAATACCTCACCCCCTCCTCTTCCTTCCCCCTCTTCTCTACCAGTTACGAGAGCTCAAACAATCTCATAGCTCAGCCAACCAGTAATCAGGCATCAGCAAACGAATAACAAAAGGGCGACGCAGCAAATGAGTAACAAGGCTTTATGTACACTGAATGAAATTATCACATAGTTTGAGTAATATGACACATATAATCTTTTTTCTAACACGCATATTCTGATCAAACTTGTAACAAACATTCAAAGTACATCAATAATAGATATGTACTGTTTACCTGAAAATCATATGAACATAAATAGAGAGTTGGTTGGAAAAAGTCACTGGTAAGAAAAGAGATGCTAAAACTTAAGAAAATAAATAATTTTATTTGAATTCACTAAAGCTTATTAATTGTGTCTATTGAAATCGACCAATGAAATTCCCGACTTTTCACCCCGATTGTTTCCAAAAATTCCAGATTCAAAAGTATTTCACATTCTACCCCCCTCCCCCCCCTCACTTGTCATGTTTTTTAATTAATATTTTTTATGAATAATAAGGAGTTATTAAAATTAATTTAAATAAACATGTTTCTTTTATTTTTATTAACATAGTCTACTAGGAATTATAAAATTTATTAAACAACTACAAACAAAAAAAGTCAGTCTGAATCGTATTGTAATTTAATGATTATTATATTTCATATTTTGAGTAAAACAACATTTCCAGGTTTTTTTATTTACCAAATTCCAGACTTATTCCCGTTTCCCGAACACTTCAAATTCCCAGCTAGATGCCGTTTTCCCGGATGGTAGACACCCTGCTTATTATTCAGATAGTATGCTTTGTGTGCAATAATTTTATTCTTGCTAAATAATTTGACTGGTCCAAGGGTGTGAATGGACTGTTAAAATTCCTACCAATTTAGTAGACAGTGACATGATTATATTGGATACCTGTTGTTTTCTAGGGTTCTTTCATTTATAAACAGTATTAGTTATTTTATGTCCACTTCTTTGTTATCTTTCTTTTTACTCTTTCTTGTTTTTTTACAATTGAAATAGTTAAGGATCTGTGAGCTCTAGAGTTTTGATTTGAGTCAATCTTGTGCAAGACTCTCAAAAAGACTCCCCAGTATTGAGGTGTCATGTTGATCAAGAATTTTAAAACTTATATATGTATAAAAAAACTAATTTTTTTATTTTAAATGAAATCAATACTATCATACTTAAAATAAAATTGAATTTACAGAGTCCCAATTATGAGATCCGATCATCAGAGGTAGTAACACAATTTATATTTTATCAGAAGTGTCTAGAATATGGTCTGCATTCAACTGGTTTAGCCATCTAGTATGAGTATATGAATGCACCATCGGGTGGTTCCTCAATGCCACGTACTATGGCACCATGTCTTAGACAAGTCTGTTGTCTGCCACTGAACGTTTAGACCAGCTGTTCATCAATTTGTCTTTTTTTTTGTTCTGGCTAATAATCCTGCAACAACGACGACACGCCCCATCAAGATCCTAGAACGAGATCTGAACCGCGACCTTCAAGATGCTATCACTGCCCAGGGTAGCATTTTCACCGTGAATGCCCAGTGTTAAGCCAACGCCACCAAGAGAAGGAAAGACTGGAAAACGCCCAAGCCAGAAGACAACAGGGCCCCCCATCTGGGAAACAGGAACTAGGGCTACCACACATAATAAACAGCATCAATCCTTCTACATCTGACCACTTCCCAGAGTTCTGTGTGAAACTTTTCATGGTCCTCTACTAGCCTTATTTATATGATAGCGGGGCTACCACTAATTTCATTCAATACCAACACCTTACCCCTACGAACCGGAAGAATTTAGTTCCCTTCCCCACACCCATCCACCTGGCCAAGGTTGTGAATAACTTCGCCGTCCGAGGCCAGATAACTTTACCCCTAGCCATGCAAACTCTAGAAACCAACATCACGTTCCTGGTGTCCGATGAGCTCCAAGAACCACTGATTTTGGTACAACCATGGTTCATGGTAATCCTGGACTACAAGAACAGCCGAGTACTATATGGTAGCCATGAACGCCATACTCTGTACTGGACTCTTAAGTCTTAATGGAGATCCCCCTCCGGTTTCTCAAGACAAAATCAGGCAAAACACCCCAAAAGAAATCAAGAACAACTCCTCGGGCTACTAGACCAACACCAAGAAGTTTTCAACACTCAGCGACCTCCTTCATCACGGCACGCCAAACCCTTCCAGAACAACGATCTAGTGCTAGTTCGAGCCCACACCCTCTTTGACACTACAGAAGCCTACTACACCAGTTTTACCCCCAAATGGGAAGGACCTTACCCGGTGAACAAAGAGGAGGGGTCTACTGGGTTGCCTACCCAAATCGGCTATCAAGAAAGATACATAGGGGACAACTATGTTCTGCACCCCCCAGTGAGATCATCAGGGAACGACAGCTACAAGAGCGAACCATACCAGAAGACCTCGAATACACTACATGGTGTCTATTCAACTTGACCAATGAAATTCTCGACTTTTTCCCTGATTTACCCTGATCATTTCCTAAATTTCCTGACTAAAAAGTATGTCACATCCTTCTAATTCCCCCACCTACCCCCTAATTTTTCTATTAATCTTTTTTTATTAATAATAAGAAGTTTTAAAATTTAAATAAACAATTTTTTTAAATTTGTATTAACAATGTTTATTAGGAATTATAAAATATATTACACAGCTACAAAAAACTACAGTTTGAATAACATTATTATTTACTGTTTTAATGATTATTATATTTCATATTTTGAGTAAAACCACATTTTCCCAGATTTTTATTGTCATTTACCAAATTCCCAGCTTATTCCCATTTTTTCCCGATCATTTCAAATTCCCAGCTAATTCCCGTTTTCCCTGATTTTCCCGGATGGTAGACACCCTGCACTACCTCTGAGGACACAAAAGGGCCGGACCCTCCCCTATCAAGCAGTGCAGAATGGAGTATTCGACTTCGACCTCAACGACTTCCACTCCCGCTAAGACATTGTGAAACCAAAGATCATAGTGTGTGGCTACCCCACCTGGTGCGGGAAACAAACAATACAGTGCGTGGTTACACCAACCCTGTGCGTGACGTTAACAACACAGTCCATGGTTACTCTAACCCAATGCGTGATGCCAACATCACAGTGTGTGTGGTTACTCAAACCCAGTGCGTGGTCACACCACCCCAATGCAGGACGCAACAATACAGTATGTGGCTACAACAACCCAATGCGTGAAGCAAACAACACAGTGTGTGGTCATACCAACACAATACGGGACACAAACAACACAGTGTGTGGTCACACCGACCCAGTGCGTGATGCAAACATCATGATGCATGGTAACACAACCCATTGCATGACGCAAACATCAAGGTATGCGGTAACACAACCCAGTGCTGTGACGCAAAAATCAAGGTGCACGGTAACACAACCCAGTGAGTGACACAAAAATCAAGGTGCACGGTAACACAACCCAGTGAGTGAAGCAAAAATCAAGGTGCACGGTAACACAACCCAGTGAGTGACGCAAAAATCAAGGTGCACGGTAACACAACCCAGTGTGCGACACAAACATCAAGGTGCACGGTAACACGACCTTAGTGCGTGACACAAACATCACAGTGCACGGTTACACGACCTTAGTGCGTGACACAAACATCACAGTGCACGGTTACNCGCACCCTCCGGTGAGAACACCGAGAAATAGCATCTACGAGAACGACCCACAACCGTGGACCCCGGACCCACTAAATCTGAGGACACACAGGGGCTGGACCCTCCCCTATCAAGTAGTGCAGAATGGAGTACCAAACTTCGACCTCGACGACCCCCAATCCCATCCAAAACAGTGTGAGACCAAAGATCATGGCGCGCGGTTACCCAAGCCCCGTGCGTGAACCAGTGCGTGGTCACACCAACCCAGTGCGGGACGCATACAGCACAATGCGTGGTTGCGCCAACCCAGAGCGTGAAGCAGACAACACAATTCGTGGTTGCGCCAACTCAGCGCGTGAAGCAGAACACATAATGCGTGGTTGCGCCAACCCAGCGCGTGAAGCAGACAACACAATGCGCAGTTACACATCCCAGTGTGTGGCGTAAACATCACGGTGTGCGGTTACACAACCTCAGTAAAACACTGTCAAAGTGTGGCCCTAGAAAGGGCCGATGATGTGTTGTATATTGGTGGCTCTAGAAAGGTCATTTTATTTCGTTTAATTTTGTTGTGTATTGGTAGCCCTGAAAAGGACCGTTTTCCATCATATATTTTCTTGGCCCTAGAAAGGGCCGTATTGTGTTTTTTTTTAACTTTTATTTGTCATATATTGGTGGTTATTTTGTTTGCTTGTGAGATATGGTGTTGATAGGAACTATTGCAATCAATATATATTAAAACATTTTATGAAACTAGCTCTAAGAATGCATAATTAAGTAATTTGTTGATTTAGAAATAAGAAATAATATTTGATTACTAGGATAAGCTTGGTATAATATGATGTAGAAATGTTTTGTTTTTTTTGTAAACCAGGAGTCAGCCGTGTGCAAGTGTGCAAGCCAGTGTGGTGGTCCGGTGGCTGGGGGTGACCCTGGATGCGAGATGCAGTTGGGACCCACACCTGCGTTTGGCGGCGGGTAGGGCTAGGGGTGTCATGGTGAAGCTGGCTCCTTTTTTGCGCCCGGTCAGTCCATCAGACTTTTCCTGCTGTGTGATGTCCATCCTTCTGTATTCCACTCCCGTATTCTCCTATTTACCCAGATACAGATACTATCATTTCCGTGCTGTATGTCACCGGTTCCTTCGCTTGATCCACAATATCTGGACACAAATTTTTACGTGCAGTGAGACCTCAAAAATTTTATTAAATTTAATTTAAATTTTTGAGGTCTCACTGCACGTAAAAATTTGTAATTTTAACTTGAAGCGATCCATCTTCCAGATATTGTGAGTGCCACTACATGTCGTGCTCATGTAACATTGCACTCAAGCTATCTAATTGTTGTGTTTGTTTACAACCACGAGTTTCTCTTTATATGTAAATGAGTTTACAATGTTATCTTTAAGTATTAAAGTATTATATATATATAACTTAAAGTATTATATATATATAACTTAAAGTATTATATATATACATAGCTTAAAGTATTATATATATACACAGTGAAACCTGTTTACCTGGGATCTCAAGGGACCTAACATTTTTTATCACTTATAGAGGTTTTTCATTTATCCAGTTTCCCAAATAAGCAGGTTAACATGACAATTGTCTTAATTATAGACTATATAGAGGGTCCCACTATGAGAGGTCGAAATGTATATTTATCATATAAAGAGGTGGAAATGTTTATACTTATGTATGTGCATACATACAAATGTAAAAGAAATGTATATTTCATGTTGCACAATTTTTATTTAAAAAAAAATGTATGGCTTTAAAAATCAGTGATATTAGTTTGTATTAGATTGTTAGTTGCTTTAAGGTGTTTCTCCATTGTATAAATTTTATCAAATATTTAAGGATTATTAATATTTGACATCTCAAAATATTTATGTAAGGTTTCTAAGGCTTTTTCTGCGTCACGCTTTGATACTCTCTCTAAAGGCTCTTCACAAGTTTCACAACCCTCCTCTTCTTCTTCTTGTTCTATCTCTAAGAACTCAGAAATAATGTCGTCGTCAGTGAGCTCTTCCGATACTAGTACATCATCGTACATACGCACAAAATCCTCAAAAGTGGGCTGCTGGTCATTTTCATTGCTACTACAAGCGGCAATAATCTGGTTCCGTTCACAGTTCTCTTCCTCCTCTTGTAAGCTTTCAGGTTCTGGTTCATCCGTCACTTTGAATCCAGCTTTTTTGAAGCAGTTACTAATGGTGGTATTGTTCACACAAAACCAAGCTTTTCTCCCAAATCTCATTGCCTGGAGGATGTTAATTTCAGGGATTTTATTCTCTTCTATAGATTTAAGAACGTATTGTACGACTTCTTTTCTGTAGTAAACTTTAAAGTTATTGATAACATCCATTGGCTGTAATTTACTTGTAGTATTGGCGGGTAAATACAATAATTTAACGTAGTCTAATTCGGGCATATTATTATGAGCTGTGCAGTTATCAACAAACAAAACAATTTTTCATTTTTTGGGCCTTCATATTGGCGTTCAATTTTTTCAACCAATCCGCGAATAAATCAGATGTCATCCAGGCCTTTTTATTGTTTTGATAACTAGTAGGCAAAGTTTTGATACCTTTGGAGCATCTTGGATTTTTTTATTTCCCAATTAAGAGAAGTGGCAGTTTTTCAGTTCCAGACATATTTGCACACACAAGCACAGTAATTCTATCTTTGCTCAATTTACCACCATGGCAAGGCTGACCTTTGATTGTAAAAGTTTTATCCGGAAGACACTTGTAGAATAAGCCCGCTTCATCAGCATTGAAGACGTTATCGGGTGAAATATCATGTAATAAAGCTGGAAGATATTTAATCCACTGATTACATTCATTGTTGTCCACAGCATTGCTCTCTCCACAAACATTTTTGAAAACGATATCGTTCCTTCTCTTAAAGCCCTCCAATCACCCATTACTGCCAGAAAAATTATCAATACGCAGCTTACTCGCAAATTCTCGAGCTTTCTCCTTAATCATTGGGCCGCTTATTGGAATGTTTTTATTCCGTACCTGTTTCATCCATGTCGAGAGACATTTTTCAAGTTCAGGATACTCTGCTGGTCGTAGTCGTTTTAGTTTTCCTTTTCCGTCAATACACTGAGAACTTATTTTCTCCTTATTTTGAATAATTCTATAAAGAGTTGACTTTGGTAAATTAAACTCGGTGCACAGTTCGTCACGTGACTTTCCACTATCATATTCCAATAATAACTTTAATTTATCAGCGGATGTTAGAGAATTACACTTTCGTTTCGACATTTTTTGCACTGGTATTCACTCGTTTCTCGTACAAATTATTAAATAGTATTGATAAACAAAGCAAGTATGGAATAAATTAGACTGTTTGTAAACAAGCGTGTCATAAATTGTCTCACTTATACGTGTTATTGAGCTACCAAGTCCCAATTATAGAGGTAAACATCGAAAAAATCTATGAAATATAATCTCAGTTAACAAGGTCTGAAAGTTCCCAGTAAGAAGTATTTTAATGCAAAAGTGGCGGGACCTCATTGTAATTATCAATAACAGAGGTGTCTCACATATCCAGGCCCCAGTAAAACAGGTTTCACTGTATATATATATATATATATATAACTTAAAGTATTTTATATATATATATATATATATATAAAACTTAAACAAGATTTAGAAAAATATATGTTATATATTTTGTACATTATTGTATATATATCTTATGTAAAAAGGGCTATGTATTTTTTTTCTTCCACATGAATTGTTCAAACACTTCTAATCGCACTAGAAATTTGGCAATCAGACCAAGGGAAGGGCTATAAATAAACAAATATCTTTGGACAAAAATATTAAATTGAAAGTTGGCAAGCAGGTAGAGCTATGATTGCAAATAATCAATCAAGCAGTGGCGGATCGTGAGTAAACCTTAAGGGAGGGAGCTGTCTTAAAAATTGTCAAATAATGTATACTAAAGCCTTATACCACAATTCGGCTATCTACCAAGGAACATACAAAAAAGGTATGAGGAAACGCACAGAAAATTTAAGTAATACAAATTTTACTGAACAAAGATAAATACTCAGTAAGTGGTGATAGAAGTTATTACATTGGACAGTTTAAAAAAACCATGGTTGGATCCCAGGTAACAGATAAATACTCAGTAAGTGGTGATAGAAGTTATTACATTGGACAGTTTAAAAAAACCATGGTTGGATCCCAGGTAACAGGTAAACAAAAATAATGTATAAGTTTTACAGAATACAAGTGCATTTAAATATTAGTAATAGAACTAGGAAAGAAGCTCCAGCAGAAGATTAGACTCATAAAAACCACTAAAATTAATGATCTTAATTACACAAGCCTGTCCTAAGCACAAAGATAAGCCCAACATCCCATAACCTTGTCAAAGGGGATAAGATGCATATCTAACTGGGGAGAATCCCAAGACTGTCAGGA
Source organism: Timema genevievae (assembly GCA_902155825.1). Classification (NCBI taxonomy): domain Eukaryota; kingdom Metazoa; phylum Arthropoda; class Insecta; order Phasmatodea; family Timematidae; genus Timema; species Timema genevievae. The sequence goes on along the minus strand of CABFWO010000859.1, from coordinate 38,498 downwards.
CACGGACACGGTCCAGATCTCCGGGTAAGGACAAATATATAACACTCAATTTAAACTCATCAGGGCCCAAACACTCGAAAAATAGGGCATTCCAAATACTCATACTAAGATTTCCTATCCTACTCTAAGTTCAGTAGTGAACAACATAAATCTGCAGGACCTTCGAAGTTGAGTAATCTGACCAAACGGCCATTTTGAAGGCCAACAAAATTCCCATAAATATACCTCTTTTGGGGTGAAGCCCATCCTATAATTACAAGTAACATGGTCTAGACTCTAGATGACTCCCAATCGCGAGCAATGCTCATAGGTCGCTCACAACGAGAGTAGTTCATAGTACAACAACATTTGAGCAAAAAACCTTACGTCCCTTTTAAAGTCACAAGAAAGTTCACAATATATTCAGGAGAAACCCATACTAAATTAAATTTTAGCAGTAAACCAGAATACCTATACAAAGAAACAACAGTTAAATATATAATTTTAAGGCAGGCAATCAATAAGTTTTAATATCCAAATATTAAAAGTACATATTCCAGGCAAAGTTTTAAGAGAAAAATTTAAGTATTGAAATTGAAGATTAAAAAGACTAACGCTACATCATACAACTAACTCAGATTGAAAAGCCTCAAAGACCAAGATTTTAACCCGAACCACACATAATTAAGTCATAGTTAAATAATATGTTCTTATATTATGAATTCCAGTAAGTGTGTCCTGCGGCATCCGTAGGTCGATTGTGACAGCCAGGGCCAATTGTGGCTTGGGTTTTCTCTTGTGCTGACATCAGTTGAGAATGGATTTTTTTATTTAGAGCTTTGAAATAATTTCTAATTTCTTATCCCGGTCGGCGCAACAGAGGGTGTAAGAGTTTGTGGAGCAGTCTATCAGGCACGAATAGGGAGCAGTCACAACACAACAATCTAATCTTGTGTTTTTGTCTGAAATCAAGTTTCCTATTACTAGTTCGTTAATGTCTGGTATCCTGTGAATCATCGACTGTCCTATTGACAACATGGGCATACTAGTTAATTTCTCTTCACTCATGGTGTTTCTTAAATAGGATTTGATTAACTTAACTTCAGTTAAAAAACACCACTCAATTTCCAAGTAGTCATAGGAATAGTTACAAGAATTTGTGATTTCTTTAAGTGTATCATCTAAGTGATCTAACCCAAAAGAAGTTATAGTATTTATGTTTTCAAGCACGCAGCTATTTTCTTTTGTTATTTCTGACCTTGAGTAAAAAACTTCAAGCTCTGTCATAACATATTTTTATGAATGATTGGAAATGCACTGCAAAACTGGCTAGTGTCATCGAGAGAAAGACAATTTTTTAATGTTCATTGATGTGCTTGGACTAAAATATCTATATTCCACACAGATGGATTTTGAATACAAAGTGATCATTTATTTGAGGTACAACTGTATCACAAACTTCCTTTACCAATAAATTTAAATTCTCATCATTCTGTTGTAGCCTTTTTCTAGATGTAGGTCCTTCTGCGAGCAAAGGGTACAAAGGGTAGCTTATTTCTAATTTCGATTATCACCTTTTCGAAGTTGACAAGAGAAGCATAAATTCTCACTGGATCGGTTTGCAGAGCTTTTAACCGATTATTGTAAATAATACATTAACGTGAGGCATTGAGTAAAAATTTAGACAAAATAAGAAAGTGCTATTTTCAAGCCAGTTAACAGACCCAACAGCCTGTGTTACTGTTACGGTTTGAAATCAAACCTCCCAGAAAAAACGCGCCAAAAAGGTAAGATGATTGGCAGTGGAAACGTTTCTTGAATGCCAAGGTGGCTGCCCCTTGAGGGACTAGAAGCTTTATCAGACCCAGTGGAAGTCTAAGAATCAGTCCAACAAATGGTAGTATAGTGACTATAGTGACTACAAACCTGTTAAAGAGGCATAAAGATACCTAAAGGAATAGTTTGGCCCAATATCCTTTCCTTTACTAATTATATTCTGAAAATAAGCTATTGTCTGCAACACAAAAATAATTAGGGAGGTACACCTTGAATTAGGCATCAACTCACAAACCGGGTGGACAGATAGGCAAAGGCCAAACAAAGCTGGACAGCCCATTGAGCGTCATTTTGTGTGTATTAAAAACACATTTATTTGTGTATATTATGTGTAATTGCATGTGTTCAGAATTTATGGCCAGCCTGTTTTTAATATCCATATATAAAGTATTTTGATGATTTAAATAAAACACTTTGATAAAGTAGGGCTATTTATACAAATTTAAGAAAATATTTTATCTAAATATCTAAATGTAGCTGTACAGAATTGTTGATCAAAATAAATTCAATGAGGGCAAGATTATTTTATTGCAGTGTTGTGTTGTCGTTCTCTTTATTAAAGCTAACATTACAAAGAATGTTTCAAATGTTGTTCAATTTGTAATAATTTGTATATATTTGGTGATAAAACTAAACTCCCTTGTAATATCCATGTCCCTCCAAAGATAACACGTATCCTAGTAGTCTACATTGAAAAAATATTGGATTTAGGTTCAGTAGGCTCATTTTGTCATATCTAAACAAAACATAATCAAATTGAAAAACAAAACAAAAATACTTCACTGATCCAAATGTCAAGAGAAGTGTGTAGAGTATCTAATTTCTGGTTCTGGCGTGATCATGTATCTGGTTTCAAGATAAATGTGCTGTAGAAAAAAAATCAGACAACATCTACTATTTTTTGCATTGTGCTGCCTATTTGTCTATTTTAACTATTACTAAAGTCTGTTCAGCGTAGGAATTGTTTTCTGAAAGGCCTTTTTCCCTACCAGAGATCTACTATATAGTAGGATATTGCTAGGAAAAAAGACCTTTCAGAGAGTAATTCCTACCGTGAATGGAGTATACATATTGTATGTTTTATGTTATTAACAAATATAAGAGTTTTAGAAAAATGAAGCTCAGATGAAAGTAAAAATACCAACACACATTTACTATTATTTGTTTCATTTTTATCATATTCTTTAAATTACATATTATATTTTGCTGTATACCCTTTATTTGATACATAATATTGTAAGTTTTAAAAGTGTGATGTAAGATATTACAACAATAGTTAATATATTTTAGAAACCAATATTAAGTTTATGGAGCAGAAGTGACTAAGGCAGAGTAATCAAGTATATTGTGAGAGTGATGCAATGGCCACTAGGGGTGTCCATGTATCTACAGAACTGGCTTCATTTTAAACCGATTCTTTACTATTGTCATTGAGATTGGTACAATCTACCAATCAAATATGCTTTGGTACAACAGTCTTTAACCAATTATGAACTTTATATGGCTGGTAATTGACCAAAATCCAAAACTATGTCTAGAAATTCTTTTAACAACATAATTTATTCATGTGCAACATTGTTCAGAGTTGAAATAGCCTTTCATTGTAATACATCGCACTGCTCTCTCGGTTCAAGCAAGAACTTGATGGTTCTCAGAGAATAAATAGAAATAGATATTTTTGCCTTTCTTTATTTGTACAATAACAATTCTACAAATACGAGGGCTTTGCACACTCAAAAATAATTTTCACAATATTTACACATATTATTATATAACATGTTACAAAATGATTGGGGTGGTCGGGCAGCAAATATTACAATTACAAAATTACACTCGGGCGCGGGCATTTCATTTTGCAAACAACTTTGTCACAGGCCTGATAAATTTCAAATTATAAGTTTAACAGTCTAATTTAATTTTTTTTTAAAGATAGAAACAGTCACATTTGATTTTTTTAAAATATTAAAATGGTTAGTTTAGCTCAAGAATGTATAGTTATTACTATAGCAGATTTCACTTTGCTTTGTGAAAGTTCTGTTCCTAACAAATATGGCTAGTAATTAAAGAAATGTAAAGAAAACTAATTTAAATTAAGTTTTCACATTGACACAGAAAATTAAATCGTAGGAATCTTGATTTTTCTAAGTTGTAGACTGTGAGAAATGTTATCGTAGTTTTGTTGGCAGCAAACTTAATAATTTATGAATTAATACAAAATAATACTTACCTTTGTTTAATACTAGTTGAATTGAAATAATTCAACTATGAATATCAGTTAAACACTATTTTTTTTCAAAGTTTGAATTAGAGGTTAATGCTAACATATTATTGTATACTTACCAAGTTCTTGAGATGCCCGATAAAAATATGGGCATAAAAAATAGTCGCCCAACATTCCGGGATTTTTAGATGCTTGATTTATTGCCCGAAATTTTGGGTGCCCGACCACCCCTACAAAATAAATTAAAACAATATAAAGGAATGCTAGGATTAAAACAATAAATAATGTTTATTGGTGTTGATGTTTTAAAAATACACACGAATGCCACAACTTATATATAGCTGCATGGCTAGGAAGTAGTGTTAAGTACGCACAAATGTCATTATGATAATGTTTGAAACACTTCTAAAACACAATAAAACTATTTTTTATTTTGATTTGTGAAGGAAATATTCATATACATGTTTCTATATTTCCAAATGATTTATTAGACAGTAAAATGTATTTGCTCGAGAAGGGTGCAAAGTAAACTTCAATATGGAGGGGTAATTTATAACATGTATATGTACTGTGCGAAGCAGATTATTGCAAACTCTGGTGGCTCGTAAAGGAATTATTGTTTGCACAACAGTAGTTTACATTGATATCAGAATCCAAGGTCGGGTTGCAACATGTCAGCTGTTGTGCGGGATGTTTGTCACTATAAGGTTGGGGAGGGTGTGTACTTATGTTACATGTCTTATGACTCTGACTATACGAATAAAGTGATGTATTTTATATGAACATTATTTGTTACATAAATTGTGGGGAAAGAGGAGAATCTCCATTCAGGTTGCCAAGCGTGGGAAACTTATCCTTATTGATTTGCACCCTGTGTCTGGGTGTATACCAAACTAGACAAATTGAAACAAAAAATTGTATTAAGGTAATTAATAAAATTTATACAAACACATTTTAGATCGTAAAAATGGCACAGAGAAAGCTTAAATTGATCAAAATTAGGGGTTTGAGATTAAAAAATGTCTACAGAAAATTGCAACTATTTGTTTGGATTCTTATTTTCAGTATAGCATAAATAAAACAATTTTGAGTTTGGCTTACAATGTGTACCCCTCCCCTTCTTAGTAGGCCACAAGTCACCAAGTTGTGGATAACCTACTAAAATATTTTTGTTCTATTGATAAGATGCTTATTTTTTATAATACAACTTAATGTTGTAAGCTAAGTTAATCCTTTACAAATGTTTGAAACCTTGGATGTGAATAACACAAACTGGTAATATGATGCACGCAGTGACATCAGCTAAAAAAAACCTTGGAACATAACTTTAATAGTAAAAATGTAGATTTAATTTGCATTTAATTAGCATAAACATGGAGTTAAGCATGGAGTTAAGAAAAATTTGAGTTATTTACAAAATATAGATCATTTAAACATTTAATATCCTTGAATATTATATAACATAAACCATGACTAAAATGTGAGGATATACAAAACTAGAACTGAAGTATAGAATTGTGCTAACTGTATTCTGCATCTATTGAACACACCAAACACAATTATTTGTATTTTACAGACTTTATACAGATGTATTCACTAGAACTAAGTCTGGAACTTTAGTTTATAACTATTTAAAAATTACAATTGATAATATATTGTATGCATGGAAGAATGTTCAGGAACAAAAGTAAGTTCAAACACAATGTGATAAAATAGAGTTCACATTTTACATTGTTGCTGCTGGAAAAAGAAGTTAACTGTTCCAACAATAAAGCTAAACATTAGATATAAACCACTAAAAGAAGTAAAAAAAAAAGGTATAGAACACTAAGAAACATCTAAAGAAACAAATAATAAAATTACATAAATAAATAATGAAAATGTTCCTGCAACTTTAAAATATAAATATGGATAAGTGATAAATACAGTTTGCTTGTTCAACTATGTAATACGTTTGTTGTTTTGAAAAATTAAATCTTTGGCACTTTATCTGATATCAATTTACAAGAATAATTTTAAAAGATTGTTTCTCTGTTAGAGAAAAGAGATCCAATTACAGGATTTCTTCGTTGTCGAGAAAGAGCAATATTGCAAAATACTGTACATGAAAGCAGCAAAGGTGATACACACAATAGAAATCAAACTGAACAACGACGTTGTCAAGTATAGTTCACTGATAATAAACAAACATGTGCTAGGAAAACACTTCAATGGAGTTTGGGTTGGAGGATGTTACAACATAAAACATGTTTCACATTAGAAAATAACTTTATACAGTTAAATATTTGTTTAAAAATATCAAAACAGTTGGAATAATTTGTAAAATTGCATCAAATGAATTGGACCTTAATCCTGACCTTGTAAACAAATATATTGGTATAATCTCTAGTTGTATCTACACATTACACTAAATGTGTAATTATAACTAACCTAAGGGTTTTACTTTTAAATAATGATTATAACTGAATCAAATAAGCCATTAGTACATTGTTTTACAGGGATAGTAATAATAATGGTGTGTCTGGGCTAAATGACTCGCTCAGTTTGTACTAATGTACCTTGTCCAGGGGACGCCCGAATATACTAATCATATATATATTTTTGGTGGAGGCTTTTTCCATGTCCTGGTGAGATGAGGTGATGGTGAATATGAGGGTGTAGAACCAGTGAAGATCTTAACCTAACTCAAGCATAAAACGTAGAAATTATTCCCCTTTCGAGAAAAACCCCCTGGTACCAGCCGGGAATCTCCCCAGCTCTGATCACTATACCACGGGGCCTGATTTTTACATGGATGGCAAAATATGGTATTATAGTTAGAAAATATAAACAATGATAACTCAGAATAAGTAAATTTATTATTGCTTTATCTTAATTTATTTTATCTGTAGCTATACCTCATCTGTGGTAAGTTTGATTAGTCTTAACTATTTTACTATACTAGGTCTGATAAGCAAATCAACGCTGACCTTGACGAGATGTAATGGACCTAAGTCTTTCTTTATCACTGTCACAGCGTTGTTTAACTACCACCAGATCTTTATTAACATTTGGAACCTTTACATGATAGCAGCTATTTGTTTAGTAAAATCTTGGTTTAGTTAGGTTAGGTTATATCCGACTGGCCAGAGTTTGGAAAACACCGCAGTTTGTTTCTAGTCATTACTGTTTAAAATGTGGCCTTGTTTGAATTTTTTATTGGAAAGCAAGACATCATTCATAAGAACATATTGTTTTCAATTAATGCAACTTTTGCACGTAATAATATATTTTTTATCTATGCTATACAAATTTTTGGTTGAAATTGACAAAGAGAAAATACTTGCAAGATGCCTAGAAAATGTTTACTATACAGTTTTATATATTTAATAGACTTTGTATGTGTGTATATTTATATTTAATACACATTTACACACATATTCAACAATCTATATTCTATAACAATATACAACACAAATATACACAGTAATAAATAAACTTTCCACTATAACACATTCATATTTGCTTAAATACTTTGTATAACAAAATAAATCAAATGGAACTTTTTTATTTATATTACAGTTCATACAGAAAACTTTGATGATTTAAAAAAATATATTTGAAAAAATAATAAATGTTTATTGTACAAATTAACAAATTCAAAGGAAAAAAAATGATCTAGTATCTGAAGAGTGTAGAGTGTAGTGTACCAAGTGTGTGAACATTTTGTTGGTGCTCCCTGTTATGTTAAATAGTGCATTCTTTGACAGAGTGAAGATACATTATATCAGCTAACACTAAAACATACTCACACATGGCTAGCAGTCCATGTTGACACAAATATATACAATTTAAGTATTTTTTATAGAAATGAGGTTAGTAAATGAATATTACATTTTATTATAAAAGGTTACACTTCAGAGTCTTAGGAGCTGTTTGATATATCAGAAGTGTCTTAGGAAAGTATATATAGAAAATATATAAAGTTTTCTTACAAAATAACTTAAAAAACATATCTTGTACATACTTTAAATTTTCATTTTGAAAAAAATTAATCATAAAGATCTTGCAAATAATATTTACAGCAAATTACAAATGATATGAAAGTTATTCTTGGGTATGAGCAAAACAAATTGGTTAATAGCTTACCTGTTACTAGAAAGTTGGCTATTCGTCTTGCTCAAGAATTGCTTCCAAATAGCTAACGGCTGTTCAAGCCAATATACTTAATAAGTAAGCCAGAAGTTGATCAACACAAATTATAAATGACTTTCACAATCTCAATAACGTGTAATGTTTTATTACATACAAGTAATCACAATTTCTATGATACAGTCTTGAAACTTTCAAACACTTCAGAGGCACAGTCAAACTTTTCCAGAAATGTGCAAGTATTCACAAATGCCCGATTCAGCCATAAACTATTTTTTCCAAGCAACACCCATGTTGTGTGCTCCAACATTATAATTGGGAGTTGAAGTTTTAGGTAAAGAAACTAAGTTTACAAGTTGAGGTCAAAGATGTAAATAATTTACAAGGTCAACTGCTTGTACATTTTTAGAAAACTAATACCCAATTATTCCTTTTGATGCTTGTAATCCAAATGGATCTAGTACAGAACTACTGAGATATTTATTATTTAGTTCAAAACTCAACCAAATTATATGAACAAACGCTACTTTAAACTAAAACAGCCTACACTTACAACCCCCCCCCCCTCCAACATTTTCGTTATATCAAGTTGCCCTGGACATGTTTTTTCTCCCACAATGTTCTAGTATTGTTTACAACATGTCTTTCTCTCGGTCACATTAATGAATATATCCTAACTAAACTAATGTGCTAGGGATGACAAAGCTTGAATAGAGAAGAGGTGTACCAGCATTTGCGTGGGAGAGGAGTTATGGGCAAATGTAAGGAGTGATTGCAAGAATCTCTGACAAATAATACATATATTATAATAAATTACAATGTTAAACAAAGAGTGTTTGTATCATATGTCATACAAGTACCACTGATATGCAATTTTGGCCCAAAATGGAATTTAGATGAATTACATATCTTTTTGAAATGTATGTTTGACAACTATAAACCAGGAATATCTCCACAGATTACTGGACAATCTGTATAAACATGACTCAAGTGAAGCTCTTATGATCTTAAAGAACATTACAGATATACAATGTTGGAATTTGAAAGTACCATGTATAAACAAAATGACAACAATGTTCATTAATATTCTGGAAAAATAAAACATATTCAAAAATATATGTATTTGGCATTTGTTTCTTTGGCCCTTATATCATCACCATCATCATCAACTGTTTTCAGCCTGTGGCCGGGTCAGTTTGGTAAAATGCCTCCATCCCCCCCTCCCCCTTTAAATTTGTCCCTTCTTCTCCTCTGATTTGAACACTTTCTGTTATCTGCTCCTCCCATCTCTTTATTGGCCTCCCTTGCATCCTTTTCCCTACAAACTTCGTCAACATTTTCTTCGGAATCCTCTTGTTTTCCATCCTCATTACATGCTCATACCATCTCAGTCTTGCTTCCTCTACTATCTCATGTACTCCAACATCCTCATTACATGCCCACACCATCTCAGTCTTGCTTTCTCCACTATCTCATGTACTCCAACATCCTCATTACATGACCATACCATCTCAGTCTTGCTTCCTCTACTATCTCATGTATTCCAACATCCTCGTTACATGTCCATACCATCTTAGTCTTGCTTCCTCTACTATCTCATGTACTCCAACATCCTCATTACATGAATTATTTTAATACAAAACCCCCAAGTTTTTCTAAATGCGCAAGAATATAACATTTCCATATCACAATTGTGCCAGCTATCTTGTATATCACTATCTTGTATATTACATACTTCTCTCATGTTTTCAAAGACACCCAACTAGATACCTTACATGACCCCCGCCTGTTTGTTAAGTAGAATGTGTTGGTCACACTGCTTATATATCTTCTGCTTCACTGTTTGGAAATTCTAAACAAAAATAGTTGAGTTATTAATTAAGAAACTATTATTCCACTAAGATTGTGTTGTCTGTATCTATTAAGGGTGTGCGAATAGGATTATTTATCAAATCAAACAATTTCAAATCGAATATCAAAATTTCGAATGAATACCGAACAGTACAAATCGAAATAGTAGATTTTTCATGCATTTTTGATCAAAATAATTTAAATTAGTAAATTCCTGATGAAAATGTGGTTTTATATTTAAGTATGCAAAATGCAAAAAATTACTTCAAAACATTGTTATTTGAGCTGGTATTAATAAAAAAAAAGACAATTTAAAACAAAATGTCAGAAAATTGAGAGGAACTTTTGATCCAGTTTTCTAGACAACAGGTTTCACCTAAATCATTTTTATTTTATTTTATAAGTTTTTGAATAGAAATTTAAATTTAAAAATTGCATGGAGAATGTTTAACTGGGCAGTGTAGAGATTATATTTCTTTAAATTAAAACATTATTATTATTAGAAAGGGTAAAATAATGGGGTGATTAACAAACAAGATCATAGTGTGATTCTTTCATTGTTTCTATTATTTCAAAGTGTAGTTCTCATTTTATAATATGCAAGGCCTACTTTTGTTTGTATGATGATTAGTACTCAACCCAAAGTTTGGTTGGATCCTAAACAATTCCACTGTCAGCTGAAAACCTAGGCAGCATTGAAAATGCTTACGAGGTAAATTAGAAGTGCAGTAGTTTCCCAGTGCTTTCCTCACTGAGCCACCAACTGACCCTACAAGCGACTAGTTCTTGACTCCTTTAAATGTTCTCTAGACTTGACACTCCTTTTAATAATTGCCTCCCTATCCAGCTAACAAGCAATAACAACAGAATAACAGGCACACTCAAATGGTTGACCTTGCAATACTGCCCTCCCCCCTTCATTTTCCCGAACGTTGAAATATGGTAGAGTAGCTACTTCCAACCTTCTGTAAATGTTTCATTGCAAGCACTTTCACTAGTAGACACATGGCTCCCAACTGTTTGTATCTCCACCAGCCATTATAGCCCCTCACCCTTCTTCCACAACCTCTTGCTTTCTGCTAACAACAGTATTCCCCNCCCCCCCCCCACCTCTTATTGAACAAATTACGCGGAGTTTCAGATAGAATATTCGGCTGTTAATTAGTGGCGTATTCTCTGGGTATGCTAGTCCTGCGCCGCATACCCATGATTATATGGACTAGTTTCTAAATTCAATGCTGTCTCTGCAAACTGTGTAAATAGTAATGTTTAAATTGTGAATAAACTTACAAGTATAATGTATCTATATATTATTAATTTGTAAACTGATATTTGTTCATAAATCAAGAATATTGTGTTTTAAGTAATTATTCCTCTAAAAGGGTCTTCCACCTACCCAGGACCTGCTGCTTGAAAATAGCAAGCAAAGCTAGAGAAGTTCTAATGACCTTGACCAATGTCCATGGGATTGCAATAATATAATATGTGAAACAGTCATATAAATAACAAGCTTTAAACTACGCAATAATTAATGTATTTGGCAAGCATATTTACCACCATTTTAGAGTATATACGCACAGATGAAGTAGGGGAGGGAGGGGGAGGAATGAGGAGCTAATTTAACTGTAATAACTAGACAGTGTTTTTGTTTTTAGTATGAAGTATTTATGGAGTTTTAACCTTGTTCTTTTGGTTGTTGCGTATAAGTTTATAATTTTTTGTGGCATCTGATTATTAGTCATTGTGAGTTTATATAATTACTGTATACATCAAGGAATCCCAAAAGTTAGGAGTGTAATTTCACAGTTTCAAAATGATTGATCAGAAAAAGGTGAAATAAAATTTATTTTCAGATGTAAAAGTCTTAGCAATAAGCCAACGACGTAGCGATAGAGAAATAGGCCCAATTGGGAAAAAATCTCCCCTTCGTTACTGTTATCACAGTTTATGGATCTTAATAGCTTCTGGAGCATAGTTAGGATTTAATAGATATTTTTAGGCTCATAACTATTATTGCAACATGAGTTAGACAATCCACCTTATTCCTCCACCAAGTTCTGATGGACGCTTGGTCCATGTACTACTACATTTTACTCTTTTTATATATATATATATATATATATATATATAACTTTGCGTATTGCTTCCTGCGAGTCCGACACCTTAGCTCAGTCAGCAGTTTGCCTGCCCATTGAGCTAAGGGTTCCGGGTTTGATTTCCGGCATGGCCTAAAAAATATTATTGGTAAAATTAGGATTTCCCCTCTCACGGTGATGAATTAACGGCCGGGGGGCTGGGTGTTGTGTTTGTTCTAGATTTAAGTTAAGTCGTATGCTGATATAATCATTTGGCCCAGAAAGTGCACGCTCAAATAAATGAAAAAATGAAAATGCTACCTGTGAGTACTTTTAATTACACTCAACCAATTTAATAGTGTATGTCACTTATTCAGCCAGGAGTGTGCTCATAGCTCTTAGCCTTGACATTTTTACTTAAATCTTAGATTGTTTAGGTATTGCGATGAACTGCAGTGTGCTGTGTTTTGATATTCCATTACAATTTGAGTGGATGATAATCATCAGGAGTTTCACGTTTTGGTGTGTTTTGAGCATAGTTCTGGTGTACTTTTACGAAGTCAGAATATGTAATAGGCTGTAAAGGTGGATATTCAAACAAAGATATAAATAAGTCAAAAAAGAGAGACAAGGGGAGTTGGGAGGTGCGAAGTTTCCCAAGATAGGATACGAGTACGAAAACAACATAAATGTTTGAGCTCCATTGTTCTAAACAAGAGGTACTCATGTTTAAATATTTCCAAGGAAAGCATCTCTTGACCTTCTTGGCCAACAATGGTTAAGGGCCAGTTTCATAGTCAGATTTAGTACGCTTCAAGTGCGGCGCTATACTAAATACAAGACGTCACCTACCTGAAATGGAATGGAATGGGCCAGTTTCATATGTGAAACTGGCCCATTCCATTTTGGTGTAGGTAGGTGTCGTCCTGTATTTAGTATCGACTCGCACTTTAGGCGTTCTAAATCTGACTATGAAACTGGCCCTAAGAGTCTTTGACCGCCGAATCCTCCCTGCAGCTTTTAGAGTACAGCATACCTATTAATTTTCTCAGAATACGCCACTGCAGTGTTAATTATTCGAAATGTTGAATACTTGCACACCCCTGGTGGCTATCCTTCACTTGAGGATGTACAGACAGCCACATCCCCACAATATTATTGTAAATATGTGAAGGAGTAAAACAGCATTCATTATCAATGGTGACTTAGTAGAGGCAACATTTTGAACCACTTCTCAGTGCTTTATGATTATATTTCTTTGACTGAGAATAAAACAACATTTATTCAGCAATAAAGGCTTCTAGGAGTCTTTTAGCCCAATGCACATCTTAGATCTCATCTTAGATCACTCACAAATATTCAAACTAAGAAATGAAATAAGTTATTTGTATGGAAATATTTTACTAGTTTAACGGGAATTTTTAATTATAAGTTAATTTGGTAATAAATATAGAGTTTTGGGTTAAGTTTAGGTTATGCAGTTTTTGGATTACATTGGAAAATATCCTGCATGTGAGCATATATTCAAAATATCAAGCACATCACTTTGGATTGCTGACCGAGGTGAGGTCAAAGAACAAGTTGGAACTACTGTTAGGTACACGGGATATCTTTTATTAATTGGTTTCCCACACTCCCTCCACAAAAATCAGGGTATTTTTCTTCTAAATTCTGCTTTTTTAGCCCTACCCCATTAGCATAATTAATATATTTATATATGCTATGGGTAAAGTCCGAACCCAGATAAAGTTAATATTATCCAGATAATGTTTGACGTTATCCAAAATAAATAGCTAATGTTGCGTGATACGTGATTGAATTATGGTTTTTGAAGTTTATCCAGATAATATTGATACCATCCACCCACACTTGGATAGTGGTAATTTATGTGGTTGAGGCTAGGTTAGTTAGATTAGTTTAAGTTAGGCTAGGTTAAACTAGGTTAGGTTAGTGCAAAATAAAACATAAAATGAGGCATTTTGAATGTTAGTGCACTGCTACGATCCAATTTATTTTCCAAATTCAAAATAAAATTTGTAGTGAAATGTTCTTTGTTTCACAAATATTATTCCAAGACTTGCCGGTTAGTATCGATATTATCCGAAGTGTTGTAAATGAGATAAATTACTTTCTATTTCTGACTTTATCCACTGCACCTGGCTAATGCTGACATCTCCCAGTGGCTGCATTATGTGGCAGCCAGTCACAAGGAAAATAGTTTAACTGTGCACTCCATGTATACATATATTTAATTAGGAGAACACAAATTGACACATAATTAAGTACTATACCTACATACAACTTTCACACAATCAAACCTTAGGACAACACTTTTAAAACATTAAATCAAAGTTTGGGAATGTGATAGAGTTACTACTTACCCACAAATAATTATGTATTAAACTTCAAAAGCAGCAGATGCTTTAAAATAAATATGACTATATAACAATCCTTTTATGAGACAGTAACAGCAGCAAGAGATAATAAACATCAACATGATAACACCCAGAATAAAGCTACCTAAAATATAAACAAATAAACTGCAAGTTTATTCATTTCTAGTTCTGTGGATTGCTGACAACTTTGTTGGCATCAACAGAAACTCACAATCTGGAAATAAAACAAACATTAACATTCAATATTTATATTCTTTATATTGAAAAATGACACGAGGCCACGGGAATTGAACCCTGGAGCCTTGGCTTAGTTTGCCAATGCTCTTACCATTGAGCTAACCAGGAGTCGTCCCAGACCCAGGGTGTGATATTCATATGTGAGAAACTCGTACTTGTGAGCTTGTTGAAAGTGTAATATTCATATGTGGAAACTCGTATTTGTGAGCTTGTTGAAAGTGTGATATTCATATGTGAGAAACTCGTACTTGTTAGCTTGGTGAAAGGGTGATATTCATATGTGAGAAACTCGTACTTGTGAGCTTGATGAAAGTGTGATATTCATATGTGAGAAACTCGTACTTGTGAGCTTGTTGAAAGTGTAATATTCATATGTGAGAAACTCGTACTTGTGAGCTTGTTGAAAGTGTAATATTCATATGTGGAAACTCGTATTTGTGAGCTTGTTGAAAGGGTGATATTCATATGTGAGAAACTCGTACTTGTGAGCTTGTTGAAAGGGTGATATTCATATGTGAGAAACTCGTACTTGTGAGCTTGTTGAAAGTGTGATATTCATATGTGAGAAACTCGTACTTGTGAGCTTGTTGAAAGGGTGATATTCATATGTGGAAACTCGTACTTGTGAGCTTGTTGAAATTGTGAAATTCATATTTGAGAAACTCGTACTTGTGAGCTTGTTGAAAGTGTGATATTCATATGTGAGAAACTCGTACTTGTGAGCTTGTTGAAAGGGTGATATTCATATGTGGAAACTCGTACTTGTGAGCTTGTTGAAATTGTGAAATTCATATTTGAGAAACTCGTCCTTGTGAGCTTGTTGAAAGTGTGATATTCATATGTGAGAAACTCGTACTTGTGAGCTTGTTGAAAGGGTGATATTCATATGTGGAAACTCGTACTTGTGAGCTTGTTGAAATTGTGAAATTCATATTTGAGAAACTCGTCCTTGTGAGCTTGTTGAAAGTGTGATATTCATATGTGAGAAACTCGTACTTGTGAGCTTGTTGAAAGGGTGATATTCATATGTGGAAACTCGTACTTGTGAGCTTGTTGAAATTGTGAAATTCATATTTGAGAAACTCGTCCTTGTGAGCTTGTTGAAAGTGTGATATTCATATGTGAGAAACTCGTACTTGTGAGCTTGTTGAAAGGGTGATATTCATATGTGGAAACTCGTACTTGTGAGCTTGTTGAAAGTGTGAAATTCATATTTGAGAAACTCGTCCTTGTGAGCTTGTGATTTTTGAATTCAAAATATTATGCTTTGTATATGAGGTGAAGATTCGACCATCGAATCCAATAAAACACTGAACCCTCGAATCTTGAATACTTGTCAGGATTCAGTGGATTCAAGGATTCGAAGATTTGAGTGGCCCATCTCTAATAAAAATACAAACTTAAAAAATATGAGATACAAAATGAGGAAACTGAAAGTGATAGTGAAAGTTTACTTATAAATATTCTTTATTTCAAAAGAGCATCTTGTGCAATTAAATTAAAACATAAATACACTTTTGTTTTAAGAGATTAGGGTGTGCCTGAGCACATCCACAGCACACTGTATGCACACTTCTGGCAAACCCTTAGATAATTACTATGCTTTCCAAGATTCGAATTTAAAATCAATAGGTTAAGTGAAATGGCACTAACAGCGGAAATCAGGTCAGATGCAGACGTCAGGGGAGACTGGTCAGCAAGCTTGGGACAGGGTCTGGCCAGTTGGCTGAGAGTGAGAGGGTTGATAGACTGGTCAGCAAGCTTGGGACAGGGTCTGGCCAGTTGGCTGAGAGTGAGAGGGTTGATAGACTGGTCAGCAATCTTGGAACAGGGTCTGGCCAGTTGGCTGAGAGTG
This sequence comes from Timema genevievae, assembly GCA_902155825.1. Classification (NCBI taxonomy): domain Eukaryota; kingdom Metazoa; phylum Arthropoda; class Insecta; order Phasmatodea; family Timematidae; genus Timema; species Timema genevievae. The sequence goes on along the minus strand of CABFWO010000859.1, from coordinate 21,917 downwards.
AGAGGGTTGATAGACTGGTCAGCAATCTTGGAACAGGGTCTGGCCAGTTGGCTGAGAGTGAGAGGGTTGGTGATGATGAGTTAAGTCATCATCAGCACCCACAGTTTCAGTTAGGAAAGTTCTACCTGAGGACCTATAAGTGGAAGCCCTGCTACTCAGGTGTGGGCCATGACAGGCTTAGTAAGCCGGTGGCCGAAACAAAACCCATACTTGATCAACCAGGTAAAATGCTGGATTGTAAAATTTGTTGACAAACAACTACGAATAGGGACTATGAACATTGGAACACTGACTGGAAGAGATTGTAGATATGATGGACGAGAAGAGTTGATGTCCTGGGACTGAGAGGAGTAGGGATGAATGATAGAATAATGAAGATGACAATAAATGAGAGGAAAAAACAGAAGAAAAATAAGAGTTTTAGGAGGATCTAGAAAGACATATGGGAAACGAGTGTCGGGTAGTAATGGGGGATCTTAATGCAAAAGTAGGAAAAGCGAGAGGAGGTGTGAGGGAAGGAAGAATGGGGAGAGAGAAGCTAGGAGGGTAGAAGACTGTTGGAGTTATGTGCAAGAAATAAAACAAACAGCTGGTGTAAGAAGGAACATCACTAGCTACAGTTGGGATGGGAGCAAAAGTCGGTGATGGACTACTTTACCATGAAGAAATGAAAAGTCAGACCTCAAACATCAGGTAATACCAAGTGTGTCCTTAGATTGTGAGCACAGGTTGTTGGTGGCAGACATTAAGGGATGAGAATGTAGGAAAAAGGTAGTAGGACAAGAAAGAAGAACTATAGCGTGAAGGCTAAAAAATGAAGAGGAAAGAGAGCTGGTGGAATGACAGGGTTAACGAACAGTGGAGGAGAATAATAAAGAATTCAGAAGGAGTTTAAAGAAAAGGAAGGAGGAAACATAGGAAAAATACAAGTAGAAGAAAAAAAGAGCAAAGTGAGTTGTATGAGAAGCCAGAAAGGATTGGATGCATAAATGGAGAGAAATACTGGGATTGTATGTGGAAGGAAGTAAGAAGGTGTTATATAGCCAAGTAAGAAACAGGAGGAGAGAGAAAAGGAACAATGGATGAGATATTTTGAGAAGATGTTCAACCCAGAAGAGGAAAGGGATGAAACACAGCTGGGTGTGGAACTTATAACAGCTGCAGGTGAAGCAGGTATATGTTGGTTATACAGGGTGCTGAGAGTGGTTTGGAAGGAGAACAAGGTACCTGAAGACTGGAAAATGGGAGTTAGTACCTATTTTCAAGGAAAGGAGACAGGAAGAGGTGTACAAATTACCTGTACTTACCAATAACAATTAACATCGTGGGCAGGTCTCCTTATCGTATGGTGGTTCCCATATCTAGTCCACCCTCCTCTTCCAATTTCGAGAGGAACTTGATGACACGGTATTCACTGTCCATCTGCCGAGCCATGTCAATAAACGCCAGCAGTTTCTTGATGCCGATAAACACTCTGTCGACAAATTACAATTAATGACTAAATATAATTCTACAGTGATGGTATACCACAACAATAAAATAAGTCACAGATTTGTGGGCTAATAAGTTTTTAAACATATTTAGGAAATTTACAAAATATAGAATTAAAAAGGCCCAAGGCAAAAACATCCATTGTAGCATGGCCACATAGAACCAGATACGTCTTGTTTTGTCAGAGTGGGACAACATGGTTCATGTGACGCCAAATGACAAGGAAAAATATAAAATTATCAATAAGGTTTCAGATCGCACGGTTGCAATCAAATATAAAGTGTGATGGGTGTGATTGCATAAATTATTTCTGGCTCCAGTAGTCTTACTAGCTTTACATAAGATACGTTTCTAAGCATTGAAAATCCAAGCTCACAGGAAAATGACAACAAGGAGCACGTTCGACTATTGCTTGGTAGCACTCCTTTACTAACATCCAAAACTTAACAAGTGGTAGTTCTCCATATATCACCTGCCTCAAGTTCAGCGAGTTGTTCAACTTTTTCCAAATTAAGTTGAGTAACTAGGGTGTGTGAGTAGGAGCATTTGATACTTACACACCAGTTGATGAATAACTAGGGTGTGTGAGTTGGAGCATTTGATACTTACACACCAGTTCATGAGTAACTAGGGTGTGTGAGTTGGAGCATTTGATACTTACACACCAGTTCATGAGTAACTAGGGTGTGTGAGTAGGAGCATTTGATACTTACACACCAGTTCATGAGTAACTAGGGTGTGTGAGTAGGAGCATTTGATACTTACACACCAGTTCATGAGTAACTAGGGTGTGTGAGTAGGAGCATTTGATACTTACACACCAGTTCATGAGTAACTAGGGTGTGTGAGTAGGAGCATTTGATACTTACACACCAGTTCATGAGTAACTAGGGTGTGTGAGTAGGAGCATTTGATACTTACACACCAGTTCATGAGTAACTAGGGTGTGTGAGTAGGAGCATTTGATACTTACACACCAGTTCATGAGTAACTAGGGTGTGTGAGTAGGAGCATTTGATACTTACACACCAGTTCATGAGTAACTAGGGTGTGTGAGTAGGAGCATTTGATACTTACACACCAGTTCATGAGTAACTAGGGTGTGTGAGTAGGAGCATTTGATACTTACACACCAGTTCATGAGTAACTAGGGTGTGTGAGTAGGAGCATTTGATACTTACACACCAGTTCATGAGTAACTAGGGTGTGTGAGTAGGAGCATTTGATACTTACACACCAGTTCATGAGTAACTAGGGTGTGTGAGTAGGAGCATTTGATACTTACACACCAGTTCATGAGTAACTAGGGTGTGTGAGTAGGAGCATTTGATACTTACACACCAGTTCATGAGTAACTAGGGTGTGTGAGTAGGAGCATTTGATACTTACACACCAGTTCATGAGTAACTAGGGTGTGTGAGTAGGAGCATTTGATACTTACACACCAGTTCATGAGTAACTAGGGTGTGTGAGTAGGAGCATTTGATACTTACACACCAGTTCATGAGTAACTAGGGTGTGTGAGTAGGAGCATTTGATACTTACACACCAGTTCATGAGTAACTAGGGTGTGTGAGTAGGAGCATTTGATACTTACACACCAGTTCATGAGTAACTAGGGTGTGTGAGTAGGAGCATTTGATACTTACACACCAGTTCATGAGTAACTAGGGTGTGTGAGTAGGAGCATTTGATACTTACACACCAGTTCATGAGTAACTAGGGTGTGTGAGTAGGAGCATTTGATACTTACACACCAGTTCATGAGTAACTAGGGTGTGTGAGTAGGAGCATTTGATACTTACACACCAGTTCATGAGTAACTAGGGTGTGTGAGTAGGAGCATTTGATACTTACACACCAGTTCATGAGTAACTAGGGTGTGTGAGTAGGAGCATTTGATACTTACACACCAGTTCATGAGTAACTAGGGTGTGTGAGTAGGAGCATTTGATACTTACACACCAGTTCATGAGTAACTAGGGTGTGTGAGTAGGAGCATTTGATACTTACACACCAGTTCATGAGTAACTAGGGTGTGTGAGTAGGAGCATTTGATACTTACACACCAGTTCATGAGTAACTAGGGTGTGTGAGTAGGAGCATTTGATACTTACACACCAGTTCATGAGTAACTAGGGTGTGTGAGTAGGAGCATTTGATACTTACACACCAGTTCATGAGTAACTAGGGTGTGTGAGTAGGAGCATTTGATACTTACACACCAGTTCATGAGTAACTAGGGTGTGTGAGTAGGAGCATTTGATACTTACACACCAGTTCATGAGTAACTAGGGTGTGTGAGTAGGAGCATTTGATACTTACACACCAGTTCATGAGTAACTAGGGTGTGTGAGTAGGAGCATTTGATACTTACACACCAGTTCATGAGTAACTAGGGTGTGTGAGTAGGAGCATTTGATACTTACACACCAGTTCATGAGTAACTAGGGTGTGTGAGTAGGAGCATTTGATACTTACACACCAGTTCATGAGTAACTAGGGTGTGTGAGTAGGAGCATTTGATACTTACACACCAGTTCATGAGTAACTAGGGTGTGTGAGTAGGAGCATTTGATACTTACACACCAGTTCATGAGTAACTAGGGTGTGTGAGTAGGAGCATTTGATACTTACACACCAGTTCATGAGTAACTAGGGTGTGTGAGTAGGAGCATTTGATACTTACACACCAGTTCATGAGTAACTAGGGTGTGTGAGTAGGAGCATTTGATACTTACACACCAGTTCATGAGTAACTAGGGTGTGTGAGTAGGAGCATTTGATACTTACACACCAGTTCATGAGTAACTAGGATGTGTGAGTAGGAGTATTTGATACTTACACACCAGTTGATGAGTAACTAGGGTGTGTAACAGTGGCGTAACTTACACCCCCACAAACCCTGCAGTGCGGGGAGAAGGGGCGGCGGTGGGCTGAGGGGCCCATATATTGGGTGATAATTTACAGGTGTTTTGTAATGCACGCCAATGCAAAGCGTGCAGGGGACAATACGAGGCCCACTACTCGCAAGAGACATCCTCCCCTTCCCTCTGTATCAGTAGAATCGCCCACTCCCTCCTCACATCATACACAACGCGTTGTTCAGCTGTTGCCTATGCTGTGTGTCGTGCTTTGTTTGTGTTGTGATAACGAAGCTGTTTAAATCTAATTTAGAACATTTGAGTGGTGCAAAGAAATGCAAAAGAAAAAGAGAATTGGAGAAGTATGTTTCAAAACTAACTAAAATAGATACATTATTTCAGCGGGGAAGCAGCCAAACTCAAGCAGCTAGCTGTAGTGGCGCTAGCACAAGTTGTTTGGTTGATTAAAAGCTTCATAGTGACAGTGAAAGTGACTCTGATGGAAATCAAGATGTAAGATGTTGAAGGCAAAGGTAAGCTTAATCCTAATGACCCTGTATTACTTGAAAATGTCTCTGCAAGTGATGAGAAGGTTATTTGCCCTTACCCCGAGCCAACCAAATGTAGTTTGGGCAACGAAAACAAATACCCAACAGACCGTGCACATTTTCCTGAAATTGTAGACTATGATATAAAACGATTTATTGTTCATCATTGCCCTTGTAAGCCTAAAGGACCTTTTCACAAATGTTCAAAACAAAGTAATAGATGTTTTTCTATAATCTACTATGAACTTGTGCCTAATGGATTGTAAATGTATAATAAGACAGTGTAGAAACACTGTACAATAATATTGTAAGGTAATTGATAGTGAAGGAAGCCAACCTGAAAGAATAGTTAAGTTAGGCCTGGATAGAAAAACACACTTCTCTATTCATTTCTTCTCTCCTCAAACTATTGCACTGTATTACACTTCAAACAGTGTTGAATTTTCGGAGATTTATCATTAGAAGAGACACATTGAAAACACACAAACAAAGATAGGCTATAGAACTAAATGTTTCTAGAATGATTTGAAATGTGTGTTTCTACACTGTCTTCTTATACAATAGACAATAGCAAAGATTTTGTGTACTATGAAGCCTGTTGGTTATTTGCAGACAGAGGTTCATCATTCTACCACAGTATTTGGATCAATTGTGTTCGGGACTGGAAATGCCTATCAAAAAAAATCTCTGCATGAAACAAGCACTTTGCACCTTCAGGCTTGTGTTGTTTATAACATATCACTGTGGAAAAAAATTGAGAAAATTGATTATATACTTAAACAGAGAAAATGGAAAAGAAACAAATAAGTCGTATAGTAAATGTAGCTCTTACCGTAGCTTCATGTAATCTTGCATTGGGAGGCCACAGGGAGGAGCTTGGAAAGCCTAACAGTGGAAACCTTAGAGCTCTAATAGAACTACTTGCCAAGTATGATCCTGTATTGCAAGAACTCAGTGAGGAGAAGGGTTCTAAAAAGTATCTTAGTCCAACAATCCAGAATGATCACTTATCCCAAGTGTGTAGGTAAGTAACAATTTCAAAAGATTCATCCGGAAAGCCCATCAAGATAAAAATAAATGCGAGTTTTTGGGTTTCACAGAGCTTCAAGATCAAAGTGCAAGTGGACTAGAAGAACTAGTTTTGAAATGAATTGAAGAGAAGGGACTGTAATTGTTAAAGTGTAGGGGTCAGCGCTATGACAGTGCAGCTACCATGTCAGGTATGTCCAGTGGTGGGAAGACAAGGATTGAGAAAAAACAGAAAAGTGTAAAATATGTTCATTGTGCTGCACACAATCTAAATTTAGTATTGAATGATGCAATGTCTGGTGTTCCTGAAAACAATACTTTTTATGGTATTGTTGAACAAGTGTGTGTTTTTAGTGGAAGTATAAATAGGTGGAAGCTAATGTCATCGTTTGTTACTATAAAAACAGCTTTGTCCAACAAGTTGGTCTTCAAGGGTTGATTCTGTGAAATCAGTGAGGTACTCATTTGTTGAAGTAATGAAAGCTTTCTCAAAGATTATATTACAGTACAACAAACTCGATAAAAGAACTCAAGCGACTTGTTTACGGAAACAATCGAGGAACATTGCGTTTGTTTTCCAAGTGGTCTTGCATACAAAAGTTCTTGAAACTCTTAATTTGATTTCAAACCTTCTCCGGAGAAAGTAATTTGATCTTTTTAAGCCATCAAATCTTTTAGAAATTGCGGTTAAAAATGACTCCGCCGGTATGAAATTGTCTGTCCTTGCCCTTGCAAGTGAGTGGGGCATCGATTGCCAGTTTCAAAGCAAACAAATTAGGAAAGTAAAGAAACACTTTGACGAGCTCTAAGAAGATGAAAAATTGACAGGCCCAGAGAAAGATTTTGAAGTCTAACTATTCAATTGTACATTGGACATAGTTACAAGACAAATAAAAATAAGATTTCCAAGTATGCAATTAATAAACAGTTCGCTTACACCAAATTTTATGCTTACAGCAAGAGATGAGGAAGTGATTGAGAAATCATCCATCTTGATTAAGGAGTACGAAGAAGACCTTAGTGATAACTTAACCTTTGAGGTAAACAGTTTTAGAGCAGCTTTGAAAAGTGAAATTGAAAATAAATCATAAATCCAACCGTTATCTGATCTATTGTTTCTTGAAAATTACACTTTGACATCAAGCTTGCCAGATCTGTGTACAGCTTTCCTCTTGTTTCTTACTCTTCCAGTTACTGTTTCTACAGCTGAAAGATCCTTTCTGAAGTTGAAGTTAATAAAAAACTATTTAAGATGTACCATGAGTCAACAAAGACTTAGTGCTCTCAGTTTATTAAGTATAGAATGTGAAAAAGCACGTGGACTCGACCTACATGAAGTAATTACATTATTTGCCTCTCAAAAAGCCAGAAGGGAAAAGCGAATATTCAGCTTGACTCGACTCAATATGAAAACATGTTAAATGGCTATTTAGTAATAATACATGTAATTTTCAGTTTCTAGAGAAAATTAGTAATTGTTTCATTTTTCATATTTCTAAATTGATTATTTATTTGTATTCCTACTCCAACCCCTTGATTACGTTAACTAAAACCACTCAAATAGTAAATTGGTCAGGGGGACAGAAATGTTCCCGGCAAGGGGGGCAGTTAAAGAAAGTTACGCCACTGGTGTGTAAGTAGGAGCACCTAATACTTACTTGTGACCTTGGAGTTTCTTGTTAATACTGGATATTTCCTTCTTGCTAAACACGTCACTTTCTTCCAGTACTGCGATTAAATGTTCTGGCTTTGATAAGTTGGGAACATGGAGGATGGCTGTGAATGCAGATAACATTTCCATATCTTCTAGTACTTGTCTATAGAAACACAAGAAAAGCATGTATTGGCACATTGAATGGCACATGTGAAGTGTAGTAACATGATGTTGACACATGATGCAAGACCAACCTTCTACTGCTGGTGCAAAGAATGAGGAGTTTCCTCCCTCGTGGTGGTTCCTTCTTCAGCAACACGAGTAGAGCCTGAAGAGTCAAGTTGGAGTAACGTGGACCAATGGGACCATAGTCCAACAGACGCTCAATATTGTCCACCAGAATACAGCTCAATTGGGAACGATAAGCATCATCAAACACCTGACCAAATTCAATTCATGTTAGCCCTCCCTACAACTGCCAAAATCAACATTTTTCAACATACACATTATTTTAAAGTTTTTAATTTATAGTATGTCCTGTTATTATGTTGTTTATTACAACATTTGTAATGATATGTGACCTTCTTTTAACTTTTAGTTGTACCTGACTGGCGTTGTTTATCAGTCGAATGAATCTCGCGCCAGGTTTCAATTGTTTGCCAACCACCCTATTTCTGCCCGTGCGATCCAATGAGTCATGCAGGGGGCTCATGTTTAGAGTAGTTTTTGTCTGTCAAGTCACCTGTGTCCCCGGGGAGGGGAGCATGAGCGTCTAACCAATCACGTCCATGTCCTGAAACTAAATGTCTCTACTTTGGGGGGACCTTGGAACCTATCCCCTACACATTAAATTGATTTTTATGGTGAAATTTGACTTACAGTGTGACAGGCTAAAAGTCTTTAATAAAGGATTACACATTGTTCGTAGTTCCTAGCCACCCATAACAATGTTCCTACTTACCATCTCAGCTTATGTAAACTACATTTTGTTTACATACACAACCTTTTTACAACTCACAAGCCAACAGCGTGTTAAAGGGGGCCATTTAATCTGTATACAACTTCAACTTTAGTGAAGCCTTGAGGAGCAAGCACATGAAGCTCCTCGCCCCAGTCAACTCTTCTAGCCGATGGAAGCAAGCATCACATGATTGTCTCCCTCCACTCTACTAGATGGGCAAGACACAGGGGAATTAACGACACCTCCTTCGCCCGCTATTGTGTCATATAAATTTGGATGTTAAGCCCACAAAATGAAACCTATTTTCACTCCTGACCGAAGAAGATACGCTGCTAGCATTGATTGAAGTCACCCGCTGCTCAATGGAGGGTATCGATGGTTGGACGTGTATAAATCATATATTAATGTAATCTCTGTTTAGTGTTTTTATGAGCCAGTAGGCCTATGTCTATTTACTAGCATCATAATTTATATACGTTACTGTCCTAATAGTTGGTGTAACAGTTTAGGTCTAGGTAACATTGTTTTATTGCAGAATGGTTCTGTCATTATTTATATAAGTGATAGCAAGGTACAGCTGTCTATTGGCTCGAGCCATCAGAGCAGAGACTATGGTTAGGTGGATTTGTCTGCCCTGTATTTTAGTGTGTCCAAGTACTCTTCCATAATAAGGAATTGGGGTCATGGACAGTGAATTGTCACTCACCTTCCTAATGTGCAAACACTTTGAAGCCTCAGAGAAACCAACCATATCTTCAGGGGAGCAAACTTTGATGAAGGGGAAGTCTGATGTCTTGGCGAGCTGAGCAGCAAGTGCAGTCTTCCCAGAGTTTGGTGGGCCCTCTAGCAACACTGACACTAAGCCTGACGAGTCAGTGGCCCGGGCCTGTTGGATAAACAGCATGCCATCTTCGGTCAAAGAGCTCACCGGTGTACCCCAGTTGATGATACCCCTAGTAAGGCAGTGCTCTAGTGTCTCTGTGCTCGTTCCAAATGCCTGAAAGTATAAACACACAGAAAATGATTACAACAATTTTAACAAAATAATGTACAGTATTTTAATAAGAGTACATATTTACAAAAAACTCAAATGTTAAGACAGTATAATTTAAGAGTCGCTATCTATTTTATTCTGGATAAAATTATATATTAATAAATATATAAATAGATGAATTAAAGAAAAGAAAAAAAATTCTGAGAGCAGAGGACAGGGCTTGGCAATCTAAGTTCGCTGACAAAAGGAATGGACCTGTCGTAAGACAGAACACCTACTATTGCTATTACCGATGATGATGATAATAATAGAAGTTATAAGCATACTTTTCATAAAATGAAGTATTTTCCAGTTATCACTGCGAGAAGCCAACAATTTTCGCACAACTGCATGCAACAAAGAAGTTTCCATCTTATATTTCAATTTGTACATCAAATACTCCAGAATTTTAACAGCCAAAATGTAATCAGTGTATTTGTTACAAATATTAATGTTTTACATAATAAGAAATAAATATTTAGTTTAAAAATGTTTTTATAATCCTTATTCCGTGCATAGGTAAGTTATAGCTTGCAATTGGGGATACAATGGGAACATTTCACAATTTGCCCAACACGTGTCATCCAGATAGCCGAGCATGACCCTTTACCTTTCGTTGGCACTCGGTACCAAGAATGAGCCAAACGTTAATTAATTCGAAAAATAAAAATAATATTAAAATATGTGATGTGCTAATATTTGCCGTCCCAAGCAGTGTGTGGCAGGCCAGATAGAAGTGATTGGGATGGTGATTGTCGGCCTAGAGAGGAGAGTTGTTTGGAAGACAGCAGTCGTGATTCGGGTACTGAGCGAGACAGTACCAAGAGTTACACGAGTGGTGTGTACCGTGTGAACAAGGCTGCACGGTGGAACTAAATAGCCAAGACTGTACCGTTACTATCACTATAATATTGTAATCTACTGTAAAGTAAGCACCACAATCAGCACGCTACATAAATTATATTATATATGGTATATAACTAGCAGAAGTAACCGGTGTTGCGTTACTAACCATTTAAAGAAAACCAACATTTTAATTTATAAGTGTAATCGCCCCAGAAAAATTAATTTTTTCAATCACATACATACATAGCTAATCATGCCATTCTCTAATGGGGTAGGCAATAAACTGTGAATATAGATAAAAAAAACAACTCCGTACTTAATCCATCCTCACTTCCCTATCCTTGCATAATCATTTCGTTTCAACAACATCCATACAATGAGTCATACATTTGTTTTTTATTCTAAAAAACTCTTAATGTCTTTCTTTTTCACATATTCATCTACAATATTTTGCCATGTCTTACATGGCCTACCCCTTCCTTTTGATCCACACACTCTACCTTCATATATTTTCTTTGTCACTCGATCCACACCACTCCTCTCAACATGCCCAAACCTACATAAGACGCTTCTTTCATATTTACCTGTTCAATTCCCTCTCAAACCACACTCCTTCAGCACCCATTCATTACTGACTTTGTCCATACGAGTTTTTCCACAAACATTTCTTAGGTATCTCATTCCAACTGCATTCACCTTGCTCTTGTGTTTCTCCTGACAAACCCACGCTTCATATCCATACAACAATGTTGGCATTAAAACACTTTTATATGCTGCCATCTTTGCCTCTTTCGATATTACTTCATTCTTTGCAATAAGTAAGTAAACAGGATCATAGAGATATATTAGTTTTAGCTGTCAAAAGAGGGGCAGGCGATAAATCTGTAAAATTAATCAAAGTAGGGCTTTATTATAAACCACATATTTATTTAGTTTGAGTCATGGGTGCTAAAATGTGTACAATATTATTTTTTCTGACTCTTGAGCAGGCTACATAAAAAGACCACGCAAAAAACAATAATTGCACATAGCCTATATATTCCAGCAACAGTCCCTGTACTTTATTAAAAGTTATAGTAATACCAACTTTAATAGGATTTTGAAGCATTTTAAATTTGAAGTTAAAGTTGCTGGGAATCACTGGAATGCAAGTAATAAATTCTCTGTTAGTATCGAAGCCTCAATGATATTGGGTTGCGATGCAGTCACTCTCAAGCAAGAACTGTTGCACAGTTTCGGTGTGTTTAAATTTTGTAACAACTTTATTAGTGTGCCCACTTATAAAACAGTTTATGAGGCTTTCGAAGGGGATTAAGGGAATTCAAAAATTCAATTGGATGGTGAACTGTTTCGTCTTGATCTAGAATAAAATCAATAGAAAATTATTATTTTTATCTATGACAATTTTTAATAATGTTCATATTTATTTGTTAAGATGTAATAAATGATAAGGTTATATCTTCTTGGTTATTATTTTTTATTCCCTTCTTACTTATTTTAGATCAGCTCTAGTCTTCTGTGACGACGACATGTTTCTGTGACGTTACACCATCTTCAGGTCTGAGGAAAACCAATGTGATTGTAAATTGCTGTATAGAAATATGTTAGTAAGATTATAAATTTAAAAAGGTAAATATTAGAAATGGAAGTAGTTAAGAGAAATCTATTATATTCTAATTTCTCTTAACAATTTCCATTTATAATGCTTAACTTTTTTAATTTATAATTTTACTAACATATTTCTATACAATAATTTAAAATACATTGTAGAGGTGTATAGATTCAGTAAAACCGATTACCGATACAGATTACCGAATGTTAAAATAATTGTTTATGCTACGATTATTCACACCGGTAAGTCCCGATTATCGATTATTCATTAATAACTATTGGGAAATATGCTTAAGAGAATTATAACAGTTAATTTAATTAATAAAAAAAGATTTCCTTTAAAAATTAACAGTTGAAGTTTTGATAATCATAAATTTTGATTAATCTTTGCATAACCGGCGAAAGATAGAACTCGATTGTTAGTTTTATCAACGGTATGAATTTGTATTTCTTTATCTGGTTATGTAATCTCTGAATAGCCCACAACCTACATGCAAATGTGTACATAAGTGCTTTTTTTGTTTTGTTATTTGTGATTTTGATCACTAAACTCCTACCTAGAACATTTTGCTTTAAATTTTACTTAAAAAAAAGATTAATCGCCGATTAAAATTAATTGTTGATGCACTAATAATCGTCCGATAATGATTCATCGGTATCCGCATCGATAGATTTTTCCTCAGACCTGAAGACGATGTAACATCACCGAAACATGTCGTCATCCTTGAAGACTAAAGTTGATATAAAATAAGGAGAATGGAATAAAAAATAATAAACAAGAAGATATAACCTTATTACAGAGAATTTATTAAAAACATTATTTATTGTAGCAGCAGTAGTGTTTTTGGTCGCTTGGATTATCCTTTTCCTTAGCCACAAATCTTGTTTCCATTTAGATGTAAAATGTCAGTGTAAACTCTTCCCACTAACTGTTCCACAGAGTTGACAAAGTTTCAAAAGTTGTCTGGGATCATCAGATATTTCTGTTGCCTAGTTGTAAAACCAATTTTGAAATTGTTTCAGAGAGATAGTCTGCTCACACAAGGACCCTCATATTAACCATAAGAGTTAATTTGTGAACTTTCCTACATCTGCTCTGGTACCTCTTGGAACAGCTGGTAGGGTTTGTTGAAAATAGAACTGTCACTCCACCCATTAAAATGTAATTGTCTCTTGCATACTTGTCACTGTTCTGTTTAGAGCTTCTGTTCCCCCTTTGTGGGACATAATACATTTATCCTAAATGATGATTACACAATTGTTTACGACTTAGGACAAAGAAGTCCTTTCTTAACATTACACAATGGAGATTGACTGTAATTTAGGTTTAACGACAAATTCAAAGCAGAGTGAGCACTTCTTTCATTTTTATCAGAGTGGCCGCAATACCAGAGGACACTACAGCTATCACAATTTTATGTTGTGACCTAGTTTTAGCTAATAATCAATCAAGTAGGTGCATCAATAAAAAATATTTTCCGAAATTGTTGTTGACACTTTTCAAAATCTCATCGTGGCCTTTTTCTAACTGTTCACTAAAGGATTTCATTGTTAACATAATTGTGAATGCTGTGGCAGTAAAATCTGGTGGGGAAAAAAATGCTTTCATAGGCAATGTTCGACAATCAAGTGTCCAAGAATTTGATTTTAAGGCAAATTGCATACAATGTGCAGGGGACACCAAATAGTTTTGGAAAAAAAAAGTGAAAAAAATTGCTGCAAAATGTGATCCAGTATACTGTGTTGAAACATTGACAAGTAAAGAAAACCTTTTTGAATTCACAAGTAAGAGAAACGATTCATCGGGTGCGGACGTCATTTTACTTACTAGCCACGTAACTGATTTAGTTTCAGCTGAGGGTAGGTACCACGGCTCATGCATGGAAAAATTATTTAGTGCTCCTACAACGCAATGCAGCGGCAGGTGACCTGAAGAAGGTGTATGTCCCTACAATGCAGTGGCAGGTGACCTGAAGAAGGTGTGTGTCCCTACAACGCAATGCAGCGGCAGGTGACCTGAAGAGGGTGTGTGTCCCTACAACACAATGCAGCGGCAGGTGACCTGAAGAGGGTGTGTGTCCCTACAACACAATGCAGTGGCAGGTGACCTGAAGAGGGTGTGTGTCCCTACAACACAATGCAGTGGCAGGTGACCTGAAGAGGGTGTGTGTCCCTACAACACAATGCAGTGGCAGGTGACCTGAAGAGGGTGTGT
>CABFWO010000858.1:224277-236756 GCA_902155825.1 Timema genevievae | reverse complement strand
GCTCTACCATTTTCCTAATATTCTATCATTTTATTTATCACTAAATGTTTTTGCTCAATGCACTTTTTTCATATATAATTTTTAAGCTACGTGTAGTAATTACATAAAATTATTAGGCCATCTCTTCATGAAGAGCCTACAGGTTTATAAAAAAAAAGCCTTGATTTAGCTTTAAGTGAAAAGATCTAAGCCAAATGGCTACAAAAAAATATTAATTTTGACACTATTATAAATATGCTGGTGGGAAAGTTTTTTAAAACTACAATAGGCCCTCCCACATTCGACCTCTGAATATCTTTCTCCTTGGCATATCACACTTTCCCACTCCATTGCTTGTCTCAGAGTTGAAATGGTTCTTTAGTATATAGAACAGCATCCTACCTCAACGTCCATGGCTATTTTGTGGCTAAAGAAGTTTAGAGACTTAACAGCTAAGGCTAGGATGTCATCTTTAAAACATATTACAGACCTGTTTCACCATCACCAAATCAATGTTTCCTGATAAAATATTTTGTTTGGTTATGCCTTTGTTAAATTTTATATTGTATTTAAAAGATAAACACTTCAATATTTTTTAGAAAATCATATTTCATGTTTTTACTTTTTTGCTCCTCTTATTGTCCGATCTTTTTGTATTGCGACCATGTTCCAGTCTCATGAGTTATGGATAATCGAGGGCCCACTTTAGTCTTAATATCTGGTGAACAAGGTTATATCTTGATATGCTTTGTTGTTCCAGATACTCCAACCAATGTGTCTGAGCTGGACATAAATGGTGAAGACCTTGAAGATGACGAGTTGATAGACGAGCCAAATAGCCCCGGAAATATCTCCTCTGGTAAATAATTTTGTTACATGTAGTGTACAACCCAAATGGGTAGTAAGACGCGGTGCCAAAAACATAAATATTATTGTAGGAACAGTCCATAAAGAAATACCAAAATGTTATGAAATAGCAAAATGTTAAAAATATATTAAATTTTCAACAAACTTGGACTATCAGGGTCATATTTACAAAATGTAGGAGTTCTTCAAGAACACAGTTTAAACTTTAAATTGCTGCCAATGGACAAAGAGGTAATGGTTGCCTCTTAAAGAAAATCGATCGTCACCGCCCAATCCCTCGAGATAGGTTTCATTATATCGGAACTCATCCAAGGAGGAGTGTGAAACGTGCAATATAACTTCCTAAAAGAAGAAACAAAAAAAAAAAAAGGAAAATTGTAAAGAATGATAGGACATTTAGATAGGAACATGTTTCCTCTTTTAGGAAGTGGAGTTGCGAATTTCACACTCCTCCCTGATGAGTTAGAATGAAATTTACCTCATAAAGTGAAAAGAGGTTTTCCTTAAAGAGATATTATATACAGTTTAACTCTTCTCTACTGAAAGTCACAATGTTTAGAAAAATAAGTCATATTTATCTAGTATTCACCAATTTTTAACACACTAATTTAAAACTGTGGTATGGACACATGAGGATATAAAAGGAAAGAATCCCAGGTAGAATGATGAAGTCAAAGTGGGGGGGAACATAAGGAGGGAGACGAAGGAAAAGATGGGAAGGACCAATAATAGCATGTGTGCGAGTGAGAGGAGAAGAACAGTGGAAGGACAGAGGGAGGCATTTCAGTAAACTGACCCAAGGCATAGGCTGGAAATGGTTCATGATGATGATGATAATGATGATGGTGGTGAAGGTTAATTAAACACAGTTCATTACGAAAAAAATTAGCAAACACTTTTCATAAACTTATTATTCAAGAAATCAAACTAAAGTACAGTAAAACCTTGGATTGCGAGCATAATTCGTTTCGTAAATGTGTTCGTAATACAAAGCACTCGTATATCAAAGTGAATTTCCCCCATAAGAAATAATGGAAACTCAGATGATTCGTTCCTCAACCCAAAAATATTTAATCTGAAAATGATTAATACCATTTTTATTTTCGTTATTTAAATGTAACTGTACTGTAATCAAATTAATTAATTAAATTTAATCGTGGCTGGTGTGAGGTAGACGAGAGAGAGGAGAAGAGTAGGTGTGTTATTGTTTAGGACGACTTTCACTGTCACTAACGGAATCACCGCTATATGTTGGCTCATTCAAATATTTTTATTTTTGTGCGACTTTAACAAAGAACCTATCCAATGACAATGCTCCGCAGACAAAGCATAACCATAGTACTACTCGTATTGCAAGATATCGCTCGTTTATCAAGTTAAAATTTATTGAAAATTTTTGCTCGTCTTACAAAACACTCGCAGACCAAGTTACTCGCAATCCAAGGTTTTACTGTAGTCTTATTTATGATGCAAGGGAAAATTGTAACATAGATGAAAAAACAGAAATGATTCTCTTTTAATTTAAAGATAATAAAATTACTACTAAGGGCTCTGCAAGTACTCTGATGTCAAGCTTCGAGTCAAGCTAGTCAATCAAGCTCAAGATCGAGATAGAAAGTTTTGTAGGCTCGTCATTTTCGAGCTTCCAATTGATGTACTTAATATTTAATTTTTAAAACGCAATAGTTAGTATAGGCTATAAAATTATTATTAACACAATTAGAATTTTTTTTAAAAAGTCAAATCAATGTGGGAATGTTAACTAGCCTCTGTTTTATAAAAAATTGTACTCGGGATCCGTTGGTAAAATTAAGATTCGACCCATCACTAAATCTTACTGTAGTATAGAAATAACTTCAAATCTACTTTAAACGTATCATAAAATTACTATGATAAGCATTGCTTAAACAATAGGCATGGGTCTTGTTTTTCAGGGGAATCTCCTTTATTTGACTGCCCAATGTGTTGTGGGAAGCAGTTCTCCCTCATGGATCTCCAGCAGCATATATCCAGATACATTTGGGGCAGTCTGAAATGCCCTGTATGTGACGAGGTGTGTGTTGGGCTTGAGATACTTGCTGTCCACTTGGACGAGCATCACAGTGCTCTAGAAATGACGGTGTCCGAAAATAGTCTGTTGACAAATGTTGACAAGTATACTGTTAGTTCTGAAGAAAGTGTGAACATTTCTTGTGGGGATGTCCGATCTCAAGTTATTGAGGACCAAACAATTGTTTCACCTGATTTTGATAAGGAAAGGATTACAGTTGATAAAAGTGTGAATGGTGGCAAAAACACAGGTGGGACTGAGAAACAAGATAAGGAAATAGGTGTACCATTAAAAAACAATAATACTACTTTACTGTGTACTCAATTTAGTGGTAAGAACATTTTAGACAAAGTTTATAGGCCTAGGATATTGGTAAAAAATATTACTTCTATGCACGCATCAAGTAGCTCAAATAATTCACTGGTTAAAGGCTCTATATTAAAATATGACCGTGTAAGTAATATCGGTACGAAACAAAAAACTTCCCTTCTGCAGTCTTCAGATCAAACATCACTCGATATTATAAAAGTATATGATCACAATTATTCACAAATGGTTAACACATCCTTTGCTCCTGTTAAACACACTTTGGATGCTGAACAAAAGTTGGTGACAAGCTTGAGTGAAACTTGTGAAAATGTTTCAACTTCTTCAACGTGTAACACACATACTCGTGTTGGTGCACTTGACGGTGTGGATAGCAATCGTGATATCTCTTGTCGTAAATGTGGAATATCTTTTCTTAGTGAAAGGACATATGTGTCCCATACTAAACAATTTCATTCGACATCTGATAGCAACCAGACTCAACATCACAAAACATCTCTGAATGCATCTGAGTAAAAACCTCCTTTTGGTCAAAGGTTGTCAGTGATTCGTCCATTCACGTGTCAAATATGTGACAGATTATTTTGTTTTAAGAATACACTTCATAGACATATAAAGTCACATTTAAAAGAGTAGATTCAAAGTGTAATTATAAAGTAATATTTAAAGCTAGTGTTTCAATGCACAAACATTAAACACTAACACTGAATTACTCCATTTTGAATCCTTATTTGTGTAAAGTGTATTTCCTCCTCTCTTTGTTTGATAAATGCAACACTGTCGAAATATTGCTCAATTTATGTTAAAATTAGTGTTTAAATGTCTGTTTGACTATTTCTACTGTAGAAAAAAGAAAGATGTCACCTTTGTACATTGAATTTTTCCCACATTTTTCATATTTTCCTAGGTGGACTTTCTTAATTAAATTTACACTTATTTATTTTGCTTTTTCTTTATTTTTATCAATTTCCATTATTACAATATTATTTCAATTTTGATTGTCTAAAACTAGGTTTCCAGGTAACATTACTACCTGCATGCTTGTCAAGCTTGTAGTCAGATGACTCAGAGTTAACTGACCCTTGTCCTTTGTACTATTTGGGACAAGGCCGGAAGGGGGAGGGGGTCAAAGTGACACACAGAACTAAGAAAGGATTAAGTAAGCCTCTTAGAATGGGAAGTTATTTATTTATTCCTCCTTTCTTACACAAGATTAAAAACCGCCCAATATAACATAAAATCTGTTCAGCGTAGGAATTGTTTTCTGAAAGGCGTTTTTCCCTGCCAGAAATCTATTATATAGTAGGATTTTGGTAGGAAAAAAGACCTTTCAGAGAGTAATTCCTACCGTGAATGGAGTATAGCACATCCATCACTCATTGTTACATGACTGCTTGCTCTCAGACAGACACGTGACTGATTGTGGGCTCACTCACCTATCAACGGTTTATTTTTAGGCTCAGCAAGTGAAATAGCTTGAAAGAGTAGAAGGATATAGTTTCTTCTCTACCCCTTTTTCTGGCTTATGATAGAAGAGAGGTGGGAGAAACTTGTCAATGTGAACCTTTAATAAATAACTAGGGTCTTTTAGTGGCCAAGACAGATTGGAAGTTTACTGGGTGTATGTTCAGGAACCCAATATTTTCCCAGAACATGAAAACTTTCATACAAATTTTTTTTCAAAAACCACAGCACACAAAATAAAACATTGAACATTTTATAGAGGCCATAGGGAATAAGAATTATTACTGCATAGTTTGAAAAAAATCAAATTTTAACATACTTTTAATCATGGGATTAAATTCATAGGCATACCTTACACAACATTTGGTTGTCTCCAAGAAATGGCAGCCTTCCCATTTCTTTGTGAAGAAATTAGTCTACATCATTGATATTCTTTTGATTGTTAGTGAGCGATGACATGAGTTTTTAAATTTCAAAATTTAATGCTTTGAATAGGGCTATGTAGCAAGTACTCTTCGCCCGAAAAATAAAAAATACCAAAAGTTTCAATGCTAAGAATAACAACCTCCTTAAGGAAGGTTTTGTAGGTCTCTACGCAAAGAGAACACTGCACTATTGTAATTACCCCTTGCAGACAACATACAAGTTGACAAATGTCTCAAACCAATTTGCTTACTCAATTAATTTAATTTTTGCTTTAAATACTTCACTTTCCTGGGAAAAAAAATACTAGGGTTGACTTAGCGTGACCCATTATGTTCTCTGATTAACTCTGACTTTATGATTACACTATTAGCTCTCTATTCATTTGGTTTTGAGAACTCATAAACTTTGTTAGTAATGACAGCTAATGCATTACATAAAGATGATAATTGTTAATTGATAGAAAAAGCCGTACTGGTACCAACATCTAGTTTTATGTCCTTAGAGTAAGAGGCCAAAGTAATAGAAGTAACAACTAACAGTGTAAGTACCAAGGAGGATATAAGAGAGACCCTCCTGCGGGAGTGGCAAGCAGACTGGGAAGAGAGTACCACAGGTAGAAGGACATTCCAGTTATTTCCGAACGTACAAGAAAGGCTGAGAATGAAGCATCTTCAACCTTCCCAGGGAATTGTCCACTATATCACAGGGCATGGCCCATATTGAACGTCCCTCTTTAGGATGAACTTGAGTGAAACCAGACTTTGCTGTTGTGGAGGTGAGGTGACATCGGAACACGTGGCCTTGGAATGTATATTTACTAAAAGGGAAAGAGCGGAGCTACTAGTGCCTATACAGGCCAATGCCATATACCATATATTGAGGGATGTGGACCGGTGGAGCTACCTCGATGAGATAGCGGACAAGGTATCGAAAGCAGAGAGGGACAGTCATATAGACGAACTAAAAGAAAGAAGACAAAGACAGAACCAAGACCTGAAACAAAAGACAGAAAGAATTGACAAGTGAAGATGAGGGAGAAGGAGAAGAAACATCAGACTTAGACGAGACGTTTCTAAACTGGTGAAACAAAACACATGTGGACCGGTGTAGCTACCTCGATGAGATAGCGGACAGGGTATCAAAAACAGAGAGGGACAGACATATGGACGAACTAAAAGAAAGAAGACAAAGACAGAACCAAGACCTGAGACAAAACAGACAGAAAGAATTGACAAGTGAAAACGAGGGAGACGGAGAAGGAGAAGAAACATCAGACTTAGACGAGACGTCTCTAAACTGGTGAAACAAAACACAGAAAGGGTAATAAAAGAGAGGGTGGACTAGATTTTGATGAACTCTGGATATATCTAGAGCTCTAGCCGAGGAAAGGCGTCTCAGGGATACCAATGATGAATATTGCTGATGAACCAGGGACGCCTGGAATACCGGCTAGGGGAGAAGAAAAGTAAGTGGATACAGATAAGATGTCAGAAGTTGTTCCTTACTCAAAGAGCCCTGCTCGTTTGGAAACAAGCGTGATGCTGGGCTGGAGCTATCGAGCACTCCAGGGATGTCGACTGGCCACGGTAGGAAGTGACCAGAGAAGAAAAAGAAAATGCAACTCCCTACAAGGAAAGATATAAACTGATTGTGTAGACGACAGCACTAGGTATAAGTTAGGTTAAGTTCGATTGAAGTCCAAAGCAGGCATATCAAAAGGAAAAAATAAATGTATATAGTGAAAATAACTTCAATAGGGAAAGAGGGACAAGTATAGTTATAAGTTATCTTAACTTAAATAATGGTATTGATATATAGTAGACAGAGCTGCTAACAGGCAATGGTCGAGGTGAATAGGTAATGATCAATAACAAGACAAGTAGTTTTAGTAGTAGTATATGTTTATATTCCAGAAAGTTTATGTGTAAAAATTTTAAATTGACTATATAGAAGGCATATTGTAATATGAACAGAGCAAAAAAGTCCTGATTTATAGTAAAATAAGATGTCAGGACAAATGTATAGGGAAATTGAAAAATAAAAAATTTGTCCATACGTACTCTGAGGTCCTGTTTTGGGTACAATTTATTCACCCTCACAAAAATTACATTGCAGTTGGTAGATTAGTTTGGATGTGTTCTAGTTGTTACCACTATCTTTCGTAGTGATTTTGTTTACCTCCTCTCGTCGACAGACGTGCAGGCGAAGGTCTTGGGCAGTAGTCGCGGTTTATTGTCTGTCCGGGTCGCGGTTGAAGGCAGCCTGTAGATTCCTCACAACCTTAGAAAGCTTAGGATGGGGGACCAAGAGAGCGTGTTGAAGTTGTCCCACTCGGGTGGTCACGCTGGCTTGCGTAAGGAGGGAATGTTGGGGCAAATAAATTGGGTTGAGGGTTAGCAAGGTGCCGCAAGTGATAGCCCATGAAGCTTAGAGGGGAGAGGAGTGTGGTGGAAGCGCAGACGGTAGGGGAGTTGCGGGAATAAATTTCGCAGGAAAAGTATATGTTAGAGTAAGAGGCAGAGGAAGCAGGGATTCGATCGGAGAGTTGGGTTAGGTCAAGGCACGAGGTCGAGGTGGCGAGCGTACTAGAGTGCTATTCCAGCAGCTGGTGGGTCCTTTGGTGGAATATTCCGGTCGTGTGGAGCTTATTGTTGATGGTAGAGCTGGACGTCGGTGTTTTGTCCTCTTCTCGTTTTCGCCAAATACGTTGCGCTTGTCCTGAGCGCTGGTCGCAAGCCATGCTCTGTTGCCGACAGATAGGCTAAGACTGAGTAGAGTGGTTTGTCTGGAAGTGGGGTGAGGGGGTTAGTAGAAGTAGGGACCCGGGGCAATCAACGGCGTGGTGAGGGGGAGTAAGAGAAGGACCCTTGGCACTCAGTGGTGCGGTGAGGGGGGAGCGGGGAGAGAAAAAGAGATAGAAACCTTCGCTACTCAGTGTTGTGGTGAGGGGGGAAGAGAGAAAAGAGGAAGGGACCCTTGGCATTCCGCGGTAACTGAGGGACAAAGTAGGGTGACCCTCGGCACTCCACGGTGACGGGGTGGGTAAAGGGGGAGACCCTCGGCACTCAGCGTGGTGAGGGAGATAAAATGGCAAAGACCCTCGGCAGTCAGCAGAATGGTGAGGGGAGGAAAGGGGATAAGATATAACCCACCTGTAGCTCTTAATTGATCCTTTAATGATTGATCTGACTTTGGCCGGAGCCACTAAAACACTTATGCTTGCGCCTGTGGGCCAGCTACTTTTATCCCCCTAAAAGACGTGGCCGTACCGTGCTGATAGGGGTGGCAAGATGCGTGCACATATCACTTCACTGGAGGATAGAGACAGAGAGGTACGCATCTTCTCCTCCATAAGCCGCCCCTGGTGCGTTGCATTGCTAGGGATAGTGTGTGAAAGCGTCCTAGGCTCCTGATTTTACGAGATCTACACAGGAACCGTTCGACATCACGTCATATGGGGTATAACATAGTCAAAGTAGCCTTGGATGGGGTATTGCTTCTTATTCTTACTATTGTAGGTCTTGCTGGATGGGTGGATCTTGCAGGTATTGCAGGGTTATTTCATACAGGTGTGTAAACCTTTTACTGTGTTGATTGAGTTGAAGGTTTTTTGGGGGTCGGGCAATTTTGGGTGTACTAGAAGGTTGTGAAGGCTAGGTGGCCGCTTGAAAACGATTCTTGGGGAAGAGCTGAGAAGGTTTTGTGTCTGTTTGGAAGAAATTAGTAAGTTGTAGCCAATCTTAAGTATAGTATTGATTCTTTGCAGTCACGGATGGTATTTGATTGTGAAAGGGATGTCATCAGAAATTTGTTTGTAATTTGTCAAGTCGTTTGAGAGGGCTCTGGAGATTTTAATATCAATGAGAGTTTAAGGGTACCTCTCTCCTTAAAAGCTAATAAAAGCTTATTGCAATTCTGAGTGAGGTCAGCATCGCCTAAACACGTGTTTTTGGCCCTAGTAGCCAGGCTGTAGGATAGAGACCTCCTATTGTAAGAGTGTTGGGCTGGCCGGGTGAACAAGAAGTTCCGTCCTCGGTAGAGTATCCCGAGGATAATAAGATTTCTTTCTCGGTGGCCGGAGGCCTACTAGCGGGGAAGTTGTGTGTTGTCGGACTCTGTCCCAGTTAGCTATTTAGTGGTGTAAGTCCTCACCTCGAATTAGGGCATCGCTGGTGAGACTCAGATGCACCCTTTTCTGAACAAGGTGTTCTAACAGTAGTGAAGCTGGGTTGGGATGGCGGTGCACATCTGAACCGTTAATGGTGTTCTCGGCGGTTGGGGTTTTTTACTGCTGTCCTTCTGGATAAATCTGGGACCGGGTGGAATGTTTGGCTCTGGTGTTCTGACATGGTTCGGGGGAGCGTCCTATATGTGCGTAGACTCTGATGTACTGTTTCATAGAATCTCGCGTACGGGTAGCGCGAAACCAGACTGGGGACTTTTACCGGGGTTGGCCCTGTGGACCAAGTCCTGGTCAGGGGTGGTGAGCCGGGCATTACAAAGATCATTGACCCATATACTTACTTTGACAGGGCTGGAGGTAGTCAACAAGTTATACACATACACGCACTGCCTTCCGCCCCACCTAATTCACAAGGTACAGCACCACTGGGAATGGTCCTGGTACTGTATAGACATCATGTATCCTACATGATACGATATGATAAGCAGGTTTTTACCATCACTTCTGTCAAGGTTTTTTTTTCCTGCTCTTACTTCCACTCAATGGAGGGGCTCCAGCATTCCTTCTTCAGGAGCGTGGAACTATTCCACCCTACTCTACTAGAGTAGTATCTTTTTTTCAAACTATCACGTATCGTAAAGTGCATAGGTTCTGATCTGACGCACACATAGAATCCATCTCTAGTTAAGTTAAGTTGCACATGTTGAGAGAGCAGTAGTAGAGTCGGCTTTCACACGCGGCAGTGCGGACATCGGTGGCCTGTCGCTATTTATCTCTCTCTCGCTCTCTTTTTTTCAAGGGAAGCATTGATCTGGTGCTCTTCACATATAGTACGTGGGCGAATAGGTCGGGTTATACAGATTTGTTCACAATCATATTAAGCTATTTGGAGTACCTAACGAAGAAAGCTGGGAGGAAAGAGGATCTACTATGGGGAATTTAAACATGTGAATAATTCAATTTAGAGAAAAATATATAATAGTCTTGTATAACCCATTTTTTATAATATTAATCAAAAGTTCACAACAAATTTATAATGTTTATTAGCTACACAATATACCTCAAGTTAAAATCTTTTTATTCACATAAGTTACCCCAGCCCCACCAGTGTCACTACCCCCGACGAGTTCCTTGTAATGCTATACTAAACTGTTCAATATAGATAATAAAAATCAGCACTATGTTTTCAAACACGTTGGATTTATATTTTTACTAACCTTCACCGTCTCGACGATTTGAATATATATCTTTCCGTCCAAACTTCACGCGTGGCCCCGACCAAGTTTCGCAAAAGTTCTCATAAATGGCAGCTAGGTCCAGAAAAGTTTAGCTCTTTTACCACCACTTATTCGATCCAAAAACATGGCGAATGCAAAAGTACCTTAAAACGGCAAATATTTACTGTCACCAGGGACGGGTTTCATGTATTGTGAGGGTAATAATGTTAAATAATCTAGTCTAACTGCTTTAATGGTCTGTCATTATTGAAATAGTAATTTATTTCAAAATTAAAAGTGTCCTTTATTCAGTTAGTTTTTATTAATGGCTCCCGCAAATATTTAATGTATAGTTTTAGATATTCATAGGCCAGGTTAACAGGGGTGTAACGTCAGGGTAAAATATGAAATTAAATCTCCCTCCCCCCATACCTTTTATTGGACAGTTAATAATAAAAATACCGTAGTTTTAAATTATTCTTGCTCAGAGAAAATGTTATTGTTTACTTCCCATCTCCTATTGAGACTCGCCTCACCTTGTAGCAAATATATATTTTTTTCTATTTATCATTCCCCCTTTCAAATTCCTAACCATCTATCCCAACTCCAGGGTCACCACTCTTAACCTCGAGAAGAAGCTAGTCTCGACAGATTTGTCCATTTGTGTTTTGATGTGTTTTTTTACATAAATAAATCGGCACTACTCGTAATATTATGCATATTATCGTAAATAATACTAAACTCTATATCTTCAAAATCTAAATGTTAGTTTATTAAATTTATTCACATAATTTTGTGGACAGTTTAGAGTTTTTTTTTTTCATACTTAGTGACGTTGCCTTTTTAACTCTTGGCATGGATTGAAGGAGAAAATATAATAAATATATCTTGCGTAGTGTCAATATAAATCTGACGTGTCGTGTGAAAAAAAAGTAGGCTAGAGCTAATATAAGATCTAATAGGTATAATGATTTTAACTAATATTCCAGTCTACCTCTCTTCATAATGTTAGCTGTTAGTTGTACTATTTAAATACATAACATGATATTTCTATAGTTGAAATATATCAATCATACTCTTAGAGAGAACCAGAAATATAACTAGCGCTTAAGTGAGACGTTAGTAATATATACATTATTATTTTTATTCTCTTTTGAATAAAACGAATAAAAGCAGACAAAGCTGTTAAAATTAATATTTACTGGCCGATGTACAGAGACCGATCAAGAGTAATCCATTTCATGTTTAGTAGTGACGTAAAAGCTTCATAAAATATTTTAGGCTTTAGAATGAGCTCTTTCTAGCCTGTTCACTGCATTTCATTTCCAGCTGCCAGTTTCAAACATGGCCGGATATCTCTTAAGCCCGTATCACACGACACTAGCTCGTACTTGAAATCCAGTGTGCTAGCTAGCACTAGCTAGCACGTCATCATCTAGCGTCGTGTGAATCAGAAAAAGTATACTGGTTCTGCCACTTGGTACTGGCTACCATACTAGTTTTGAGGATAGAACAGGCGCTATTTTCGTACTAGTTCTGACACTAGTCTGTGTAATTCGACCAATCAAAGCGCGCTGAGACTTTGTGAGTTTGTGTGAAGAAATAATAGAAATGGCGCCGACATGGTCATCGGATGTTATTTTGTTGTTGGCAGAAAATTATTCTAAATATCCTTGTTTATATAATACCAAATTTCCACAATATAACAATATATTAAATATATATTTAATTAAAAACATGTCATCTAAAAATGACAAACTGTGTTCCAGACCCAAATTTAATCTAAATAAACTTGATAGCAGGCCAACTTGGGTGGTTGCTTTTTTAGAATATAAAGTGTGCGTAGGCCTAAAAAAAGAACATGTGTGTGTTAAGGATAATGTACTTGGACACCCATAGTCTTAGGTGCCTCTGACCACATCGTAAATAAATGAATACAAATTTGGGGAGATACTAAACGTTAGAG
>CABFWO010000858.1:202179-218552 GCA_902155825.1 Timema genevievae | reverse complement strand
CTATGCCCCCCCCCCCCCCCCTCACCTTTGATTCACTAATAATATTGCATAAATTACTGATGTAACCATTGGTTTTTAACATACTTAAATGTACTTATGTTTCCATATCTCATGTTAGTATAGTTATATAAATAATTTCCCAGCTATTTATTTTCATAGTCCTCGAGTGAGAACTTTAACAACTATTGTTGGGTAATATACACCTTTTGTAAACAAATAAAATATTTGTTTGATAAAATATAAATAAATGTTAGTTGTTATTATAATTCTACCCATTCCATTCACCATCAACCCAATTTTTGTACTAAGAGCTGATTTGACGAAATTTTTTTACATTCTGCAAAAGGGTAAGTTTAAAATTAAAGAAAAATGTGTTCAGAGTTGAATATTAATCATATGTATGTATATCAAAGTTTAGTGAAATACCTAGTTAATTTACTTTGAAAAACCAATATCTTTTTTATTCAGGTATCTCAGAAAATATACTTTTAAAACAGATAACCAAACATAAATGTTAATAAAAATTCTTGGTTTTATTTACTTGCATTTTTTATTCGGGTTTTTTTAACTATAAAAAAAGCTAAACGAAAAAATGGGAAGAAAATCAAATCAAGGATTGCATTATATAGGGTTCATTCTAAATTTGAATTTGAATAGCCCGCTGACTCGATGCTTAGTTCTGCAACCAGACACTGCTAGCGCTGGCGTTTATGTTAATCCTCGATACAGAGATCTCGATGTATACACTTCTTATCTATGGTTCCAATGAAAATCAAATCAACGTTCAACTAGTTCTTATTTAAATGTCACTAAACTAAAACGTGTTTAAGTATTGCGAGTCATAATTAATTCATGACGATTAAACCATAGTAAAGGGTAAACTACTTTACATTATTTGAAGTGCACCGGTAATGTAGCAAATTTAATTATTTAACAAAACATGCCAACTTGTGCTGTTGAAGGTTGTTATTCATCATCAATTATTCTAACAAATTTAAGATTTTTTCGATTCCCTCGTAGAAAATTTAATAATCGTCGGTAAGTTGTTTAGAAACGTAAGCAAATATTTTTTGAAAAATACATTTTCTCGTATATGACGTTATAAATAAGTCTACATTTGACAATTAAAAGGGAATTAATTACATTGAAATGTTTTGCTTTTTATTATAAAATAATTAATTTGTGCGCCAACTAAAAGATCTTAACTATATTCACGCTATGTCGGTTGCCACTTCTTTGCACAGGATGTACCGTGACAAACTAGATTTAAAAATATCTGTATCCATCCCAAATTTTAGGCCCTACTTACCCGCCATTGGTCACATGTCATCTGAGAGATGACTTAGCGACGTATTTGCCCACCATTTAGGTTGCTTGGGGTGGGGTGCGGTGCGGTCCATCTCCTAGTATCTTCTTGGAAACTTCCCTCCGCTGGGCATTTGAGTCGGAGCCATGATGCAGTCCAAGACCAAGGTCATAACAGTAGTAATAATCTCTTGGATGACTTGCGCCCAGTCGAATGTCTATTGATCGTCATTTCGGGGATGAGTTGCGCCTATTCATGTAGTATACAAGCTCTAAATATATCATTTGTTGTGTTTTTTTAATACCTAGGTTTTTTTATATTTGTAATGTAGCAAGATTTTATTGAAATAAAAAATTGATAAAAAAACAAAAGAAACTGAAAAAACCAAAGTAAGAACAAGTAACTATTTGTGATGTGCTTCATGTGGTCATCTGGCAGATGACTTGCGCCTCATGGCATAGGTACATTTTCCTATTATAGTCATCTCCCAGATTACATGCGCCTCATGGCGTAAGTACACTTTTCGCCAATTTACTAAAAAACCTCCACAAAGAAATAAAAAAAATTACAATGGTATTAAGCATAAGTTTCACTAACTAAATCTAAATACAATACATACAAAGAGTGTCAAAACTAATAAATTACATTTTTTAGTAACTTTTTATCTCAGTAAGCAAATATTGCAAGATAATCTGTCAGATGATATGTGACCGATGGTGTAAAAAAACAGGCGCGCCTGATGGTGGTTTAACGTTTCTTTTTCTCAGTCATGAAAAGTTAGATTTATAACTACCCAAACAAACTATAATTATTAAAATAATATAGGCCTATGTTTAAGGGTGTAACATAACTGTTTATAGGCCTTTAATCTACTTAGATGTTATGATTTACAAACCAACCCAACTTAACCTAAATAACCTTACATGTTTGAGAAAATGAAATGTTAATAAAAGTATGGGTATATAGGATATATTATATATATTTTAAGGTGGACATTTATACTGGTTTGGAGGTTGAAGCGTTTCAGAAAATGCTGAGGAATATGGCTGAACCATAACCTAGCCAAGAATCAAATTTATTTTCTAAATTTGTTTTTTTCCAAATTTTGGTAAGATGTTTTTCTGTATTTTTTTTTACCTGAGCTTGTGGACAGTAAAAGAGCTTTTTGTGATTTTTTAAAACTAATTCCTTCCATAAACAGGAGAGTTAGAAAATATGTGTTTCTTATCATTCCAGTTTTACATGTTGAGGGGGTAACACACATTAACTTTTAACATTAATTCATTAGCGAGCAGCTTAGTTTCTTCTTTTTTTTTGGTCTTATGTATTTTATGTTTTTTAATCAGAATATGTCCTAAGTAGGGACTATGTCTAAATAAGGATTACCAATTATTTTTTAAGTGTGCAATAAACTTGGGTTCAAACTTTCGAGGTTGATTGCTGTTAACTCCATTTCTATCACAATTGTAAAACAAAAACCATTCAACCAAATAATCTGGAGAAAAAAAAATTGGGGTAAAAACTTACACCTCTATAATCTATTATATTCCCTCCAGGGGGTAATAAGATGAAATTTTTTGTTTTAAATTAATTTTTATACTCCTGTTATTTGGTAAGAATGAGATTTTTTTTTTGGCTCCTCGGGTGAAAGGTGCATGAGAAAAAAAATCTGGGTTCCAGGCTCAAAACTGTTTTGAGTATTATAGTAATTTCGTTTTATTACCCCATTCGCCTTGTCTATACTTGTATCCAACAAGTTGTCATACAAAATTAAATTTGGCTCTAGAATCGCAAAATAACTAAAGGTTAAAAATTACATTAAAGTTGATATCAGTTATTGTCGTGATTGTAATATAATGGGTCTTCTAGACTTTGTCTACGTTAAAAGTACCAATTATATAGGCCAAGAAATAGTTATGAACCGTCACATTGCTCTTCCTATAACTATTGGTTAAATACTAGTTCCTCTTTTCCCTTTCCATTTTAGTTAAAGTTTTAGAACAAATTATTTAATATTGTATAGCTTCCCTCTTAAGTTAGTCTATTTTTATTTTATTTTTTTAGGTATCAACAATGGGTGGAGTTTTGTAGAAATCCTCGTCTCTCAAAGATGTATGATAAGCCATCACATATTTACATGTGTGCCAAACACTTTGACGAAAAAGAATTCCAATCAGCCGAGTGTAAAAAACTTTTGTTGACTGCACTCCCTTCGATACCACCAAGTGCTTATGCAAAACCAGTCTCAGATCCCTTTACCTTATTTTGTGAGTACCGTTTTCTAACTGGTTTCTCTGTGACTCATTACATCACAGATGAAGTAGGCTCTACATGTTAAGGTGCGGCAGAAGGGAGCGCAAGTATTTTTACAGTTTTTATAGAATTGAAATTTTTTGGCAAAAATAAATAAAATATTTCTCCAGTAGCAACATAGAGTTTAGTTTCATGCACATGCTAATATCAACAGATGTTGAATATCTGTCAAGGATGTCCTGGAATTTTGTCAAAACTTTTTAAATAAAGAGAAAAAGTTTTGACACAATTACAGGACAGCCTTGACAGATATTCAAGATCTGTTAATATTAGCATGTTCAGAAAACTAAACTCTATGTTGCTACTGGAGAAATATTTGATTTATTTTGGCAAACAAAAATTTAATGCTATAGAAACTGTAAAATTACTAGCGCTCCCTTCTGCCGCACCTTAAAGAAAATCATATTGGGTAAATCTTTACCATTTCTACAAGAGGTGGTTGCTGCACAATTTTTTTAAATAGCCCTATATTTTTTGCTCAGTTGCTTATACATACATGTTTATAAAGTTCTAAACTAATTTTTGTTTTTAAAAAACTTCCACCGTTTGGGGGGAGAGGGGGAGGTCTATAGAGGGCACTCAGAACACTTCGATTTTTGCTACTAAAAGTATTTGTGCAAAGTGCTAGAACATTTTCCCCATTTTTACTAGTTGAGAAAATTCAAAAATACCAATCCCACTGTACTCAAATGAAAATTTCTATTGTTTTGGTTTATTTTTATTTTATTTTCTGATATAACTTATTTTCAAAATTTTATTGAGGTTCAAAGTTGATCAATGAAATATGCATTTGTTCAATTTTCGAGGAAAATTTTCACCAGAAAGGGCACATAACACTCAAAACAAATGTTTTGTTTTGCAAGAACTATGGTACAAGTAATTACCTACCTATGGTGAGAAAATTGGAGTGTTTTTTGCTTTTCCAAGATTTTTTGGCTGATAAAAATGGGAAATTTTTGAGTAGCTATACCTCCAGTAGGGGACAAGGTAAAATTCTGAATTTTACACCCCATTGTCTTATATTTGGTAAGACCATCATACCAGAGTTTGATCACTTTGTTTTGCAGAATAGGGAAAAAAATTTAGCTTAAGGTTGGGCAAAATTCTGGTTTTCCCGTTGATTTTAATGGGCAATTTAAACTACCTTATATCTGATTACTGTAGACTAGGTGTCATTTGTAAGAAAAATGATCATACTGGTAAAAATTTAGTGTAAAAGTAAGACTATTGCAGGATTATGGGAGGAGAGGGGCTAAGAGAACAGGGTGGGGACGAAGGGGTGGTAGGCCACTTCCATAACTGTTAAGGCAGCCTCACAACGGGGCAACAAGAGGCAATATGTGTTTTATATGTAGCATGCTACATATTGCCTTCATGCTTCATATTGCCTTCTGTTTCCTCTGCCGCATGCGACCTTGCTACAAAAGTTGCTTTTTGCCACGTGTTGCTACCTTCCCGCCGGCAGTGGGTTCAGAGGCAACAAAACTGTGCGACTTTGCGTATTGTTCATTGTATTCTGGGCCCCTATTTTGAGGTTGTTTTTTTTATTGTTTCTAGTGCATAGTTTCAGTGTTTGATAATGGATTGGTCAAATGAGAAAACTCTGGAGTTTATTGAAGAGTAAAGGAGTTATGACATACTTTGAAATCACTGATTAATTGATTATAAAAAAACAAAAAGGTGGATATTGTCAACAAATTGTGGGAGAGCTATGAATAGTATATTACAAATTAGTATTCATATGAAAAAATCTGAAGTAATTGAATAGCATGTTGTAATAAGTTAATTTATCAGATTAGAATAAAATATTACAATCATTTGGTCAATAAATACCTTTCTAAATGATTTTAGTGTAAAAGTAAAAGGTGTTTCAAATTGTTTTCATGGCTGCATATTAATTGTAACTTGAGTGATGTTCATGGTGAATAAACATTCTATGTGAATTATTGAGAAATAATTTTAATTAATGTAATATTTTATTGGAGTATTCAAGATAATTAATTCAATAAATAAATAAGCATTATTAGAATGAATGTGACGTCCCAAATTTAAAGAAGACAATAAATAATCTTGATATCAAATTTCATCGCGAACACAAAAGGCCAAACAAAAACTACTACTGTTGAGGAAGTTCTTTAATATTTTTGTATTGCCCAGCAGCTCCATCAGAAAAGTAAATGATTTTGTGTACTAGAGGTGCCATGCTTTTGATCTTACCATACCTTTTTGAAAAACATAAACTGCCATGGTGTTACAAACAAAAACATTTTTATATCAAAGATTGATTGCCTGGATCTTTGTAATACATTATCAAAAGATGTAAAGTTGCTTGGTCATTTACCCAATGAAAATTTTGGATCTTATCTTGGATCATAAATGAGAAGTTCTCTGAAAAATCTCCTGTAACAAAGCATTCATTAAGTTCTAAAATATTCTGCTTGTGTTTTATATGTAACTAGACTGTGTTTTATAAATGAAATGGTGCTTCAGAGAAACTAGTTGATCCAGCAAATCCTCAATGAAATCATCAATTGGCTTTGTTACCCACATAATCTTAGGCTTTAATATGCCTACTATTTTTAGTATATAACAACTTGTAGAGGCTTTGGCGTGCTTAGTATAAGTTCTTGGACTCAATGCCCTTGTCCAGATGTCATTTTTCAACTAGTACTCTTTTTATAGGTGCAAATGAGAATACTGGTTCTACAACATCTGCTGTTCAAGACATCCCAGACACTATAACTAATGGTAGGTAGTTTAATGTTTGTTCTCAACTGTTATAAAAATNGGGGGGGGGGTGAATAGATATTCCTGAAAATTCAAGAAACTTTCATACACTTGTTTGTAATTTGTAAAAAAAAATATTAAAAATTCAGCTAAATAAGATGTAGAAAATACACTTATTTAATACAAATCTTATTTATATGAACTTCGTGTGATTGTGAGTACAATATAGTCAATTTATATTGTGTATGATTGCCTATTCTGTTTGTTTTTGCCTCTTTTTTCCTCCGCTATATGGATTTTCTTTTGAAACAGCATGCCATTGCTGGAGACAAGTTTAATTTCTTTGGAAATGGTAAATTTGAAATTTTGACCCTTGTGATCGTGTAAAGTAGAACAAAGTTTTTCATTTTATAGAAACATTCTATCTGACAATAGATCCAATTTCTCTACTGAAAAATAAAAGTATTAAGTGATCAACAGCATTGTGCATTTCCTGTAACCAGCTTTGATTGGGATTGATTGTCCTGATTGGGTGTAAAGAGGATTTGTTTTCATGAATTGTTTTCCACTCTTCCTCCATGTAAATGCAGCTACAATTTCTCTAAATTCAACCTTCTCCATCCCTAATACATTTGCGTGATTAGTACATATGTGGATAATCCAAACAATGTTTTGCATTGATAAAAAATGGCTGAAGGCTTTTAATAAATATATTACATTGCTTATTGTTTACTTTTCCCCCCTTTAAATGGCTATTTTGGTGCCAAAATCCCATATTTTAATACCTATCTGCCTGTCCATTTTAAACATTTTTGGTGCCGAAGAATCCTCTACCTAGTAAAAACTATACAACATGATTTGGCCATCTCTTCACATATAGGATTGGAGTTTTAAAAAATCTTGCCTCAAGATATTTTAAATGAAAAGCTATAAATAAAAGTCAAATGGCCACAAAAATATATTAATTAATGTATAATTGTAAATACAGTAGCATTAGATATATTTTTTAAATAGTCTTCAACATCTGGTGAACAAGGTTTAGTTATTGATATGCTTTGTTGTTCCAGATACTCCAACCAATGTGTCTGAGCTGGACATAAATGTTGAAGACCTTGAAGTTGACAAGTTGATAGATGATCCAGATAGCCCCGGAAATGTTTCCGCTGGTAAATAATTTTGTGTTTAGCTACTATAGTAATGACTTTTAAAAGTCATTTC
The DNA here is from genome assembly GCA_902155825.1 of Timema genevievae. NCBI lineage: Eukaryota > Metazoa > Arthropoda > Insecta > Phasmatodea > Timematidae > Timema > Timema genevievae. Next base: position 210,988 of record CABFWO010000858.1, on the reverse strand, counting down.
TGGTATGTGCTTTTAAAGGCATTTAGCATAGCAAAATGTTCAAAATAAAACATATTTAACAAATTTAGATTAACTGATTCATATTTATCTAACATTCACCAAGTTCTAACATACCAAATAGATAGTTGGTTAGTTAGCTAAATCATTAAAAAATAACAATTATGCTACACAAAGTACTTTTACTGCATGCATAGAATATCTCTTACAAATCATTTTCACATGTAAATATTCATTTAAGTGTCATAACCATATAAAAAACCTTTGAATCAAAAGATAGAGGATAGAGGAAGATTGAGGCATTTTAATAAACTGACCCAGCCACAGACTGAAAATGATGACGACAAGAATGATATTAAAAATTGGAAAAATGAAATTTTTTTGCCCAGGAATTGTGCTGGAATTTTATTCTCGATTTTTAATGGCCACCCTGTGTAAACACACATCAATAAAAAGTGTTGTTTTTTCATTTGATTCTATTTGATTAATAGAAAGATTTTTTTTATTTTTATTGTTTTATCTATAGACCAGGGTCTTGTTTTTCAGGGGAATCTACTTTATTTGACTGCCCAATGTGTTGTGGGAAGCAGTTCTCCCTCATGGATCTCCAGCAGCATATATCCAGATACATTTGGGGCAGTCTGAAATGCCCTGTATGTGACGAGGTGTGTGTTGGGCTTGAGATACTTGCTGTCCACTTGGACGAGCATCACAGTGATCAAGAAATGACGGTGTCTGAAAATAGTATGTTGACAAATGTTGCCAAGTCTACTGTTAGTTCAGAAGAAAGTGTGAACGTTTCATGTGGGGATGTCCGAGCTCAAGTTATTGAAGACCAAACAATTGTTTTACCTGTTTTTGATAAGGAAAGGATTACAGTTGATAAAAGTGTGAACGGTGGCAAAAACACATGTGGGACTGAGAAACAAGATAAGGAAATATATGTACCATTAAAAAACAAGATTACTTCACCTTGTAATACATTTAGTGGTAAAAACATTTCTAACAGATCAAAATTTGTTAAAAAGAGTGACATGAGAGTTTCTAGTGTTGTTGAGCAAACATCAGTAGCCTATAAAACACCATCTCTAAGACATAGACCAAGGCTATTGATTAAAAATATTACTGATTTGAAAACACCAAATTTTTCAAGTAATTCACTTTTAAAAACCTCCAAATTAAATTGTGCTCCGGTAAGTATTACACTACAAAAAACTCATAAATCACAGTCTTCAGATGAAGTTTCTATCGATATAATAAAAAGATATGCTCACAATTCAGGAATGACCAAAACATCCTGTGTTCCTGCTACAAACATCTTGGACAATAAACAAAGGTTGGTTACAAACCGGTGTGAAAACTGTAAAAATATTTCAACTTCATCACAAAAGACAGAGACTCACGTTGGTGCAATTCATTGTGTGAATCGTAACTCTGAGATTTGTTGTCATAAATGTGGAATATCTTTTATTAGTGGAAGGCCATGTGTGTTACATAATAAACAATTTAATTCAATATCTGATTGTAATCAAAGCAATCAGACACAACACCACACAGCTCAATCGACTGCTTGTGAGAAAAAGTCTTAGCCTTTGGATCTAAAGTTGTTGATTATTCATCCATTCAAGTGTCATACATGTAATAAATTGTTTGGTTACAAGGATGCACTTCATAGACATATACAGTAACATTAAAAATAGTTCATTAAAAGTGTAATTATTGTTTAATACGGTAGGCCACCACTCATATAAGTTAGGTTCCAAAGCCCCGCTAAAAAGTTAAATATAGTTTTTTTAAATCCTGATAACTTGTTTACACTATGTAATACCTGTACTGGAAAAATTTCTTAACATAAAGTTTATAAAAAAACAACCAATAATTAATGATGCAAGAAAAGTATCAATACAGTATCGATACTTTCATTTATCAATAGAAAAATAAGGGCAATAGTAAAGCAAAATGATTATTTTTACAAACCATCCGAAAAATAAAGGCAGTATTAGGAGTAAAATTAATATATTTTATAAACAATTATTAACATTAAATACGACATTCTTCTTCATAGAAAGCGCCGAATGATAGCAGTTTTCTCACTCTTGTGCCATCGTTCTGAAGGAACCGATTTTTCTATAATGGACAAGTACATTTGAGCAATTTTAAATAAGCTGGGAAAGACTGCTTTCATGTCGTCCCAAACTAAGAGTGGATTTGCCTTCAATGCTGAAACAGGATTCTAGTTCATAAAATTATTTAATATATGGATTATCGATACTATGGAAACAAAAGTATGTATATACATATATCAAAACAGTTAAAAATCTCTGAATAATTGATTCAAATTTAAAAAAAGGTTCACAATCATGTTCAAAAATTTTAATAAAATAAAATATCAGTTTTGATAGAGTAGGTAAACTAAAATCTTTTAATACTGGTTAGAAAGTATTGCTATTAGTGAAATATCAAAAGATTGATATCATTACTAAAATATCTGGTAGGGAAAGAAAAGTATCAATATTGTAATTGTATTATAACATCCATATTTACACTATCATATTATGAAATTAAAGATTTAAAGTATAGACAGGCAAGGCCTACACACTAAAAAATTGTAGGCCTCAAAGTTCACAAATAAACCACATAATTATGTAATTTTCAGGGTACATCAGTCACCTTCTTCAGCAGGAGAGTAAAATATAGACCACTGGCAGCAAAGTTATAGGTTGAGCATGTTCACTTAGATTAAGTTGTTGCCTTTTTCTTGATTCGAGGCGGCACTGGGTACATGTACGGCCCCCTCCTACACCAATCTCTTCATGGGAAAACTAGAGACAAACATTTTTCAAACCGAACCCTTTTTATCACGCTGCTGAATGAGATTTATTGACAACATCATGATTTGGACATGCAGAAACTAATTTATTACAGTTCCTAAACAGGTTTATAACCATAACACCTTCAGATTCACCTGGAACATTTCACAACACCTTACCATATTCTTGGATCTGGAACTGAACCTTCATGAGGGAAATAAAAACACCACAGTCCACACCAAAGCCACCAACCATCAACAATACCTCCCATTTCCAAAGCAACCATCCTCTTCATAATGTAAAACACTACCCTATAGCCTAGCTACCAGAGCCAAACTAGATGTTCTGAGGAAAAAAATATTAACAAGCAATGTCAACAATTCTTCAAGGATTTCACAGCCCGAGGATACCCTAAACACAAAGTCAACAGAAAAATAAACCCCTATCTAATCACGAGCCTTTCAAGAACAGACCTTCCAATGACAATACCGCTCACCACAGTATTATGAAGGACTGGTCTATAGGCTGTTCCACTCTCGAATTGCAGTACAGGCTCTTATGGACTATTATAATCTCTTTCCAACCCATTGGTTTCTCTGTTAGTGCTGTCCTTTTTCTAGCAAGCAGAGTTGCCATTTTGCATCTTAAATTTGAACGTCATTATTTCTATGAAATAAGCAAGGCATATTAAAAAACATTCACATATGCATCTTGTGAAATCAATTTAAACCACCATAGATGTTTTTAAATCACTATTTTTTTTTTTTCAAAATATGAAAATATGCATTGTGTCACAGTTCCATAAGGTTCCAAATATATCACTTCAAAAGTCTTGTTGCAATTATGTGGAAAAGCCAGTAATTTTATGTTGACTCTTATAATATTTATGAACAACGTCTGCAAAGTCTGAAAGGAATATCTTTTACACAATGCTAAAAATAAAATAAAACATATTATACCTTTTGAAATATTTAAAGTAAAACATAATAAAATTGTCTTGTTAGAAACTTTTTTCCTTTCGATTTTGCATAGATACATTATGTTTAAGAAATGATAAAAAAAAGCTCAAATTTATTTTTGAAAAATCTATGGGCCAATAGTGCCCCCATTTATATGTGGTAGCGTTTTGAAGTTGAAGAATGTGTAGTTCACTTTACGCTCTGTATGGTCTTTGTGGACGCCAAAGATGTTCTACGCCTGAAAACATGAATATCGGAACAGAAGGATGTGTCAGATTTCAGATATCCAGCCTTATTGCCTTCTGATCATCCAGTGGTAACCAGATTGATTCATGAGACACATGTCAAGGCAAATGATGGAGTGCAGGGTCTTTTGAGCTTGCTTAGAGAAAGGTTCTGGATTGTAAAGGGTAGGAGAACCATTCGCTCTGTTATGAAACACTATGTGCAAACGATTTGCAAGCACACATTTTTATCGGTCAGTGCCACCACTACCTGAAGACAAAGTGTGTGACACCGTAGTGTTTGAAATAACAGGAGTGGATCTGGTGGGTCCACTTTACCCACGAGATGGAAGAAAAGATAGGACATGCCTTTTTATGTGTGCAGTGTGTCGTGCTGTCCACCTGGAACTAGTATCTGCATTGTCTTTGGATACCTTCATTCAGACCCTAAGAAGATTCGTGGCTCAACGCGGAAGACCGTCTGTCATATACAGTGACAACGGGACTAACTTTGTAGGTACAGCTAATGCTTTTTCACAATTAGACTGGGAGAAAATTAATGCTTTCAGCTCAGCACAAGGAATTGTTTGGAAATTCAATTATCATTCATGTTTACAGTTTTCCAAGACTACACTTATATTTAAAGTTGGCTATTACCTTGTATATTGGTTTCAGAAACCATATTATATTAAAAGTTCGATAAATATAATTAATAAGGTATCTTAAAACTTGCTTACATTTGTTTGAATGACAAACTTTGTGTAGTTGCCATATGTAGAAAGTATGATTAAATTAATTTTTTTTTTAATTTGGCTTTAATCTCATACATTGCTTTCAGAAACCATATTATGTTGAAAGTTCGATAACTATAATTAAACAATTTAGCTAAGAAACTATATTACATTTGTTTGAATTATGTAATTTGTGTAGAAGTCTTACATTCAAAAGATAAACCTATGCCATTTTAAAATCTCCATTCAGAGCTACTGTCAAAATGCCACTTTGACTTGTATGGGTGTAGGAGAGAAAGTGATACCCGAAAGTTTCTTTCTCTCTTACAAAATGGTATGGGCCACCTCTATGACACTACTCAAAACCTTATGTAAAAGTTGATCAGATTTTGAAGTTTTTAGTAGCACGATTTGCCGCTATATCAGAAAGCGTTTGGGATCGTGGCAGATAGTTGTGACTTTCATAGCAACAGCTGTTTAGATTTATAATATTTTATTTCTGCACAATGGCTTCACATGTCAAAAATAAATGTAAGTTTCCAGATTGTTTTAATACTGACATGTCAATATTTATACACGCTCAAATTTCGAGAGACGTGATTGTGAGGAAAAAGTACAAGAAAGATTTCTGGCCAAGATAACTTTAGAAAATATAATCTAATGATAAATTTCGTGAAAAACTTTTTTGGCCAAAAGATATTCTACGAAGTGGGTTGTAGCAGATAGTGATGAGAATATTTTGCAAAAGTGAAGTGTGCAATTGCTTTTTATAATCTAGGATTAGTTTTTCTCTTAATTATTTCCACATTGGAAAGTAAACAGTTTATTTTTTAATTATGGATGGTGTTCTAGACCTGATACAAGTAAAACACTGTATTTTCTCAAACAGTGAATTATTACACACATTTCGATGACCATTTATACTTGTAAATAAACGGCAAATCAAATAATACTATAATCATATTTAGGCCTATTTAATATACATATTTAATTTTGTAATATTCAGACACATCACTAGAATCAAAATTCAGATGAAGGGAATTTATTTGCACATGAAAGTTTAATTAAAAAGGAAATGATGCTCAAAAACCTTACCCATAAATATTTCACTTGTTTTTGTTAAATATTAAAAAATTGATCACAAAAATATAGAGAATTGATAGAAACTAAAATGATGTTTTTTACATTTGAAAATTTTAGACATCACATTAAAAGAGTAACACTATTTGTTTAGTTTTTTAATGGTACTGGCTACAAAAGTATTAAATTATTCATAGATGACAAACTGCCCACATCCTGACGTGTTAAACTCTCTTAATATGACTGTACTACAGCTTGGTAGTAACAATCGGTATGTTGCTGCAAGTAATATTACTACAGTAATTTAATTAAATGATATTTAGGGATGATACTATCAATAATTGTCTTGGCTCTTAAGTTAAATATAGTATTTAAAAGCGTATACTTGAAGGTGGGAAACAAACCTGGGACTATTATAAAGACGGGAAGTACCAAAGTAAGTATGTTTAAATCTCGTTTTTTGAATAGTAAAACGATATCGAAACTTTATAGAATGTATTCAAGAACAAAATGAGTAACAGTGAAAAGCGACTGGTATTGATTTGCCTCGGTATTGAGCCTTCTGCAAGAACGTACCATCTAAGATTGCTAATTAACACCACTCACAATTTCGAATGTAAATTCATATTTTTTAAATCCACTCAAAAATCACACTTCTCATTCACTCTTCACGTTTGCTTATTTCATTCTTGCATTTTGCCTTATCCTTTTATTGAAGGAAAGACTCTAATTTTTATATTAAGACAAATGCTACCCATCAGAATTAAATCAAAAATCCCCTCAGCTGCTATTAGCTATATGGTAAGACTGATTGATGCCTTAGTGCCCTCATACATCAATACTTTTTTAAATAATAATTTATAGTCATGTTTATATCATCTAATTTTACCAAACAAATAATTAACATATGATTTATAATACAGTATTTCAAATTTAAATTATCTTACATCAATGAGCAAATAATTTATTGTAATTTTTATGTTATCATTTGTTGTGTGCTATTCTTTTTATTCACTAATTATCATATTCGGGATAAAATAATTACTGTCTAACAGTAAAATGTAATCGTAGAAGTTCAAACTGCTCCTCAAAATCTAAATTGCGCGCGCGCTATTCCACAACCCATTAACGCCATTTGGTTTCAATGTCAGATCACTGGAATTAAAGAGTAGCTACACCCAAATATCTAACACTCTGGTTTTTTAACGCGGTATTTTATCCGTGGTCTGAGCCATAGAAAAGGAGTAGTTATAGTAAGTTAGAAACGCCACTTTTACATAGGGAAGTAAAATCACATCGGTAGCGCCGTGAACTGAGAGATTGTTATTCGGCAAACCTGTTTTGTTTATTTTTGCTACGAATTTTGATCCTTCGGAATTTATGTTGGTATGACTATGTTACGAACCTGGTTTGGGTTTGGGCACATTCGATGGGGGTAATCATTAAATAAACCTTAGCCCCTTAGATTTCTTTTCTAAAACTACAGCTAGGTCTAATAATCTGAAAATTTGTAATTTTTACTCTCTAAGAGTAAATTAGGCGAGCCAAATTTTAAAAATAATTCAAGAGGGTAAGGTTCAATAGTATTAAAATATTGAATCACCTGGCATGGAATGACTTATATGGAGTGTAGAAAGATCTTTTATGCATCTATTTTAACTTTTTGATTTCCTACCAAGTTATTAATGAATGAATTTAATTTGTATACATTTTCATCAGTTAAATCTAATTAGGCTCTACTATTTACACGGTGACCTTCTAAGGGTAAGGTGTCAGACCTCTGTGCTGGGGGTCCGGGGTTCAATCCTCGGTCCCGGCACAGATTTATCTGCTTAACAAACCCTTCCTTTACCTCTGACAAGACGCGTATTAATTACAACTTGTAAATGTGTGGAATGCCGGGCATTCACCGTGGTTCGGATTCCACGTTAAAATGTGGGTCCTCCATTTCATCTCACAATCACCCTACCATTACACATTAGCGTAAGTGCATATAACCCGAACGGGTAGTAAGAAGTGGTGCTAATAATAATACTATATACACCCTACCTTAATTCTTCAAAATCTCTTACACCTTGCCTCTTTCTTAAGACTAATTCATAGATTCATGATATAATAATGATAATAATATTATTAATAATAATTATTATTATTAGCACCGAGTTTGGCTATCATATAAGTCTGCCGGGACTGAGGATTGAACTCCGGACCTCCAGCACAGAAGTCTGACACCTTACCCCTAGACCGCCAGGTCACCCTATGATATAATTATCTTTTTTAATTTTACATTGGGTTCAATCTGTTAGAACAAAACATTAAATAGGGTTTTCACAATCCCTTTTGTCCACATTTACCCTTTTGAAACTGGCATCCCACTTTTCCCTATTCCTGCCCTTATAAGAATAATATAAAGTTTGAAAGAAAGTATTTTATATCTTAACGTACCACTTCAATATACAATATGGCTAGGCCCAAAATTAACTGTTTGGAGATGTTAATAGACTAGGCAAAAAATATTATTGTGGCTTCTTAATTTTGTTTTACGAGCTGTAACTCAACTGCTAATAGTTAATTTTATTTTCATTGACTAAAGTTCATACGAGTTAAAAATTATCAAACATTTTACTTTGCTACACCTCATTTAAGAAAGCCTTCAGTCTATACTTTTTCTTTTTGTGAAAAAAATCTTTCTATACGAGCTTATTCATACCAAGTGGATACTTACACTCACTATGTGTGTGACAAAGAATTATTTAAAAAAATAGCCTGACCCAATAACCTGCCTCAGTGGCTTTATGATATAAGCACTTAAGCGCATCACTCTCGCAACAGACTGGACAGCCAATGACAGGGAAATTGTGGTTTGATCCTGGTCGGGTGTACTGGGGGTGGTTTATCCTAAATGGTTTCCCACGCTTTCTTCCATGAAAATGTAGATACACTTCCCAAAACTATTAGAGTAATTACCACAAAAACATATAACCCAAACGGGTAGTAAAACATGATGC
>CABFWO010000858.1:159352-202059 GCA_902155825.1 Timema genevievae | reverse complement strand
AAAAAAAAAATTGCTGGAGTTTTATTGTACTTTTTCATTTAAAAAAAAATCAACATAATTACCTATACATTTTTAATGTTTTGCTTGGTTTTTTCAGAAGATGGGAAGCCACAATGGGTGCAATGTTCCCGGGTGTACTAGCAGGTCTTGGATCAATAATAATATTTCTTTTTTTAGATTCCCAAAACGAGAAGACAGGTAAGGATAATACAATTTCTGATTATTTTGAGCTTTTAGTTGTGCAAATGTTTTTCTATTTCCTGCTTTATGTCCTCAAATTATGTAGCCCACCAAAGGACAGGTGACCGCCCGGGGGGCCATGCCGCCGATGCTGTATTTAAAGCAAACTAAAACTATAATAATATGTATAAAAAAGGGCATACATTATTCAAACATATTTTCTTTGTACAGATTTACAAAAATAACTCAGTATGACGTGTATCAATGATAGGATTATTATGCCTCTTACAGTTGGTAGCCTACACTTGCTTCCCAACTTCATACATCAAACTGTGAAACCCTTGTAATGAGATGTAAGTTGTGTAAAAACTTTTTTTTGAAGTATTAACATTTATTTCCTCAATTGTTAAATAATAAAATGCTCTGCTATATTTGTGCCCTGTTATTGTTTATAAGCCTATAATCATGAAAATATGGAGATACCAAAACCCTGAAACAACATGACTAATAATAATTTACTAATATCAAAATAATAAGAAAATAACTTTTTTTTTTTTGCATTGCATCTTCTTACCTGTTGGGGTTATACACTTGTGTACCAATTACACTATTGGTTTTAGGTACAAGTTAGATTATATTTAAAAGATGTGTACCCACATTTGCATGGTAGGAGAGTGGAAAAATTGTTTGGAAAAACCACCCTCAATACAGATGACCGAGATTCGAACGTCGAATTTCTGTCATCGGTAGTCTTGTCTTTTGTGAGAGTAGTGCGTCAGGCCACGTGGCCACCGAACCAGGTAATAACTTGAATGAAAATCTTATTAAATTGGTCCTTAATTTAAAAAAACTAATTCCTAGTACCCGGATGGCCTCAAGATGGAAAACCTGGAATAGTTGGGGAATTTGAAAAACTGAGAAAAAATCAGGGTAAAGTCAGGGAATTTTACCGTAAAACAAGGAAAATTAGACATTAATCACATTGTCTATTTGAAATCAGGACAAGAGAAATGTCAATATTTTAATTAGCTATGGTAAAGCTTGATTCACACATTCACCGAAAATAGAGAATAGAATTTGCTTGAGTGGTGCAGCAACTCACACAAACTGTATGTTGACCCATGATGCTTTGCAATGCAAACTTAAAAAAGCTGATTATCTACATATTTTATTTTTCTAGTAGATACAAATATTTTACTAGGTCATTGTCACAATGGATATTTTCAAATTATAATGCTGTGTTGTGGCACAATCCAATACATCGATACACACGTTTTCCATTAACGGGTTATTTCAAATCTCTTCACATTGGCCAACGAAGCTCGCGCTGATGAGGTGGAAATTTTGTGATTGGCTTATAATTTGTCACATGACTCTGTTTCTGTTCTGTGCTTGTTTCTTGGTGAACGTGTGAATCCACAGTACCTCCTCTTCAATATTGTAAACGGCAATTGAGGCCATGTAAACTAATAACTAATCTTAGACACATTTGTATTGCTTTGATTGATTATTTTCTTCACCTTAACTAAAGTCATATGTTGCACATGTGTGTGAACTCTGTTTAGATTTAGCTGGAACGAGAGGTCATACTCACATTCACTAAATCGGGTTTCCAACTGGCGACCCGCAATCCGCATGTGGCCAGCGATACCCCCCTTTTTTTTTTGTGGTTCGCGAAGTTTCTTGGAAATAAAATATACTGTAGTAAGATTGAAATTTTTAACCAAGAAACAGAAAGTTTTGACTTGTGTTGGAAAAATCCATGAAATCTTCAAATGATGTTCATTCAGTAATAAACTTAACTGCACTCTATTTTAATAACAACTTGTGTATCTTTGTGAGTCCTGTTTTCTTCCACTCCTCAGACGATTATGATGGGGCCCTGCACTAGACTCGTGGATTCATTTGTGGTCCTTCGGCACTTCTAAGTTTGAAACCCCTTCACTAGATAATATCCACCCAAATATTTAATTACATTTGCTTGCAGGAGTAATTCAATTCACATTCAATTGATAACAATGATAATAAAGTCAAACACTACCAGCTATTTAATATCGTGAGCGTTTTGTAGGGTTGGAGAAGGATTATTCGAAGGAAATGGACATGCACATTTGTGTAGGGATAGTAAGAAAACATCAAGGATACAACTCTTCACTACACTTGGTTGCAATTAGAGCGTCGACCTCATGACCAGGAAACCAGAGATTTAGACTGGCATCTTTGTCAATGTACTCATTAGTACACGTCAGGGATAAATTATATTGGTTCAACCATTTTGGCCATTGACGGTCCATATATACTTAGCAGTCTACAGTTAAACGAACGGGTAAAACATGATCAAGGAAAAAATTAAATTTTGCTTTGGAAAAGTCAGGGAATTTGAAAAGTGAATTCCTCTGGCCACCCTGTAAACATGAAAATTGCAAAATTATTCTAATACAACAAAATTAATGTTTTTACAGGAATATTTTTAAAACTCATGTTGACCGCATACGTGATAACTGTGGAATATTAAAATTACATCAATTAGGACGCAGTGGATTTTCATAAAGTAAGAGCTACTTCAAAAGTGATGTCTTTTTGACACGGTTAGGTTGATATGTATAATATAATGGTTATTTTTAATACTATATCTCAATTTATTTAAAATTGAAATATGAAACCGAGAGACTAAGCTTTTTGAAACCAGGCCTATAGTTATATTAATGTTTGTGCAGCACATAAGACCAATAATTTAATTAATAGCTGTGAATAAACAACATTTGAACCTAGGATTTTGGTTTTTATATATTTTTTATTTGGCACCGCTTCTTACTACCTGTTTGGATTATAAGCTCAAGTGCCAATTACGCTAATGGATTAGGAATTGGGAAGGTTGGATTTAGAGGAAGTTAAAACGCATTTGCTTGAAGGGAGAGTGGAAAACCATTTAGGAAAAACCACCCCCAGTTCATCCGACCGAGATTCAAACCTCGATCTCACCGTCCTAGCAGTCTTGCTCAACACAAAACTAGCGTTTTAGCCAACTACGCCACCGAGGCAGTTAGGATTTTGTTGTAATCCTATACATCACCTCAGCTAGACCATAATAAAACATACGAGCTGGTATATGAAAGATAAAAGATACATTATTTATAATTTAATGTAGCAACATGGTACAGTATAAAATTATTATTTTAAAGTACAATTATAATGGTTTTATTTATTACAATATTATTATTATTATTTTTTATTTTTTAGCTCACAAATTTTGGTTTGATTTCAGATGTAGGGATTGGATCCAGAGAATTGGCCCTGCCTTGTCTAAAATGCCGTTTGAAAAGCTTAACCAGCGCAGAATCTGTGCTATTCATTTCACAGACAATCAGTTCATGAATATTCACCGCAACAGCCTTATTCACTGTGCAGTCCCTACATTACACCTTCCTGTAGCGTCTGTGAATACTGTCGAAACTGAACAACCTGGTATCAAACCTCCAACTACTTCGACAGTTGAACCAGTATCGGTCACATCGAGAGGTCCATCCACTTTGTTTGAACCAATTGATGTTACAACTCCACTTCAACTTGTTGATAAGGAGCACACTTCAAGTACTTGCACCCAACCTTCTAATTCTCTGCAGACTAGTGATGATGTTTCGTTGCAATCATATATCAACGCTGATGGACTAGAGGATATTTTGCACACTCCTACTGATGTTTACACACCACCATCAATTGGGAAAAGGTAAGATAATGCTTAAGGCTCCCTTTCATGCTAAGGATTTACATAGTTTACTGGTACCTTGAAAAACAACTTTTAATTTAATTAACACTAAAATATAATTTATAAAATTACCAGAGACACTTTTCATGATTAGTTTCGATATGACCCGCCTCGGTGGCGTAGTTGGCTAACGCGCCAGTCGTGTTGAACCAGACCATCGAGGACGGGCAGATCGAGGTTCGAATCTCGGTCGGGTGAACTGGGGGTGGTTTTTCCTAAATGGTTTTCCACTCTCCCTCCACGCATATGCGGGTTCACTTCCTCTAAATTAAACCTTCCCAGTTCCTAATCCATTAGTGTAATTAGTACTTAAGCGTATAACCCAAATGGGCAGTAAGACGCGGTGCTAAATAATAATAATAATAATAATAGTTTCGATATGTTATAGCTACTGTGTATTATTTTAGATTGTAAAGTTGTCAATTTAATTGCTGTATAGAACATGCTTACCTGTTATGTTGAAAGCTGCTATTCAACATAAGCACACTCAAATTTGAAGTCTTTTCGTTTACCCAAACATTTAATTTACGTTGTTAAGTTTTTAAAAACAAGAAAGGCTGATCTTTTTTTATACATTTATTTAGAAACCTGCAGGATATTTCCTTATGCATAAAATAATACAAACCACACCAAATTATTTAAAAGTAAAAGTTAAAATAAAACTATGATTTCCTAGACAAAGAATGGTTTAAGCTCTCACATAATTGCCTTTCCTGTAAGTGGTCTATTTTTACATGCAATCCTATAAGTATTGAAATATTTTTGGTCATTAAATATTTCTTAATATTAATGTATAGTCTATACCAACCTTGTATTCAGTACTTTGTCACACAAAATGTTATTAGACTCCAGAGTGCCTGCACAGCTAAAGAATGGAAACATTTGTTCTTATTTTTAATTACTGTGGTGTTTTTATAGGAGTGGCTCTTTTATCTGTTCTCCGTTGTAGGACTATGCTCATAGATCAATGAGCCATTACAATGTTATTACTAGGGCTACTTGTTTTTAGTTATTCTTTCTCTTTTGGTTAAATTTTAGATCGCAACATGTCGCACTATTTTAGTAATATTTAAAGTAATTTATTGGTAAGGAGAATTATATGATTGATAATAAGGACAGAATACCTTGATTTTATATTAAATCGATTTTATTTTATTCAATTTATTATGACAAATTAATTTTTAATTATATATTCTATACTTACCATTCTTTGACTTAATTACATCAATAAAATTCAAACACATACTTTATTTATCATCATTGTGTAATTAATGTTGAACATACTTGCAAAATTTTAAATTATTAAATATTTTGTAATAAATAAAATGATAGAATAGTAAGAAGATAGTAGAGCACAAATAAAAGTAAAAACGCTAACACATATTTACACACACTTCAATATTACGACGCTATTATAGCATCCTCCTCAGGAAGTGGTAGTACTACTTTTTTATCATTTTATTTATTACAACTGATTTTTGATCAATGCACTTTATTTCATACATATTAAATGAGTAAATATAAATAATTTAAGGTATTCCTTCCTTATTATCAATGTCACATTATGTTGATCAACATTTTTTTATTGTAGGCATCAACAAACGGAATTTTGTAGCAATCCTAACCTCACAGAGAAACATAAGAAGCTACCACAACTTAGTACCAAACAGTTCCAGTCAGAAGAGTGTAAAAAACTATTAAAGAATGCACTTCCTTCAATATCATCAAGCTCAGATGTTACTTCAATTTTGGATTCCTCTCCTTTATTTTGTGAGTATTATTTTAAACACAATATTTTATACTTTTACTAAAAACATTCTCAGACAAAATAAAAAATAAGTCCTAATTATGATGAAAGGTAAATGAAACATATAAAGAAACTGGGAAATTAGTTTAGTAAAATAATTTAAAGAGTTTAAAGACAACTTGTCTTATGTTTTATTGTGCACACAGAAAAATATTTTGCTTACAGGTACTACTCGACACACAAAACATTGCACTGCAATTGCTCTAGAGTATGGGCTAAGGGGTGAGAGGAACATTCTAGTACAGTCAGTACCAAATGGCAAATAGGACATAAGTCTTTCACTGTGAATAGTCGGTTTAGCACGCTTATTGGAAGCCATTTTAAAAACACGTTACGTACCTTGTTTTTTAAGTTGATTAGGTATCCATAATGTTTATCAAAAGAGGTAAAAATAAAGTAAAAACATTCTACACAAAACTACTGAAAGTCCTATACTCTCGAACTTACACGCCCCCCTCAGTAAGCTAACCGGAGTGTACACGCCAGAACGTCACGATAACAACTAATGACGTGTATCACTTGTCTCCCCCTTCATTCTTCAAGAAGTTGACATTATTTCCGCATGCAATGTCTACTGTGTCGAGTAGTATTAGTGACTCAATGCCTGATAAAATCATTTCACTATAGACGTTTTCACTGAAGGAATGAAGCTATTGTCAATTGAAGTTTGTTTCCATGGTTGGAGGTGTTGACAACAGCTTTAGTCTCTTGTTCAATCCCAGGCTCTGGCCAAATATTATTTTCTATGTGGTTTTGTCTTATTATTTCCATAATGCGATAATACATACTAAAAATAGTGGCATTATATTTGTGTGTAATACTTGATGTTCTTTTGCATACAGGCTACAGTTGGTTGTAAATTATGTGCTAGTATAGCCTTACTATTTAGGAAAGAGAGACCTTGAAAAAAAAACTGTGCTATATATAAAGTTTATCAATAGCTTTAAAAATAGTCCTGTATAAACCAACAATTAATTACCTGGCTACTAAAATTTCTATGTATTTTTTCCACACAATTATTTATATTTATTTAACTTCCCACACTATTTCCTAACCTGTTTAAGCGCATACAAAGAAAATGTGTTATTTTTTTTTTTTCCATTTGTATTTCTCTGGTTAATATGAAATTTAAATTTAAATGGTTTGTAAATCTGGAATGTGAATTCAGTCATTTTAGATTTTGAATGGTTTAAACTTAAATGCTAATTAAGTACATAAGTGAACAGGAATGTAATATCTTGCAAAGTTATGGGAATAAATTAATTGTGTCATACAAATATAACATTCCACAGCACAAGAAATTTACCATACAAGCAAATATTGTATGTACAGTTTATATAAGCTAGAAAATACAAAACGAAGTTTTTCATAATTTGTTATAATAATTATTTTATTTTTGTAATATAGAAATGATTCATAAACTTGCTTTGTAGCTATAATAAAATCATCAGCAGCAGTAATTTAACGTTAGGTATGGCTCTTAATTTTTAGATAATACTCAAACGTTTGACTGCCCAATGTGTTGTGGGAAGCAGTTCTCCCTCATGGATCTCCAGCAGCATATATCCAGATACATTTGGGGCAGTCTGAAATGCCCTGTATGTGACGAGGTGTGTGTTGGGCTTGAGATACTTGCTGTCCACTTGGACGAGCATCACAGTGATCAAGAAATGACGGTGTCCGAAAATAGTCTGTTGACAAATGTTGACAAGTCTGTTAGTTCTGAAGAAAGTGTGAACATTTCTTGTGGGGATGTCCGAGCTCAAGTTATTGAAGACCAAACAATTGTTTTACCTGATGTTGGTAAGGAAAATATCACTGTTGATAAAAGTGTGAACTGCTACAAAAACACAAGTGGTGTTGAATGTTGTATGGAAATGTGTGAACCTTTAAAAAACAATAATAGTACATCAGCATTTACTAAGCTTAGTGGTAGAAACATTTTTGACAAAACTAGATCTGTTAAAAAGACTGACATGAATGTTTTTAGTGATGTTAAGGAAACATCAGTAGCCTATAGAACATCGATGTTAAGACATAAACCTAAGTTGTTAATTAAAAATATTACTTCCATGCTTGCTCCAACAAGTTGTGCAACTCAACGGACTTATCAACCACAGTCTTCAGATGAAGTGTCTCATGGTTTTAGAAAAAGAAATGATTACAATTCAGGAACGGCTGACATATCCTATCCATCTGTCGCAAACGTGTTGGACTCTGAACAAAAGTTAGTGACAAGAATGAGTGAAACCAGTGAAAATGTTTCAACTCCTTCAACTTGTAAGACAGAAACGCATGTTGGTGCACTTCATGCTGTTGATAACAAACGTGAGATCTCTTGTCGTAAATGTGGATTATCTTTTCTTGATGAAAGAACATATGCAACACATACTAAACAATTTCATTCAAAATTTGATGTCGTCCAAACTCAACACCACAAATTTTGTTCACTTTCATTGTTGAAAAAATCTTCTCCTTTTGGTCAAAAGTTGTCAGTGATTCGTCCATTCAAGTGTCATACGTGTAATAAATCATTTGGTTATAAGGATGCACTACATAGACATACACAATTACATTTAAAAGACTTCATCCAAAATGCAATTAATGAGTAATATAAGCTAAAGGCTTAACACAGTGACCTCAACATCACTAGTCATAATCTGTGATACAATCTGTGATACATTCATGTATAGATTTGTTCACACAAAGTTTCGGGAAGTACATCCCAGAACTCAAGACCATTAGGCCTAAGAATATTTTTTATACCATCTCTTATAGCATTGCACGGTTTCTATATTGAAATATATATACAGCATACAGAAAAATTGCATATACATATTTGTAGGGGTAACAGAACAGACCTAAGGAAACACACGTCTCCAAAAAATCATGGGCCAGAAAAGTTTCCTTGAAGTGCCACAGATTGCCACAGTGTTGTGGGTAGGCATCTTCCTGAACACAGTGTGGTCAGTTACTGCGCATAGCTGATGTGTTGCCGCTAGTAGCGTGTTTGCTCTCAACTGCATCACTTCAACATGGAGCGTTTCACATGATAAGAATTGAGGGACGTGCACTCTCTGTACGGGCTGGAGGATGGGAACTGCATTGCAGCTGCATGACTGTACCTTGAGCATTACACAGAGAGCATGCCTGGGTAGACGTAAATTTGGTGCAGTCAATAGACGACTGAGGGAAATGAGAACATTCAAGTTCGTAAGGCATAATGTTGGCCGAAGACTAACAGTGCAGACACGGCAATTTGACGAGACTGCTGCAGCATGTCATAAACAACCCTTACACAAGCACTTGCGTCATTGCTGCAAACTTAGTTCATCATCATCTTGTGTGGAACCTTTGGGGCCACAGGAAGAGCTTGGTGTATGTAACACCTGTTGCCAGCACGAAGGACTTTCATACACTCCTCATCAGTGATGCTGCCACGGCCATCAGGCAGCATCTTTCCGTATGCAGGAGAGTTTCTGCTGCGTTATTGCCGGCTGTGTATTCAAGTGAATGGCCGTAATTTCAAATATCTTCTGTAACACACTCTTCTTGTATTAAAGTTTCTTTTCATGTGATGTGTATTTTTTATCTTATAACTGCCTCTTTTGCCTAGCCGATTACACAGTAACGACACATTTCCGACCCATGGTTATCTGGCAAAATGTGTTTCTTTAGGTCTGTTCTATTACCCCCTCAAATATATGCAATTTTTCTGCACACTTTATATACTTGGTTACAAGTCAGGTTATCACCTGATATGTACCCATTGGCATATCCTCCAAGTACACCGGTAACACCTTAGGTGGAAAGTGGACGTAGGTCGCACCATCAAGATGAACAGAGAATAAACGTGGGCTAGTTATGAGGACATTGGGCATTATCTCATACATATATGTAACTGTGGGACCAAATCCAATCGATTGTGTATTCCACACCTGTTTATCCATCATTTTTAACGCATTGTATACACAAAATATTAGTGAATGAAAATATGTCCATGGATACTCCATAAATTTCAAGTAGCACATTAGAAAAAATCTCCAACTTAAAGTATAACCTTGATAAAACTGCTAAAGTTCTCAATTACATTTTACAGATTAAATTTTCTGAAATGAAAACAAATGAGTCACTGTTCAGAAATGTTCAACACATCCTGTGCTCCTTTCACATGTTGGACGTTGAACAAACATTATCAGCAAGCGTTATTAAGTTGGAAAAATGTGAAAATGATTCTACTATAACATATAAATTAGAAAGTGTTGGGGAAATTTTTACTACTGAAACCAATTATTCATTACATGCTAAACAATTTTATTTACAAAATGATGTCAACCAAATTAGGTAAACCCATCCAACTTTATTGAAGACAAAAGATGTTATTTTTGGTTGTCAAGTTATCAATCATTTGTTCATTCAAATGCCATACTTGTAAAAAAAAAAGTGTGCTTCTAAGAAGGCGCTACATAAACACATGCAAATAGATTCAAGAGCAATTAAAAAATATGAAGGATTAATTTCACTTCCTCTTTAAAAAAAAATTGTGATAAATGAAATAATTCAATTAAACTATTTATCTTAATTTATTTTATTTCTATAAAAACATTTTATAAATTCATTTAAATGAATGCTTGGAAGGTAATTTATCTGTACAGACTTATATTTACAAAAAAAGTTTCACTTTAGTGGTTAAGCTAGACAATGTTTTATGGAAATAAAAAGTGGGGGGTTTCCAAATTTACAAACATTCCAATGAGTGCACATTTTTTGGGTAAAATTTCCTGCATTTACAGCATTTTTTCCCCCATACACCGAAAATTTTGTTTTTTAAATTTTTTTTTGGCCAGGCATCAAAAACTCGTTTATTCAGGTTCATGACAACCCTCAACCTTCAATGGATAGGAAAACATGGGAACTACTGCAAATACAAACTATATCATTAAGGCTCCTTCAGTTATGTGCACTTTAGTACATCATAAAAGAAAAGTGTTTCAGATTGTATAAAGTATTGGCCTTGTTTTCTGTGTTTTCTTGCAGTATTTTTTGGTTAATAGAGTGAAATAATAGACTTGAGAAGGTTATAATATAATTTATTGTTAATAAAATTAAAGTATGTGTGCATACAATAGAAATGGTAACTGAACACTTAAAAACCAGCAAGAATATTGTTTTTCTTGCTGTATTTGTGAAAAAATACAATTCAAAAAATACTTGTTTAATTTACACATGTGTGTGTATTTTTATATATTGTATCTATACTACTAAAATAAAGCAAAATGATCAAAAAAATTAATCTTCAATTGTTACTGTCAGACCATTTAAAGTAACAATCTGTTCATGGTGTAGAATTATATTTAAAGCATTCCTTTATTTCAAATAAATGGATTTTTACTGCCAAACTAAATATCTTATTGAATTAATATCAACCGCAATGACCCATAGTTAATTTGAGCATCAATGAACACATTTCATATTTAGGAATAGATTTACAAAATACTAAATAATCAAAATCAAGATTTTACAAACTACATTTTATATGGGAAAAAAACCTTGAGTCGATTTTGGTGCTTTTAATTTAACAAATATAAATTTATGATAAGTTTTAGAATGCATTCACAGAGAATAATGAGCTGGGTTATATCCCTTGTGTAATCAAATCAAGGATAATTCTATTTACCACGGAAATGTGTTGATGTGTACTGTCACAATACACAATAGTATGGAAATATCCCAATTAATAGTTTTAGTTAAAGAGAATGCCAGGTAATGAGACACTATTATATTTGCTTTGGTTGGTTCTCACACAGATCTGTAAGATACTCTCATATAAAGCAGACAATATTTTAACTTTATATTACTTACAATAGACTTGATTTTGCCATAGGACAGCTGATGGAAATAAGGCATGAATTTGGGAAAGACTTGGTTATGGTATTTATGGATGTTGAGAAGGCATAAGGTAGCGTGGATATAAATCAAGTTTGGGAAGTGATGGAGGAAGCTGAAGTGGAAAAAGGAGTTGTAATGAGAGTGAAAAGCATGTATGAAGATAGCAGGAGTTGTGTTACGCTGGATAATGGGAGAATGGAGTGGTTCTAGATAAACATTTGAGTGAAGCAGGAGAGTGCCCTTTCACCTCTACTATTTGTAATGGTAGTGAAAATGGTCATGAATAAAGTGGCAGGAAAACTCGAGGAGGGAAGAATAAAAGCCATGATGTTTACTGATGAATTGATAGTAAGGTGGGAGAAGGAAGTACAGGAATGGACTGAGGAAGTGAAAGTGTGTGTGGAATGAAATTTAGCACGGTGAAGTGTGAAGTGATGTTAATGACAAAGAAGAAGATAAGGCCTAAAAAAGCTATAAAGTTGGATGGAGTAGAGCTGAGAAAAGGACAGAAGGGAGAATTGTTATGTAGGTGTGAAAATACCTGTTATGAATAAGAAGCGAAGTGCCTTTGAACTGTAAGGAAATGTACGAGAGATTAGGATAGTGGAGGCCATGGGAATGAAGTTTGTGAGGAGCATGCTAGCTGTCACGAGGAAAAACAAGATTAAAAATAAAGTTATCAGGGAAAGAATGGGGGTACAGGCAGTAGGTGAGATAGTAGAGGAAGCAGGACTAAGATGGTATGGGCATGTAATGAGGATGTAGGAGAGAATGACAAAGAAAATGATGGAAATAAAGTATGTAGGAAAGAGACTGACTGCAAGGGAGGCCAAGAAAGATATGGGAGGAGTAGATAACAAGAAGTGTACAAGTGAGAGGAGAAGAATAATGGAAGGATAGAGGAAGCTGGAGTAATTTTAGTAAACTGACCTGGCCACATGCTGGAAATGATGATGATGATGATTACTTGGAAAACAGTGGCTGGTTTAAAACTTGTGGCTTAGCCAGCCTTTTTGTTGTGTATGTATGGTTTAGTGATTTAAATATTTCATATAAATGTTTCTATATGACTAGTCCTAATTTTCTTAAACATAAAATACTGAAACCCTTACAAATTCAACACATGAAAAATAGTTTTAATATTATTGAATAGTACACACAAAATAAATACAAGTTGCTTTGAAGTAGCCTCATAATGCTATAAATAATGAACATTTAAAACAAAAGGTAACTAATACTAATGCAGTAGTTTAACATAAAAGAAGGGGAAATACAGTGGAATGAATACAACATAATGAGGTTGCTTATGTGCATATAGCAGCTTGTTAGCTGTCACAGTTAGAGTTGGCTAAATTTGCCTATGTTTATATTTACAACACATCTTTTATTTGTGCTATAGTAAAATAAGCATAATATATTTGAATTAGCAAGGTCAGCTAATCCAATGTTTTACATCTATTATGGCAAAATGTAGCTGTAACACTGTATGAATTATAATATAAGCTGCCCTTTGCTTCAGAAGCATCAAATGTTAGAAAACATAGCTTCTTTCTCAGTCCAAATCCCTCGAGTCAAATATATATATAAATAGAAACAGTAGTTTACTTAATTTGCAATCGTTATTAATAAATGCTTAACATATAAAATATAATCAATACAACACTACATTAATCGTAAATGCTATTATAATTTTCTTTCAAACTCAAACTTACTCCATCCAACCCTTCATGTTAACAAGTGTATTTTAATTTGAACTATCCATTCCAATTCAGGCAGGCATAGTCTTAGATTGCATAGAAGTCTAAGTATATGCTGTTTTATAGTCAAAATAAAGTTGTTTTTAATCTAATAAGTGTAATTTAGAAAAATTTGACTAACTTAGTCTCTCAAACTAAGTTAGAGGTGGTTGAGTCTATTATTTTATGCTATTCATTTCATAATTTAAAGAAATTATTATTTTAGCTAGAATATTTTTAATAATAAGATAAAGATCACTTTATTTTGAACCTAGAATAATATATTGAAAAATAAAATAAAAATGAACTACAGTTCATAATGTCTGAATAGAGATAGATCTGGCTTATTAACAAACTTTAATACACTAAATTCTTCTTTATAAATAAATATAATATATGGCAGATTATTAATCTCTTAACTAAATTAGATAAGTATACACACACACATTTGTAATTCTAACTTAATATTCAACTTAAAAAAAATTCTGATCATAAATGAAACAGAAAATAAACATTTGTTTCAAAGATATTTTTACAACAGGCAAGGTTAAACTTGCATTCAGCCTTCATACTTTTTGATGAACTGAACTATAAACAAATGTGACCTTTTTTTAGAAATATATATAAACATTATAGAAATATAATCTTTGAGAATGCGATATTTGGGAATTTGGCATAGTTGGTATACCAAATATATACTCTTTCTTCGACAGAAATGCTACCCGAAAGTTGTTAAATTTGCACACCCAATATATGCAATGTTTGGCAGCAAATACATCTATTAGCGATTATTTTCTCACATGAAATGGAACTAAACACCCGAGTTCACAACTTAAACACCCATACATTTGTCAACAATTTATGTGAATGGTTCTTGTACTAGATTTAAAGCACGACAATAACTACATTGCTGCAAATAAAGGGTTTTTAAACTTTTGGTAAAAAAAAAACCTTTCAATGTGGCTCTTACGTCAAGACAAGTTTGACACAGCTGCTTTATCATCTTTCTATTGATTTTATCATGAGACTCCTTGAGCTTGTTGCCAATTGCACAAACACAAACTTCTCACAAATATATGAAGATGTCCAATTTCTTAATTTTGGATTAGGCCTGACACTCACATGCAACTATATTATTCAACCTCATGAATATATGTGTGTATAGTTTACTATAGGGGGATTGCAACCATTCATTTTAATCTAAGCTAAAAATGTTATGAATATATACATTTTAGGGCCACTGCACCATTTGTTTTTGCAGTGATAAAACCAAATTGGCAAAATAAAACTTGTGGTTAAGCACAAACATTTAAACTATTACTTGGCCCCTTGATATCATAATTTCACTATTGTAGACCGTAATTATAATGCATTAACTATCATTGATATGAAAATGCACAATTTTAAACCACAGATTTTTATTTAATTGTAATGTATAGGAATGGTGTAGGCTACAAAGTATTTGCTATTGTCACCCTTTACTTATTTTTTGTAAAAACAGCTAACGAATTTCTATATTTGACTAACATATTGTATGAAATTTCCTCAGCAGCATTTGCTTCATAAAAATGCAAATTAATAAAACGAAGATATAAACCACCTTCTGCAAATGAGCTCGTTAATGTATATCTTTAAATTTAGAACAAATATTAATGCTAAACAGATGGTAGTAGTAGTAACTTCTTGAACTAAAAAATTTAAAAAACCAATAAAACATCATATCATCCCATCTGGCAGCACCATAACGTGTCTCATTTTCAACTGTCCAACTCGTGTGGTTCATTAGTGGTGGACTCTTTTTTTGGCTGGAGCTTGAATAACTGGTTTGGTTCATTGGTGGTAGACTCGTGAATGTCACGAGTAGACTGTCGAGAAACACGTGGTTTCAAATCATCGGATACTGCCAGGAGAGTATCTGTCATGTAGGTGAGCTTCAGTACACGAGAGAAGAATTGTTTCTCCAAGGGTAAGTTGACAGTCCAAGGAATAACTCTCAGTCCTCGATCTCTCCAATGAGACACCACATGCCTTCAAGGAATAATATAATAATCAGTTACAAACACTGATAGCTCACATATAAATTAGGGTTGAATATTCGATGAAATTTCAGATTAAAAACTCAAATCTTTAAAAATTGATTTTTCAATTGAAAATTTTTTTAGAGTTCTAATACTGCTTATTGGTGGTTCAGAACCAATTATAATTATAGAATGAACTTAACAACCAGGCCCCGGACCAGTAATTTAACACTTAGCTGAATCGATAAGAGAAAATTTAGTTACTTATATTTATTATATTTTCTACTATTCTATTATGTTCATAATTTTTTCCAAGATTCGGATTCAAGAATTGATATTTGAAGGTAAAATGGAGATTCAGTTTCGATCCAACTCTAATTCAAATAAATATAATTAAAAACCACTAAATTACTATGTCAAATGTGTGTACAGCCCATGTCTGTGGTTGTGCGGTCTGAGGCATCACTTTTTCAATATACTGGATTAACTATGACGTGGTTGTGATTTGAATATCTGTTTCGTTAGAAGGGTGTGATTTTCTCATCCCCCTTACATATTAGTCCAGGTGCATTTCCTCTAAACTAGCTCCTTTATCTCTTTAATTATGTTGTAATTTAATCATAAAAATAATTAAAAACTAAACAAAAAATATAATAAATCAACCTATTTTTTTAAAATGAATAAATGCCTAATGGTTTAGAAATATATGAAAATAGTGAGGAGACACAGTACAGTAATGAAATGTAAGTTGTAGGGAAGACAGCCAATCAAAGGATAGTTCAGGCCTTGATAGAAACAAACCTAGCTCTCCATTTCTTCTAACTTCTTATCGCTTCCACAATTTCACATTATTTTAAATTGTTGAAAATACATCATTTTCATAGTAATAAACATATAAACACACATTTCTGGATATTTCTTATTGTGAAAATTAAAATCAAACAGGTGTAACTATGAAAGTGATATGAAGTTGGAAACGTGAAGAGTGTATGAAGAAATGGAGAAGGTTCATTTGATTTTATCAAAGGCTTACCTAAATCTACTTCCTTCTCTATCGCATTACATTAAGGACCGGTGTTTTCACACTGTTTTAGTAAAAATTGTTTTCAGACACTTCTTTCGAATGTAATATACATTTTTCTAGGGGTGTGTGAAGTCCACTTTTTTTTAAATTCAAAGTGAACTCAAATTGAAGATCGAATATGTTTTGTTGTTTCATGATCTGAAAGAATTTGTTTTGGTTATTTATATAATAACCATACACTAGAATTACTTGAAAAATGTTTTATTGCACAACTGTAAAAA
The DNA here is from genome assembly GCA_902155825.1 of Timema genevievae. Taxonomy (NCBI): domain Eukaryota; kingdom Metazoa; phylum Arthropoda; class Insecta; order Phasmatodea; family Timematidae; genus Timema; species Timema genevievae. The sequence continues at coordinate 185,358 of CABFWO010000858.1, read as the reverse complement.
TTTACTTTTATTCAGATACATCAAATTGTGAACACAACTTACAAATTTGTTTTGAAGCAAAGTCAAAGCTGATATTTGTTTCTCAGGCAAATCAAAGCTTCGCATGTACCCATAAATTTTGTTTTATACAAGGTTTGGCAATGGAATATGACAATTTACAAAGCATTAAGCATTACTGTGGATAACTAGTGTTTTATGAAATTAAAACACAATCTGTTAAAAAACAGAAGTTCAATGTAGTTTATAAATCTGCTTTTATTTTATTATACTAATATTTTTTTAAGTGGCCTGCGAAGAAAAAAGAGATATTCTTCTTTGTCAATCCCATACTGGAAATTTTGTTTGTTTACATACCATGAGAGTGGATACCTGTACTACATTAGCAATTTGTTCAGAAACACTGGATTTTTTTTCAACATTTTGATGAGATGCATGCAAAATCTCCATACAAACTTTATTGGTGTCTTTCTCTTAGATATCTTAATCTAGGAACTCCCGAGTTTTCTTTTTACCAAACAAAAGCCATATCCCATTGCTGCACCCATCCTTGCAATAATTAGTGAACTTATATTTTTTGCATCATTTTCCCTTTTACTTTATTTATACAATTTTAATAATGAAACTAGACCTTTGTAAATAAAAACAAATCAATATTGTAATAGTCAATTTTCCATTTGGAGATCTTCAAAATTAAATGTTGAGAGTTTTTTTTTTGTTCAACAATTTTTCTAGTCATCTTGATTTAACATACTCACATGTTGACTATATCTTTCTGTAGCAGGATAGCAGAAAGGCCAAGGAGGTAGTAGTGAATATGTTCTAATAACCAGCCATGCACAACATCCAGCCACTGGGCTGCAAGATGTTTGAATAGGTTCTTGTAACGAGGCCGAGAAGCACCGACAGTACCATTGTATGACTCGTAGCTGAAGAAGTGAGGGCGATAAGCCAGAGAGCAAACAATTCCAGGGTTGGCACGTCGGATCTAGTACAATAAATATTATTTTACAAAATGGGAACAAAGTCCCTCCTAAACAGGCTGAATGTTTTACCAACACATCACTGCTTCAATGATGGCTGCTAGTATGAAGACAAAACTAGTTTAGGACAAAGCTAATGTCCTGAACAATTTGCTGATAGCAACTTTTTATGTGGTTTGTAAATCTAAGATAATTTATATATAGTACAATAATAAATGTAGCCTACTACAATCGGTATAAAACTGAAACATTGGTGCCTGTAATCTTACTAATTAACTTTCAAACTTACCTGCTTAGGTAGCCGTATGGTTTAAGACGTCGCTCTCATGTTAGACTAGACTACCGATGACACAAAGAGTGGAGTTTGAATCCCTGTCAGGTGTACTAAGGGTGGTTTTTCACCTTCCCTCCATTAAAACTTCTTATAGATTCAAACTTTTATCCCCAACTCATTAGAGTAATTAGTATATATGCATACAACCTGAACAGGTAGTAAATGCGATGCTAAAAAAACACTTTCAAACAATCAAATACAGCATCTTACACACTATATGACTTTTGATAGAAGTGGGAATTTGAAGACAAGATTTTGAGCTCATGAAGGCTATAGGTAATGCAATAAATCACTCGACTCACACACGAATCAAAGACTTAGTAAAATATATATTAAAAAACCTTTTGGGTCACTTTTAATCTACCTTTGAGACTGTATATTTAGCCACCAAAGTTATGTCAATGCATTGTAATGTAAGATTAGAAAGCTAAGCAAGTTGAATAAATATATATGAACATTCACACACTTTGGGTTTAACTAAGTACATTTGGTCACAAGGTCAAACCATTTGATGAAGAAACTAACTTAAAAACTTAGGAAGTCACACTAAATAAACAAACTTAGTTATTAGAAGGTATTTGTCCAATGGCAGCAATGTAAAGTGTGAACTGGATTGTGTTCGTTCCTTTTATACGTTTCACTCCACCTTTCCTGTACCTTTTTCCAAATATATTCCAGAAATGTTTGTTATTTTAAGGAATGTACGACTCTGATTTTAAACTTACCAAGTAGATTACAAGTGGATCGAATGAGGAGACAATAGCTCGTTTATACAATTCTGGATATCGATTGTAGGCATCAAGAATAGTTTCCACTACCTAAGAAAAAAACAAATTGCTTATTTGATTTACAACAACTTATCAAATAATTAAATGGACACAATTATTATAATAACATGATATTTTACCATATTCTTATTTCCACGCCTATTCATTTTAGAAATTTTACAAACAAATTACATAATAAGGGTTGATGCTCACCAGGAAAACATGAAAAAGTCACCGGATTTATCAAATATATTTGAAATAACTTTATAACTACAAAGTAGGAGAGTATTACCCAGTTTTGGTCTTATGTAATTTTTGTTTCTAGAATGTAATAGAAAAACAGTGCAAATACATATTTTGGTCTAGAAAACCTGAGAGTCAGGAATTAAAAAATCACAGAAAATATTAGTTACTAATTTCTAGAGAATATTAATATTAATGTAGATATATTTTTATTATCTTAAATAATTATTTATATTTAATATTATGAATAAAAAAATCTGTTAAACTTTATCCTGAATAAGTTAATTAATAAAATAATGTTGGAAATTGACATACCTTGTTGCCCTTTACACGAAATGATGAAAACTGGTTTGAAAGGAAAAAAAATAAATCATTAAGTATGTTTGTAATCAATAGAGATAACAGAAAAAGAACCGAGAAAGCATAGATTTCACTTCGCACATAAGAGGATGCGAGAACACTTATTTGCTAAATTGATCAATAAGATAAAAATATCTTAATTTTGTGTTCATTAAAATTGGAATGAACTTATTTGTTTTTACCTGCAGTTAACGGGTTCTTTACCTTCCTATCTTTCTAATTTTTTACTTTACCAACTTTTATTTTATAGCTATAGTAGTCTCGGAAATTCGACACATGTTTGAGCATGCATTTGTTGGCACTAGTCATTCAATTGTATAACCTCTCAGTTTGTTTGTGTAACTAGAGTGGAACAGTCGTGCTGTGGTGTTTTTACAAGTGCTGTATTTGTTAGTTTTCAAATTCAGTAACGTGTTTTCAAACCAATACAATATTATATGTAAAGTACTGTACTGCATTTCTGTATATTGCATGTATGTATGTACACCATTATATTAACACATAATATACTGTAGTACTTATATTACTGTTACTGTACTGTACAATACTACAGTACAGTACAACTGTACCTATAATATTCGATACTGTACTGTGATTCATCCTTGTTTCATAAACATGTATCTTATGCAAGTTCATTCGTAAAACTCAACATTTCAATAACTCGACACCATCTCAGTCCACATTAGGTCAAGTTTCCGAGACTATATTGTATAATCATAAATTATATTAACAGTATTGTATTGAAAAAACAAAAGAAAATTTTTAAAATAGAATTTAATACTCACTTGCAGGTCAGATTTAATATCAATAAACAATCTAAAATCCATTTTGAGACATTCTATGATGACTTCTTCAAATAATGGTATTCGTTCACCTTTGTAGCGTTCCCTACCACAAAAAAGAAAAGTTTTTATTAATATGTAACTAAACTTTTTGATGTAATTAAAAATCTTTTATGACTACAGTATGTTTAAAATAAAGTGGTAATTTTCTTTCTTAGGTGGGATAATGGTCGCTACTATAGCACTACAACCCAAAAGACTGATAACAAATGGATTTGGAAAGAGATAATCATTTTTGTACTTTTGCACTTCAAAAAATTAAGGTTTTAGGATTCACCCACTTTCATTATAGCTTTTCCCATATAAATAAAATATGTAATAAATTAAAGAAAAATAGGAGTTTTTTGATTTATTAATTTTCACATTGTGAAGGTTTTAAGCCTAATATTAATAATTTAAAATAAATTAATACATTTATTTACTTAAAAGGATGTTTTGCAGCTATATCAAGTTTCTTAATATCTGCCCACATCATTTCCTGAATATTGCCGGTTCTGAGAGTAACTCTTTCCACTGACGTATCATGGAAAATTATTGGCATATTGTCGGCAGTCAAAGCAAGATCGAATTCCACAGCAGTGCACCCTTTCTCTTTGGCCTGTAACAAGATTAGAGCATATGCATTTTGAGTGAATAAAAGTTGCACTAAAAAGGTTAAGTCAAGTACACATACACATAATATTTTTATGGTGTATTTTATTTTAATATTATTTATTTAAAGTATTGAACATGCACTTTCTGAACCAACTGGTTATACAAGCACATGAGAGTTTATATGAGAGAGAGCAAAAGGGCCTACAAATTTTTGATGGGAAAGGTAAACAACCCAGGTTTCTTTTACATGCCACAATCGACATGGGACGGATGGCTTTACTTCACCCCCCCCTCCCCCAGAGGAAGTTGTTATACGGATTTGTATTGCCCAAGAAAAATTGGTTGCCCCAGCAGGGTTTGAATCAACCAACATCGGGTCCTGAGACAAGCACTTGACCCTAAGACCCCCTAGGATGTAATACCTACACATATTTGCTCGTGATGCCACAAAACTATGGCTATCAACACTTTGTATGATTGGTCTACTCAAATGAGGATAAATATTTTTAAGTTTATTTAGACTAATCCACCCAAAACACATGTAAAAAAATCTTTTGATTTACAGGCCTATATAGGTAGCTTTTACAGGGTGTCTACCTGACTATAGTTTTGAAATTTCAGTATATTTCCAGTATTTTTTTTAAGAAAGCCAGTATATATGAAAGGTACTCAAGAGACAAACAATCCCTTTCAAAATCATAAAATGATAGAAAATTAGGGTAGGCCTGTCATAGTTAAACATTTTTACATCAAGAATCAAGTGTATTGACGCATATATTCTAGTATATACTAAGGATGGGACCCTAGAATCTACAAGGAATATTCATAGATTCAATACTCAAATAATAATAATTTAAAAAAAAATTGGTACTAAGTTTGAGTTATTTTTTAAAGGTATTAAAATAGTTAAATAGTTGCTTGTGGTTAAAACAAAAATAATGATAGGAAAAAATCCAAGTTATTGGGAAAGTTAAACACTTATGCTTACAATATTTTCTAAAATTCAAATTTCAATCCTGGATTTGATGGCAAAATGAAGTTTCAGATTTGAAAAAAGGTGGATCCGACCCATCTTTAATACACACACACACACGTTTTTACATGCCTCAGGACTCGATGTTTGTGGGTTCAAACCCAACAGAGGTCGAAGGTTTTTACTTGAGCGAGAAAAAATCATAGCTCAACATCCTTCCGAGGGGAAGTCAAGCCGTCGGTTCCATGTGTCATGTAAAAGAACCCTGGAAGGTATGTGAAAATACCTCTCCTGGCAAAATTGGTAGGTCATTTCACCTCACTCGTAGAACTTTAGATTTTTTACATCAAGAATCAAGTGTATTGACGCATATATTCTAGTATATACTAAGGATGGGACCCTAGAATCTACAAGGAATATTCATAGATTCAATACTCAAATAATAATAATTTAAAAAAAAATTGGTACTAAGTTTGAGTTATTTTTTAAAGGTATTAAAATAGTTAAATAGTTGCTTGTGGTTAAAACAAAAATAATGATAGGAAAAAATCCAAGTTATTGGGAAAGTTAAACACTTATGCTTACAATATTTTCTAAAATTCAAATTTCAATCCTGGATTTGATGGCAAAATGAAGTTTCAGATTTGAAAAAAGGTGGATCCGACCCATCTTTAATACACACACACACACGTTTTTACATGCCTCAGGACTCGATGTTTGTGGGTTCAAACCCAACAGAGGTCGAAGGTTTTTACTTGAGCGAGAAAAAATCATAGCTCAACATCCTTCCGAGGGGAAGTCAAGCCGTCGGTTCCATGTGTCATGTAAAAGAACCCTGGAAGGTATGTGAAAATACCTCTCCTGGCAAAATTGGTAGGTCATTTCACCTCACTCGTAGAACTTTAGAAGTATAAGTAATCAGCCTTAATGGCGCAACTTCAAAGAATGATTAAAACCAGGGAGTTTACTCTACCACAAAAACTAAATATTATCCCCACCACCCCTTGACAGTCTATATTTTCCACAAGTTATATTTTTTATAATGAATTTGTTTAATAAATATATAGTAATAAAGATACAGAATCTTCAATGAAAAATAACCAACAAATATTATGTTGATAAAAATTACTTGGAAATGATAATTGCAGTTACCTAACATTATTAAAAATTAAGATGATAAAACCCAAATACAAATTTTTTTTAGAATGAAGACAAGTTAAAATTCATTCAACCACAAAACTTTTTCAATTTTTGTATTTCATATTCTAACACTTCTGCCTCTTCCTTTGCTTTCTGCAAAACTGTTCTTTTCACTTCTTATTTCTTCAGATGCTGTTGACTTAAGTCTATTTCAATCTTTTTCTTCTTTTCAAGTGCTTCTTTCCTTATTCCTTATGCATTCCTCACAGCATGGTTTTTTTGAAATTGTCATATTTAGAAGTCCCCCGGCTGCAGTGACTGCATCATAGGTTACACGTTGAGCAATAAGGCTGTCCTCATGTAGGTTTTCAACCAGACATTATTTATTCACAGAAAAACTTCGCTCAACGGCTGCATTGCTATGGAAGAGAACAATAATTATTTTAGTGAAATATTGTTCCTGGGATGCATTTACTATAGAAAAAATATTCATGAAGAACTTATCAAGATGGTCACCATTTGAAGTGAATTGTTTATGGTACCGGTACTCAATAACTTCTTGGACTTTGTATCAAAGCCAGTAGTCTCTTTTTACAACATCAGCTTGCACGATAGATAGTTGTTTCTTATCTAGTAGGACTTCTAATGCAGAAGTTATCCTATAGGTCCTAACAGATGGATTGAGCATGACTGCGGGAAAGAGACAACTAGCAGCCTTGACAATTTTGTAGGAGAGAGGTCACTTATGTAAAAGTTTGTTGCAGAGATCAACTAGGAATTTTTGACAATCTACTCTGAACTGAAGTATCTTGATGTCTTTAATTCCTTTAAAAGCTGCTGATGCTGCGAACCCAATATCTACAGTAGGGAGTGATTTCATGATGGATTGTTTCTTTAAATCAACAGCTAACCACTTTTTGGAAGTATTTACTGAACTCATTACTTCACATTTTACAATTCTGTTCATCAAGTGGTCAAGTAGTTTATTTAGATCTGCAAACATAAATGACAATAGAGGTTGATTGCTCTGATATTTGGTGAGAAATTGCTCCAACTCAAGTGAAACTGACAGCATGAATCCCAACTTTGATGTTAGAAGTTCATCCTTCACAAAATTGCTTAATGTTTGAAAATTATCAGATTTTGGAGGATGCTTGTTAGAATAAAAATACTGTTTTAAATACGGCAGCATTGAAATTGCCCTCTCTAACACCCATGAGTTTTCTACCCATCTAATAGAACAAAACTTCATCGGGAAAAGAGATGATCCTATTATTCTTTGATAGTCTGCGTGTCTTGTTGGAAAATCTTTAAATAAATAATATAGTGAGCGCAAAAACTGCCGTATCTAGCAAAACTTTATGCATTTGAAATTTCTGGGCAATAACACTATAGAAAAACATTACTTTAAAAAGTTCACTAAAAGCAGAAAAACTTCTAGCAGAAGAATGTGTCATTACTTAATTACTTAATTAATAGCCCACAATATTTCAGCACGAGAAACTTCATCTTCGACAAGGAAGCTCTGAATAGAACAACTAGGTCTAGTTTCAGGTTTAAAAATTACTTCATGGTCATTAGCACTAAAATGTACATCTTCATGTAGGCCTACAGATGACACTGCATTTTTGGCTGTAGGGACCAAGTCCAATATTTTTTTGCTCCCACTAGCAGCTTTCACTCTGTCAACATGCTTCTTTCCCTTGGCATGAGATCGGATTGAAGATATTCCCATGTTACTTATATCAAAGTTAGTTTTACACAAAGAACAATGGCCTTTACTTTTATCACAATCCACTTTTTGTAACCACAGCCAATCTTTAAACACTGTACTGTCCAACCAATCATCTTTAAAAGAGGTTTTTCCTCTGAGTGTACTCATTACTTCTTAAACACAGGTCACAAGATAAACAAGTGGGATCTGAAGAATACTCACACCAGGCCAAGCTTAGGAATGGTAGTTTTTCTTTTAGGTGGATGGAGGGGGGTAGGAGCGAGAGGGGATGAAGTGAAGAACACAACAAATACTGAACTGACATTGTAATGTTAAGGTCAGGCAGGTACACCAATAGTTTGAAGTGGTGTTTGAACTTGAGCAGTTACTAGTAACTCATCACTCATAATGGTTACTGCTGGAAAAAGGAGGGGGGGAGGGGGGAGGCGGGTAAGGGGGAGGGTGGTATGTGCAACCTCCGAAAAAGTGGCCTTATCTTAATAGTAGCTTGTGACAGAGTTTTAAAGGAGAAGTTTGAAATTACTTACTTAGATCCATTAACTTAATGTTTCCAGTCTGTGGCACGGGCCAGTTTTTTTTATTCAAGCCATATATTTCCCACCACCAGCTGGCTAGGCCTGTCGTAGCTTCATATGCCTTATAACCTAACTTAAGACTAGGACAGGAACCATATCCAGTCCTTGGCTGTCAACTTATTTATGTGAAAGGGTTAGCCCATATTTTTATCAACTATAAATTTTCGGCCATGTCGGGAATCAAACCCAGGAGCCTTAGCTTAGTAGGCAGACACCCTACCAACTTAGATAAGGTGTCGGACTATATCATATATCCGTATAACCTGAACAAGCAGCGAGACACGGCAATAAAACAAAACACACACAACCAAACACAGATTGTATGAAGACATCAATCACCCTTATTTTGTCCAGTTCGTCATCTTAATTTAAGACGAGAGGACATCCCTTTATAAGCTCTTTTTTGTAAAGCATTTTTAAGTCAAATAGAGACACCACTTCCATAAAAAAGAAACATCTAAACAGTTATTTTCTTAAGTTTGTATTTCAACATTATACAAATACTTAGATAAAAAAGTTTGTTGTGAAAGTTTTGACTGCCAAAAGTGACAGCAGCTCAACAGATGATGGTGCAGATCATATGGTTTGGCGAATGGATGTATATAAAAGTAGATCTGGTAATTTTTGCTGTCAGTTACCACCACTCCTTCGCTGGATAGCCTATAGTTCAGTGGTAGAGTGGCCTATTTGATTCCTGTGTGCAGATGTTATTAATAGAGATCTATTTGAAAAATAATTTATGAAATAGGCTTAAATGTTATTGGCAGGGATAGAAAAAAAAAATTTTATTGGGGTTTTTTCAGGAAATTTTTAAAATTAAGATTTCTACATGTATTTTAACTAGGCCTAAATTTATAATTTTTCAGTCAAACCTAATACATTTGTGCAACATGGTAAGTGTAAATTAAAAAGCAAATTTGTAAAAGCTCTTAATAATGTGACTAGCAGGCCTATGGTGCGAAGAGGATATGTTATGCCAACTGCAATAAATTAAACTTCTTTCATGTAATTATATATATATATATATATATATATATATATATATATATATATATAAAAAAAACAAGGTTTTACACACTTAGTATGCATATTATTAAATGTTATAACATATTTATAAAACACAATCTTGTTTTTAATTTCAGATTAGGCCTACAGTTAGAAATTAGGAGGGCAAACAACATAGCCTATTATTTTTTTGTATTTTTTAAAGAAATGGGTTTCATTATTATTATGTTTGAAAACTGTAACTTTGATTGATATAGTCAAATTCTGAATTATCTAAACGGATTAAATTAATGTGTGATATAAACTTCAGGTATGTTTTTGCATGAAGCTCACCGTATATTTTAGAATAATATTAAAAAAAAGTTTGTAAAATATTTAGTACCTATATTATCACATTGTATCAAGTGATTCTTGTCATTTTTCAAATAATCACTGAAAAAAAACCTGGCATACTCAAAATTGATTATTACATACATCATGTGGAAGCTCAAAAATGATGAGCCTACAAAACTTTTAATCTCAATCTCGATCTTAAATGACGAGCTGCCTCTAAATCTGAGTGCTCGCAGAGCTCTAATATTTACTTAGATGTACACAAAATGTACAGCCACAATGGAATATTGTAACTTTCAGTATTACCACATTTGACAAAAAAAAAATGAAAAGCTGGGTAGGGAGTGGCTTACATACTGTTGGATCAATCAGCTTCATGGCTAGAGAGGGGAATCCCCTGCCAAAATATTGTGACCTTCAGCTATGGCTACAGAGGGGAATCCCCTTCTGATATTTTTGAATGACTCACTTCTTGTTCATTTACTTTTGAGTTTTTCACACACCTTGGCTGCTTATGTGAGTCTGTGAAGTTACAAAACTGTAAACATGGGTAATTTTGAAAAAAATCGGGTGGTTGTTGTCGGATTGAGCCCACCATGGTGAACCCTGGTTATTGGTGAGCTAAAAAGCGATTGTAAAGGGCCCTGTGAGGGTACCTGTGGACCAACCCAGTACCCTACTTTTAGCATAGCCAACAGATAAATAATGCAAAACTTTACTAAGATTTTAGTAGCCTATGTAGATACTAAATACTTCATTTATGTTGCTTTAATACGCGTAAGAGACTTAGGCCTACAGAAATAGTGATGGCCCATTAAAATAATTTGAAGTTGTGTATTAATGAATACAATCTAGGAGGAAAAAAATAAATAAAATAAACAATTATATGCATTAACACAGGGAAAAGACTTATTTTTCTATGGGCAGAGACTAAATTTAGTTTACGGTAGGCCTGCCAATTGTAATATATCTTGTGGGCTGTAGTTTCCACTAACGAGCTATTAAAGTTCATGGAAACTGTGTTCTAAATAAATAAACATTTATAATTAAAAAATTGCATCACTCTACCCAGTTACTATTATTTACGTTATGCATTTTCCTGGAATTCAAAAGGCTTATAAAATAAAACTAATCAGATAGATAATATTTCTTACCAACTTTAAGGCACTTATGCTATTTTCTGGAGCATCTAGCCCCGCCCCCCGGTGTGCAACAACATTCATTGAGTACCGGTGGGTTATTTCATCCTGGTCTTCTGATACTTTTTCATAATACTGATCCTTTCCTAAGATTTCCTCAACAATAGATGCACTTGGAGCAGGTACTTTAGCAAAATGAATTAAAGCAAAGAAAAACAATGAGCCGATGAAAATATAAGGCACAGAACAGTAAACTACTTCAGAGGCAAAGCTAAAAAATGCATGAAAATAAAACCAAGCTTTCACACAATTCCAAACAATAATTAAGTGTCCAGCCATTATACTACAATACACTTCAGAGATAAGTCAGCTTATTAGTTGAAGTGGACAGGCTCTTATATTAGTTCGAGGATTAAATTTAAAATACGGAGAGCTGCCATATTTATTGCGTTTGCCAACATAATTCAAACTTCCCTCCAAATTAAAGTTTGTCTAATTTATTTTTATATAACATACTTAATGTGTGTTTGATTTAATTTAAACCATCTATTTATTTTATTTTCAAGTTTATCGGTATAAATATGTATACAGTTTAAGAAATACAAATTAATTTATCTCAATAGAGAAATTTTACTCCTGGTCAACGTGAATAGGTGGAGCTGCCACCTGACGGATCATATGATTTCCGCGAGATCGATCGAATTTGTGGTGAAAGTTGAGTAAATTTTAAACTATATATTTTCTCAATCAAAATGCGCACAATACTAGCATATTCATTTTTTGTGCCGTCTTTATCAGCACTAACAGTGATAATTCTCTACTATATCTTGACTGGTAAAGGTGAACGTCTAAGTTTCGGATGGTTTTTGGACGACACTAGCCCCTATATGTGGGCCACTTTGGGTATTGGTTTGTCTGTTGCTTTATCCGTCGTGGGTGCAGCCCTGGGGATTCATACAACTGGTGTAAGTATCGTTGGTGGAGGTGTGAAAGCTCCGCGCATCAAAACTAAGAACTTAATATCCGTCATATTTTGTGAAGCTGTTGCCATTTATGGACTGATTACTGCCATTGTACTGTCTGGAATGCTGGAACAGTTCAGTCTTGATAAGATAGCGACAGAGAAAAGTATCTACTACCAAAACTGGATGGGAGGATATATCATGTTTGGATCTGGCTTGACTGTTGGTCTGGTGAACCTCTTTTGTGGCATAGCTGTTGGAATAGTTGGCTCAGGAGCAGCTTTGGCTGATGCTGCAAACTCTTCGCTGTTTGTCAAAATTCTTATTGTGGAAATCTTTGGCAGTGCCATTGGTTTGTTCGGTCTGATTGTCGGTATCTATTTGACGTCTAGGGTAAAAATGGGTGATAAGTTTTAAGCAATAAGTATGTGGATTCCAAAGCATTATGTTTAAATTAATGTAGTATAAATATTATATTTATATGAGGTACTGTAGTTATCAGTTTCTCTAAGATTTAAGGTCTACTTGAGACCAACACACTAGCAGGAAAATGGAAAACAACATGTAAAATTTCTCTATGGTTAGGGTCTATGGACTAGATAACAGATGTGACTTTGAAATTTTTGTTTTAATATGTCACTAAAAAGATAATGTTTTATATATATAAATGTTGTAAGGTATTCATCTCAAGTAACAGATTGACTAGTGTATTATTTCACCTAACATTAGGTCTAAATTTATCGTTGAACAACTATCACAAACAAATTTACGAGGCTAGGCAATAGGCTCTGTTTAACTTTTTTTCTTTGGCGTTCTTAGTGCCACATTCTTAAAGCTAGCTACAAAATATCCAAACTAATAGATACACATGCCAAGTTGAAATAATAATTTCTTAAGAGTTCATTGATAAATTGCCAATTTCATAAGTAATAAATAATCTAATAACCTGTAATAATAAAACTAGATTGTCAATACTAAGCATCTGTTTGTGCACAAATGGTTGGCTATGTCTAGGTTATATGGACACAATATGGTTAAAAAATGAAGCCTATGTAACGAATAGTCATGGAACAAACACAACATTTTTTGACACGGTAAATATCACTAAAATAAACGTTATTCTAGAGCATGGTTGTAGGAAGAATAGTAGGCCCACTCTACAGTTACAAAAGTTACAATATAACTACTATTTCATATCATATGATCTGCAGCTGTCACATTTAATAGATAATATTTAAACTTACAAAATAATACAGTACTAATATTGTAGTAAAATGTAATTGATAATGTTGGTTGCAAAAAAAGTTTGTATTTTCTAATCATCCCTGCTGTGTTCTTAATATAATGCTATTTGTGAAGATGTCATATCAATTTTATGACATCTTTTGTGAAGGTTACCTGCAAGGGATGTGCCCTACAGTACCATAATATTAAATACCACATTTGACTTTGTCCATTTTAGATCCTGTGTATAACTTACGGTATATTTTTCCAAGAATCTGAATCTGTCACTTGGGACAATATATGATTGTAAATAAAGAGTAAATAGTTTAATTTGTGTGTGTTATTAAAAATATTATATAGTACACAAATGTTATATACTTGTCACTTTTTTGTGCAAGCCAACCGTTTTAAAATTCCAATGCTAAGCTGGTTATTATAAAGTTAGGCGCCATGGTCTTGCAGACTGGGGAGTAATTAAATCAATTTTTTTTTTAAAACCTAATATCATTATTTGTTGAAACACTGGTTTTTGTAGTGCTAAATGTTACTTTTAGCATTGAAATGTAAACACGATTTGATTTGTAAATTAATAGGCCTACCCATTTTAGTTGTGCACACATATTTGGTGGGGGAACAACTTATTAGGGGTCGTCTATAAAACACACAACACTTGTTTCTTACCTTGTATTACCCTCGTTCCCCCTACCCAATCTAACACTAAGTAGACATTTAACCTGACTCCTCCACACTCCTAAACTGCCATTGGGACACACAATCAGGATTCGATCTTTATCTCTTCGTCATTGGCAATAAAGTCTTTTGCGATAGTAACACCTTAGACCATGCGGCCACACTTAATTTAACACTTAATTTAGCATTATATGTTCTATAATGTTGCACGTACTGTTTCAAAATCCTGATTTTTACACTTATTTGCGAATTGTATATGGAAAGATATTGGTCGAAATGGAATGTTATTTAAAAGGAGTGGTATTGTGCAATTTTTAAGTTTACTTATTGAAAACATTGACTTTTTAGGTGGATAAACATCTATACAATAAAAAATATAATAATACCAGGCCTGGTTTGTTTAAACCCTTAGAATAAAATTGCCATTATCAGCGTACACATTTGAACCAACACTACACTTGCAACACTTCACATTTTTGATTGGATTTTTATGAAAATTTTGTATGTTTGGTTGTTTGTATTGTAATATATAATTATATGACTTGTTCCATATCAATTGAGTTCCATGAAATTAATTCCTGTAGACTTTTCTATAACAAACAACTAATTCTATGGCCAACCACATGAAATATTTGTTGTGTTGAAGGAATTTGGTAATGCCAGGATCACAATCAACTTAACGTTAACTTAAAGTTAACTTAACGTAAGAGATGTCCTGGGAGGTCTTTTACAAGTGAACGTTACTTGAAGGGTATCACGTGATCTAGCCAGCCAATCATTATGTGAGTGACGTCAACAGGGCCATTTAGTAACTCATTTGTTGGTATTATGACCAATGTTTACTCTTTAGTGTAAGTTCTAGTGATCAGACATTTAAACAAAATAATTAAACTAAAATAGGAAAGCTAAATTTATCAATAGATATTTATTATATCGATTGAAAACTGAACATTCACAGATCATCACTGTAAAACTAGTACAAATCTCAGATCATACTTGAGAATGAAGATGTTTGGCTCGAGTTGTTACGTTAAGTTACGGGAATCGTGATCACATATACGTTAAGTAACGTTAAGTTGATCGTGATCCCGGCATAAGAGCTTGGATGGCGTACTTTGAACTATCACAATTTAGAGTGAATGGTGTGAATAGGATAGAAAGGATGTCACAACAAAGTAGTTGGGTGTGAGATTGAAAATCAGTATTAATTGGGTTTTTTTTGTTTATGTTTTGTGGACCATGTCTTGAATTTAGTCATACGTGGTATTTTCCATTTACTTTTATCATTGCCTTTCCTGGAACATACATCTCCTAAGTTTTGTATTTATATAAGTCTAGCTCTTATTAATTTCCAGGTGGAAGTGTCATTTTTTTTTCTCAAAGTTTTGTTAAAAAATAAACTTATTTATAATTCACATCACTCTTATTGTACTTAGCTCCTTATTGTATAGAAACTATTATCTTTGTCATTCTATTTGTACATTTAATTTTCTTTTAAAAATGTTTTGTAAAGTAATATATAAGTTAGGTCAATAGTGTGACAAAACACATTTACTGTTGTAATTATATTTAGTTTACAATTAAACTTGTGTATATAATGCCATTGCATTTTTATTATAGTTGAAACCTGATCATTAAACTTCTAAATTGTGTGTGTTTTTAAATAAAATGTTTTCACATTACTTTAACCTTGAAATTAAATACATTTAATTAGCTCTATTTAATTATCTTAGGTCTAACTTTACCTAATTATTTGCCATAAGCAAATTGCAATCACTATGTTTTAACATAGCAAAGTACTTAATTATTTTTAATAATCATCTTTAAAGGCACCTTTTTTTGTGACATGTTATAATTTACTTACTGTATATTGCATAATGATATGAAAATGGCTTATAGTGGAGACACTTCTAATGACAGAAGAAGATTGAGGGGTTTTACTATTACTGACAGGCTGGAACTAGTTCATGATGTTGGAGGCAATCATTAACGAATGATTACATACAAGGAGGAAACAAAAATATATTATTATTAGGTGTTCTGTTTTATGACAGGGTCCATTTCTATTGTCATTGAACTCAAACCGCCAATGTCCTCTACCTCCTCCTTCAGCATATTTATACAGATGAAATATGGATGAGGAAGCTATAATTTAAAGGAAATGGAGCTACATTTATGTGGAGAGAGGAAAGTCTAGGAAAAACCACCTCTGTGTAAACCGGATTGAGATTCACACTCGGCCTTCCTATCAGACGAAATTGATCCCTAAATCTTATTTTGTGGGATAAATAAGTTGTTTTTTTTCTTTGTACCATCCCCTACTAAACCCTGATTTCTTAAAGAAGCCCACTTTAGACCACCAACATTGATTAAAGGTCACTAAAATTTTGCATTCTAGAAATTTGCCTTAGTTGAGTTATAAATTATTAAGTTCATATAAAAAAGTTATCGAAAGATTACAATAATACTTCCTTATTAGTCGAGTCATATTAGCCTCAAAAAGCCATATTGGCAGGATTTAATGATATATTTTTGAAATTTGGCAAACATACTCTTGAATATTGTAGAATAAAATATCCTTTGAGCTTCCCCTCCCCTGGTGGGGGCTTCTTCATCCCTAAACATAAAAAAAAAACACCAAAACTGAGAGCTTGGGTGATTTTCCCCCAATTATCTTGGTGCAGTGCTTGAAAATTTTATATAATGTAAAATTGATGGGAACTTATATCATGTAAACACGATTTGCAATAAAAGATGTAGTTCACACAGTATGGAGGCTGGTAGCAGGGGATGGATTCTGGCATACAATGTACAATTTGTTTCTTACTACCAACTACTACTAACTATCAAACGGCTAGCTTTCCGTTAAAAATGCTCGTAACTGAAGTTGTAGGGTAAGAAATTCTCAATTCATATTAAGAAAAAAGTTTTCAGGCCTTTTCACATGATTTCGGTACAATAAATGCTTGACACCAAACATTGAATACATTTAATTTATGAATAAAAAAATTACAATCTATATTTATATATTATAATTTTTTTATATGCATACTAACAGAAGTACCTGGCATTGCACCACCTAGTAGCCACACAATGGCACAATGGATTGCGTGGCTACCTCTAGTAATGCTTTTCTTTGTTTGAAACAGATAAAAAAAAAATCTTCATTCTGTCTTCGAGGTGCACATGTTTGTGCACAGATACTACTAATATTTAAATTTCAGACCTCTCTGTGTGATATAGCGTGTACATTGCAGCTATTGGGATATGCAGATGATTTATCTTTGTCGGGCAATAGTAAGGAAGTTGTTGGAAGAAATGCAGAAATTTTATTAGAAGTTAATAAGGAAAGGTAAGATAAGGCTGAGAAGACTCAGTACATGATCACACAGAGAACACAGATTAGGGACGGTAATTTAGAGATTATTGTGAACAAAGTATCATATGACAGGGTTTGTGAGTTTAAATATTTAGAAACAATTTTAACTAGCATTAACGAAGTTAGATGGGAAATTGAGAAAATAATACATTCGGGAAGTGCATGATCTTACTCGGTCAGTAAGTTGTTGACATCTTTCCTTGTTTCAAAGAACGTAAAACTCAAAATACACAAAACAATTATTTTATTGGTTCTCTTTGGGTGTGAAATATGGTCTACTATCTTACGTGATGAAAACATATTTAGGGTGTTCGGAAACAAGGTGCTTAGGAAGATAATTGGTCCAAAAAGGGATTATACTACTGGAAAGTGTAGGAGGTTACATGACCTGTAATCATCAAGACATTTCTAGGATATTCGAGTCGAGATTACGGTGGTCAGGACATGCAGCGTGAACGGGAGATTCTGTATCGCCGCTTCTCTTATTAGATAGAAGAAGTGATGAGTACATTAACAAAGATAAACAAAGAAGGATACAGTGTGAGTTGTAAGATTGTGAATATATAAATATCCAATAGATTGGTTGTACAAGACATAAGAGAGATATACAAGTTTAACAAATCAGTTTATTATAGTGAAAACAAGACGGAAATATTACAAGGTGTAAGACATGATAATATACCAAAGATTCCATTGATTATTATTGGGAATTGTTGGGGTAACCTAAGATTGTTGTCCCAAACGGGAGTGTTAGGTGTGAAGCACCTTGTTTTGACTTCCAACCAATTTAACTAGTATGGTTGTGTCCTAATTAGAAAAAAGGTGTAATTCGTTAAAAAAAGAACAAACAAAAATTCTAAAACGAAAGTGCGTTTGCCTGAATACAAGGGCAATTTAAATTGGATGAAACTATAGACAATACATAACACTACTCTAGCCTTACAGCTACTAGACTCAAACCTGATAAGCATAGAAAAGAACAATAGCTTAAACTATTATGATGATATGGTATTATATTGCGATATTTGCCCCACGATTGAGCATCAAATATAATGTTTCCTGATTTTATTGTTGATGATGTTACAGATGTGGACCCGTGTATGCCTTATGGTGAGCAGTAAGTATAACGATACCGGGTTTTATGATGATGGCGTGCATGCCTTACTACGCACTTATCACACGGTTATGTGATCTGATTATGTGTGATATTTATTCTTATGAAATGAGCAAGAATTTTAATGTTGGACACGATTTATTTGAACGATTACACCTTCGGTACTGAAGATATAATATCAAATGATACAGTTTTTGTTAATTTGTAGATTGTTTTTCTGTGATATTACACGTTCCGCGTTCTGAGTACTGTGTACCATGTAGATTTGTGTTACTACTTCACTGTGGATTCACACGCACAAGCTGCTTATATATGACCTACCCCTTGCTTCTTGTACCCCTTGTCACCATTGTTAAAATTATCTAGTAGAAAAGTTCCTGGCAAACTCTATGTTGAGAAGGCTAGCTTCCTATTGGGTAGAGGGAGCCAACATGTCACATGATTATTCTAATACAACGGAGTTGATCTTTTAAAGAAAAAAGTTTTAAAGCGCACTTTATTGAAATTACTTCTGAAAATGTGTGATTCACCGTGGATGAAGTATTGAAAGGAAATTTTACATACAGTACTTTATAGAAATGTACACTTCATCCATGACCTTTTGAATATATTAGAGGGTATCATTACACTATACCTAACTCTAGAATGTCCTAGTTAAAGGAGTTCACTTCGTAGGCAGTTAAACGGGCTAGCTAGCATGAGTTAACTCAACAATAAGTAATAAGATACAATGGTTGAGTTCCTATAACTGTGATTTTAAGTTAACAAACAGTTAAAGGTGAGCTACCAGGAATCCAGTCTGCAAAGTTACTATGGCCAGTCTATTCCTCATTAGTACTACCAGGTCGTTTAATAGTATATTTAAATTTCAACACAAGTCTGGAAACAGACTATAACAATTGCAAACAGTTAAACATTAACTAATTCAAGCGGCGCCTGAAAGGGGGGGCGGACAAAACAAACAATATGTAGCGGGCCACTACTCTGAACTAGTAGCATACCCACGAGTTGAACACCGTACAAAGGTACAACACTAGATAGATTAGAGACTGATATCAGTCAAAGACCCAACTAGGTCATAGAACAAAGATATAGATTACCTTATCTCCACTTTTTCCCTGATCTAAAAGGTAAGACCATCTGTAACATGGCCACACAGTATAGGGGGTCGGGTAATTACCCAAATATTTAAGACTATGTCATATGGACATAGCAAAACGGTTCAGAAACTCTGACATTCAAAACTATGTCTTATGGACATAGAAAAACAGGTAAGAAACTCTGACATTCAAAACTATGTCTTAAGGACATAGAAAAACAGGTCGTAAACTCTAACATTCAAAACTATGTCTTATGGACAGAATAACAGTTTATAAAGACTATAAAAATATTAGCTATTAAATCAAATAGTCTCAGATATTATATTATCTGTGTCGAGGAGGTGAGACTGACACGTCGAACATTGTGACCATCACTTGTACGTCAGCTAGCACTTGAAGTCCTCTCGGATGCACCTTCGATGAGTCGTTAGAATAGAATACAAATATGATGCAAAGTGCGATGGTTTATATACAAGATGCACTGATGTATTAGGAAAGGAAAACAAACAGGGCGGGGTTGGGGGTGACCTTCCGGAACAATCTGAGACACTCTAGGTGAGCTTGGTTTGGCTTCACGGGGCGGAACATCAGATCAGTCGAGTCTTGCAATCGAGCAAGGTGTGTATAGAACTTCCTCCAGGAAGTGTAGGAAGTCAGCTGGGGCAATCTTCTCTTGAGCTTGGCCGTTTCCAGCAACACGATTTCACCGTGAGTTTATATCTGCCACATATTTGAATTTATTAGTTCTTGTATTTATAGTGATGATAATAAATAAGGTATTTTTGAGTGTACGTGCTAATTAGTCTTTAGCACGCTATAATTCTAGAACCTTGTTCAGGGTTCTGACTGGCCAACTCAATAGGAAGTGACCATTGGGAAGACCTAGAAGTAGATGGGAGGATAACATTAGAACGGATCTGAAAGAGATAGGGTGTAATGAGGTGGACTGGATAGCACTAGCTCAAGATAAGGATAGGCAAAGTACTTTTGTATGTGCAGCAATGAACTGCTGGTAAGGTTAATTTCTTCCAAGGCCATAATAAAGAGTCCTTTTTGTTTGTTTGTATCACATAACTTATTGGCGCCCATCCCTTTTATTCACTTGTATCTAGCACTTCACGACGATATCCAGGATTACTGTGGATACACTTCAGAGGGTAAGTTTCCCTGGTAATTATACCTGTCTCCACCGGGTCACATTAAAATCACAAAAATATACTTCCTCTTTACATCACTGCAAATACCTTGAGAAGAGGGGATTGAGAGTTTCTTTACAGTTGGCGCCCCACGTTGGGCGTCAACTGTAAAGAAACTCTTTAACCCCCTTTACCCCACATTGTAAGAGGCAACTGTTAAGAAAACCCTCTACACTAGTGAGCCGCTCAGTCGGTAGAGCACTTGAAAACGAGACTCTTTATGTTTGGTATGAATATATCTACTGATCCAGCTGTGCTCTATTCTTTGTGTAATTAACTATATTAATTAGCACTAGGTGTCAACACCGTATTGACCCTTCTCCCCTAATGGCTCTAGGCTCCCTAATCCCGTGCCTTTTCTTAGTATAACGGGGAAAAACTGTTCAAGCTGTTTTTTAGCTCTCGAGGTACACAGCTATGAAACTCTCTCGTGTGAAATATTAATAAGTGCTCAAGAATCAAGATTAAGGCGTTCCAGTTATCATCTCATCCCTCCAGGTATTCTCAGTCATCATTCGCAAAGGTAGGCTCATAGTTAATTAATTGGTGGTCTCTGTGTTTGATAATTTAAAGCTTGTGTGAATAATCTCGCCTATTAACACCACACACTTTACATCACTGTGAATACCTTTAGAAGTTAGAGTCTCATTTTCAAGTGCTCTACCGACTTAGCAGCTCGTCAGTGTAGAGGGTTTTCTTAACCGTGTGGGTACGCGAAGCTAAACCGAGGGGTATGCCAAAATGTTTTTAATTTGTGTACAAACCTTACTGAACACTATTATGCTGTGTTCATTTCTGAAATACTTTTCACATATTGAGAAAGAGGACAAAACATATGAGTGGATGGATACCACAACAGTTACTTCATCTGAACTTTCCATCAAATTTAAAGAAGATTTAATTGAAATTTCTGCTGGTAGCATTCTAAAAACAACATTCAAGACAACATCAATATGAGATTTCTGTGCAGCAGATGGCCACGATTTCAAGTTCAATACTTCTTCCATTTCCATCTACTTATTTGTGTTTTCCCTGTAATAACAACGATAAAAACTAAGGAGAGGAATCTTATGAATCCTGAGCCAGTCTCCATAGCTTCGAGAAAACAGGACCAGACATGTCACTGAACGGCTATTTATTATCATTAATAAATATTGGCACTTTTCTGTATTTTAATATTATTAATGTTGTCTTAAATTCCATTTAATTTGTTATTGATTCACACAGAGCAATAAATCCATAAAATCATTGTATTGTGCATTTATTTAGAACTCTGATAGACTATACTTACTGGGTGTATTGTAAAATCCAATAGGGGTACAAAGTTAGAAAAATTATATTTAGGGGTATGCGAGCAAAAATTGGTGAATACCACTGTCTTAAAGGGCCATGAAAATTTGGGGAGGTTTAGAATAAATTCCACAAGAATAATTATGCCAAAAAATATTGTTTTATTTTGTATTAATTTAGTGTCCTTGCTTTAAATTTCAAAAAGAACTGTCCTTGAATTTGTGACTTCACAACACCAGTGTCATCGTCCACCCTCGCTCCTTGACATGGGAATGTTGGGATCAAATATAAGATAATCATTTTAAAAATAACTAACATTTTATCAATATTTTATATAGACATTTTGATAAAATTCCAGATTTAAGAGTAAAAAATAAATAAAATTATAGCACTGCGTCTTACTACCCGTTCTGGCTATATGTTTAAGTACTAACTACGCTCGTGGTTTAGGAGTTGGAAAGGTTGAATTTAGAGGAAGTAAACCCACATTTGTATAGAGGGAGAGTGGAAAACCATTGAGGAAAAACCACCCCTCGTTCACCCGACTGATATTAGAGCCTCAATCTCCCCGTCCTCAGCAGTCTATCGCAACACGAGACTAGCGCGTTAGCTAAGTATGCCACCGAGGTGGGTAAAAAAAAATACATTCTAGCTTCATATTTCTATTTATAGTCTTCTTATTCTGGAGGAACCATTAATAATGCATGTGTATGTTGTAATATTAATGTAAAGGAAATGGTTATATCAAAATCTGAACTTTCACACAATAATAATAACTTTATTATTATTATTATTATTATTATTATTATTATTATTATTATTATCATCATCACAACGTCTTAGTGCCCGTTTGGTTTGTAGGCACTTACGCTAATGTGTAATGGTAGCGTGATTATGAAATGAAATGGAGGACCTACAGTTTAATGTGAGATCTGAACCACGGCGGAGGCCTGGCATTCCACACATTTATAAGTTGTAATTAATACACGTCTTGTCAGAAGTGAAGGAAGGGTTTGGCAATCAGATAGATCTGTGCCGGGACCGAGGATTGAACCCCGGACCTCCAGCTCACAAGTCTGACACCTTACCCTTAGACCGCCAGGTCACCAATAATAATGTGGAGTGAGGAACTGCATGTTTAATGAACAAGGAATGTGGTACTTGAAATACTTATATTCACATAGCCTAGGCCTACATAATATATTATTCAAACACGATTTTTTTGAATGGCTTATACTTTCAATATTTAACAAACCAATGTTTTAAATTTAGTTTCAGAACAATATTTACTTTCAATTTGAAATTCCCGCTTTTTAAATTTAATTTTATCTTTCAGAATTCTCAACATATAAAATTTGAAAAAATACTAAAGCTGTTTAATCTTTTTCTATAATCCACTTTATATACGTAAATTAAAATAAATACGGTATTATTTTCTTAAATTTATTTTTATATGCACAGTTACTACTTTGGTCTGTAAGTGTGTCTATACTGCTATGCAGACAGCTTCGGTATTCATTAGCTTTTTCAGTAGGGATTTAAAAACAAACTGTTGTGCAAATGAATGCGTGTTTATTTGTGTATTTATGTAATAATAACATGTATCTTATATTTGATAACCATATTTAATTGAGTTCATTTATAAAACAAATGCTTGAACTGGATCCAACCAGAACAGAAGTTCGATTTAAACTAATTTTTAGGTTAGTTAGACAGAATATTTCAGAACAAAAAAAAAAGATAACAAATAAGATAAACAAAATAAAGAGTTTCCCTCTTAATTACTACATTTTAAAATGTGGATCTTTAAACTTGGTTTCCAAATTTTATCAAGATCAAACACAAATATAATTCTCACCTCAGTGATTAAAAAACCCCATAACTTTCATACTAATTGCTTACAACATTTACGAAATGAAGTTAATAAGGGAAGCAACATATTCCCTGCCAGACAAAAGCGAGTTAGGTCAACAGTATATTACATCGCAGCAACTGTAGTGATGACTGTCGGATTAAGTTATGCAGCAGTGCCGCTGTATAGAATGTTTTGTCAGGTGAGCTAGTTTTTGTATTTATTTATAAAGCTCTTAAACATAGTGTAAGTTACTCTTTATGGTTGCACAGACATAATTTATAATAAGAACTTACTATTGCATACATTTAGAGAGGAACAAAGTTTTAGTGAGCCTCTGCAACAAAATGCATATTATTATTTCTACTTGTATTGTCTATAACATTTAACATAGGCCAACAGTAATTGCAAATTAACATTTGGTTTTGAATATCCTTGGGAATTTTGATAAGATATGTCATCATCAATACTTCTTAAAAGATTAGTAGATTATTCAAATAAAGATCCATCTACAGACTCATTATCTTTAAGGTGCGTTATATTTCGTAAGAGACTCCACAGTAATAGATTGCCCCATCTAGGCTACATAGTTATTATCCTTAATTCCTTAGTCCTTATCACTATGTAGAAGTTGACTCAACTTTAACTTTCCAAGGAATAGGTGATAAGGACTGCTAAGTACTACCAATCACAGCAAAGTTAGCTTGTGTGCGCATAGTAATGAAAACACTAATGGCATTTTCATAGCCACTAAACAAACTAGCTCATGTCTTAAATATATGATTTGTGACTGCACTTCATTTACCTTTCAAATGAAGCCTATCCTGGAAGTTTTATCAAAATAATTATGTTGTGTAGTTGTGTTAATAACTGCAGCTGAGATATCGTTTGCTTGCGCCTAGCTCTAGAAAGTTTTCTTTCAAAGAATTTAATTGGACTTAGTTAACAACTTTCTCATTGATTGGCATGGTCACATGATTACGGATACGAATAAGGATTGTGTAGATGTGATTTCCATTTCTAAGGACTATAAGGATGCGGAGCTCAAATACTCTGCATATAAGGTTTTATACATATTCTTTTAGTCACAACATTTTATCTACTGGTATCAACAACTTAACAAACATTAAGAATCAAATATCCGAAGATATTATTAATTTTAGAGAGGAATTCACCATCTAGATATCATATTCTGAAAATTGAAAAATGACACGGGAATCGAACCCGGGACCTTTGGCTTAGTACGCCAATGCTCTACCACTGTGCTATCCAGGAGAATATGATATCTAGATGGTGAATTCTTCTCTAAAATTAATAATAGCTTCGGCTATTTGATTCTTAATATGTATCCGTACAATTATAATAATAATTGTACGAGTGGCAGTAATAAGCCAACTACCGAGTCGAAGATGGCCACGTTATCTTATGGCTTGTGAATAAAGCTGACAATTTTCGCACGTCCATCTTAGACTCTGCCTTAAAAATATGAGTGGCGAATGACCCTGGGCACGGGGCGACTCCTGGATAGCTCAGTGGTAGAGCATTGGCGTACTAAGCCAAAGGTCCCGGGTTCGATTCCCGTGTCCAGGTGTTTTTTTCAATTTTCAGAATTAACAAATATTGTTTGGTAGTTAAATGACTAGGCATGCTGATTAATATACATGTAATAGCTCCGTACCTCCTTTTGAAAAATTGGTTTATATAATGACAGCATAATTTCTCTGTTAAGCTCACATCATCCGGTTTTAAACATCAATTAGGACTAACTTCAAACGGGTCAGTTTTATGGAAAATGAAAAAATTGGAAGACACAGGGAATTTTGTACCTGAAGAAATTAGGCTAGTGGTAAACCTGAAAGTTATTTTGAAAGTTGGAGGACGGGTCAAGATTTCTAACAATAGTTACCACTTACCTAGTAGCTACAAATGGGTTAGGGGGATGGTTAAATTATTCTTCCCTTCTTCACCATGAAACTAGGTTTGTCCCGCCTTTCCTCAGGAGATTGACCCTATGGCTAAATAGTCTTTGTTGGTGGTGCCTAACCTGTGAGAACTGAAACCTTTCAGCTATTTCTCTGCTTTTGAACATTAACTCTATTGGCTTAGACACCACCCCAGTATGATTGTAAAATAAAAAGTATAAAGATGGGCAGCTCATCACCACCACCATCACCACCAC
>CABFWO010000858.1:141943-159296 GCA_902155825.1 Timema genevievae | reverse complement strand
CACCACCACCACCACCACCACCACCACCAATTTCCAACCTGTGGCTGGGTAAATTTAGTAAAATGTCTCCATCCTTCTTTGTCCTTCTACCATTATTCCTTCCTTACTCTCGTCCATTCAATAGCTGGTAACTAAAATACGGTAATAACATAAATTGTAAATGTTGATTAGGCATATAGCTATGGAGGAACAACTGGCGTTGGTCACGATGGAGATAAAGTGGAAACTATGTCTAAAGTAAAGGATCGTCTCATCACTATCAAGTTTAATGCAGACAGAGGAGCAAGTATGCAGTGGAAATTCAGGCCACAGCAGACTGAAGTTAAGGTGCATCTTTTTGTTTTGTTAATGCACACTTATTACTTAAAACAGGTCCCACTCTATTCGTGAATGTGGACGGATGTTTTGGTCAAATATTTGCCAGAATATTCGCCTACATTCATCTTATGAAACCTATACTAATATTTGGCTACTGTGTACCTCACACACTTCTCGGACACTCATTCAATACCTGAACATTCTTCCACATTTGCAAATAGTGTGGGACCAGCTTAACACTTTGAAATATCTTTATGCATACTTAAAGGCGCAAGCAC
Source organism: Timema genevievae (assembly GCA_902155825.1). Classification (NCBI taxonomy): domain Eukaryota; kingdom Metazoa; phylum Arthropoda; class Insecta; order Phasmatodea; family Timematidae; genus Timema; species Timema genevievae. The sequence goes on along the minus strand of CABFWO010000858.1, from coordinate 158,700 downwards.
TTGAAGTTATTGCTTTGATGTCTTTAGGTGGTGCCAGGTGAAACTGCCTTGGCGTTTTACACGGCTGAGAACCCAACAGACAACCCTGTGACAGGCATCAGCACCTATAATGTGATTCCTTTCGAGGCAGGACAATATTTTAACAAGATACAATGTTTCTGCTTTGAGGAACAGCTTTTGAACCCCCATGAACAGGTTAGTACCTAAACACCACTCTAATAGTTTATTGATAAGATTGATTTTGTTTGTCTATTTATTGATAAAGAATGGTGTCTACATGATATATTTAAACATTTGACTCTTATATAAATTTTCAGAACTAGTTTAGAAAATTAAGTTAGCGATAGCTTATGTTTCTAATGAGTTTAATTTTCATTAATAAGCTACAGGTTTTAGAAACTTGTGTTGAATTCACAATACTGTACATGATTATTTTCTCCTGCAGCAATAATTTTTTGAAAATAGTTTGCACTGTTAAATTATTTTTTTATGACATTGAATTTATAAGATGTGTGTTATTGTTTTGTTACTAAATATAGTTTCTGCAGAATTTTGATATCTAACAATGGAGCACTCATCATCTTGAAGCAAGCTCTGTAAAAGCTGGATCCTAAAAGTCATTTACCTTTTTACATAATTGGGGCAAACTATATTTGAAAACAAAAATATAACTATTTAATAATTTAGCTTAATTTAACAAATTTAATATGTTGAATATGTCATGGTTTTCCCATCTTCTAGGTGGATATGCCTGTATTTTTTTACATCGATCCGGAATTCGCCGAAGACCCAAAAATGGAGTTGGTGAACTCAATTGTACTATCCTACACTTTTTTTGAAGCAAGAGAAGGTTTGAAGTTACCTGTTCCCTCATTTGTTAGAAAGTGAAATGTCTATGCTGTAAATTTTATGACACAAATCAAATGATAACAATGTGTTGTCTTGAAAATTGATAGATTGTGATAGAAGAATGATACAGTTCCTAAATTATTGTACAGTATTTTTAACAATGTGTTATGATTAAATTTGTTTTAAAATTAGAATTTATTATTTTATTTTACTTTTAAGTTAAGCCCCATTTGCATCATATAATTACTTTCTCTTTCAAATCTAGTTCTCATCCAGAAGTGATTATATTTTACTTTTATTGTACCTGCTTAGTTAGCTCAGTGGTATTCGACCTTGGGTATTCGTGCTCCCGGGAGTACGCAATGACATCTTAGGGAGTATGTAAAATTTATTATACATATATATATGTATTTAACCTCAAGGATCTTGGGGTAAAGTGCTCACCTCAGGGCCTGATGTTCGTGTGTTCAAACCTAGCCGGAGTCAACGGAATTTTCTTGAGCAATAAAAATCCGTAGCACAACTTTTTGGAGGGGAATTGTGGCTTGTAGAAAAACCCAGCATTTTATGTGAAAATACCTTTCCCGGCAAAATTGGTAGGCACTCTCACTAGGCCCAATTGGTAGAAATTCTCTTGTTCTGATATGATCAGGGCTAAACCTTAAAGTCAGACTCTATTTTTATACTGTCTGAGCCCGACTGATAACAAATTTACTGTAGTAAAATGCTCCAACACAAATTACTTCATAAAAGGCTTATTTGACGTGAATTTATATTTGGATACATTTGTCAATCCAAATTACAAATATTGGCCCTAAATAGCAAAAAAAAAAAAAAAAAGTGTAAAATATTGTTATAATATTATAAGTTTTTATTTTTAAGTCTTGGTTGGTACATTTTTACTGACTCTTGACCCAAAATTGCTTTTGGCTCCACAACTCTGGCATATAATCAGTCGATTCAGAAAGTGCACATTAAATACCTCAAATATAAATATATATATAGAGAGAGGTCATTGGTGAAAACACCAAGTGGCGTAACTGAAAAAAAATCACATTTTTACAATATGATGTCCCTGGGTAGTTCAAGATGGGCGCTCTAATATCACAGAATGGTATATCTTATATTATCTTATATCCAATGTCCTTTTCCTGTGTTTGTCCTTATGTTATACCTTTTACATGCTCCTATCTATGTGTCCTATCATTCTTTACAATTTTCCATTTTCTCCCTTTTGTGTTTTTTTGGTTTTTCCTCTTTTAGGAAGTTGCGTTGCACGTTTCACACTCCTCCCTGATGAGTTCTGATAGAATGAAACCTAGGTCGGGGGATTGGGTGATGACAATCAATTTTATTTAAGAGGCAACCATTATCTCTTTGTCTAATGGCAGCAATGTAAAGTGTGAACTGTTTTCTTCTTTTCATTGTAAAAGCCATATTGTGTTCGTCCTCTTTTATATATTTCTATCCACCTTTCATGTACCTTCTTCCAAATATAATACAATTACCTCATAAAGCGAAAAGAGGTTTTCCTTATAGAGTGTGGTATATCTGTATTCATAACTGTTTCCAAAATACAAGAATATTTCGTGGCGTCGGGATTTGCGCTTAAAAACACAGTGCAATTTATTATGCAGTTTCTCAAGTGGCGATGTATTCACTCCTTCCCAGATTGTAGCAAACATGAACCAAGATAAAAACAACCATACAAAGACAGGCAAATGGAAACAAATCATTTTGTTAGTTTCAAATACCTTTAAAAGGAGCTGAGAATATTATTAACTGTCCGCTCTGGCATTGAACAGAATGAAACAGTTTGTTAGCCTCCTATGCTGAAACTGCACTTCAAGAAGTCTCAATCAAAGTCGATATTTTCCAAGACTATCCAGATAGATTAATTTGAAAAGAATTGAAAGTGAAAGTCCCTTTAAAGGTGCTCACACTAAAAATACACGGACTTTGTTTCTTTGTATGAAGGAATCACTCCTATTGTACGTTCTTTGGAAAGTACCAATTTCTACAGGTCTTTGCCTTGTGTTTAAAGGGAAGAAACCTAGATAAACTTTGTGGAGTTCGCTACTATTGTAATTTATTTATCGATTATTATTTTGTAAACAATAAATAGCAACTTAAATCTTTTGTGCTGTGTTTACAATAGTTTCCTTTGTTTAATTCAAGTATCATTAATCACGATTTCTTAATCTTTATCTCTAGTGTAAATAGTTTTATATTTTATTTAGATTCTTATTAAATTCTTTATTTTTTCAGCCAAGCATTATAAACAAAATTAAATATGCAAAATGGCAATGTATGCTACACATTTTATAAATGAACACTAAGTGTTAAGGTAATGTAAAGTTATTATGTATTTTAAACATAACCTTTATATAAAATTTGTTTCAAGACTTATTTAATACCCGACATGAATCAATCTTTCAGGGTCAATAACATAACACAAATTTATGTATCTGAACAAAGAGCCATTTCTTTTTATATAAAAGTAAGAAAATTTGCATTTTTTTCCTCAGACAATATAAAATTTGAGCCTGTAAGAGAATATTTGCAAAATATAATGTTACAATTTGCATTTGCCAAGATGTGGAGCGAATAAAGAGGGTCCAACTTTGTTTTTGCTCTCCTGAAAAGTAAGTAAAAGTCAATTATGTTAGTTGGTGTTCAGACCGACCCGATATATCTCATTATTTTTATGTAATTTATTTTATATGTACATTATATAATATGTATAACATGCATTATGCACCAATAACTTTGGGGATACAAAATTGAAATGAAACTATATCTGCGTCTATACAAACAAAAAAGTTTGGAATTTGCCCGCTTTGTTCCCTGCGCCACTTCTTCTTTATGTAGGACACTTCCATGCCAACATTGCATTTGATATTTTTTCTTGCATTGCTTCACCTGGAATGCTTGCTTTTGTTTGCTCATGTAAGACATTTTGTATGAATTGTGATGTTCATTTTAGCGAATGTTCATAAACCGAGAGCTGCCTGTAATTATTTTGAAATCGTTTTATTTTCTAATATTTTAATTCAAAAGGGGAAATAGGTCTTAAATGAAATATTAATGACATTTAAATTGACTATTGTAGTATTTATGGCATATAATATACACTTTCATCTACATAATGTTTTTGTTAAAATTTCAATGGCTAGATGTTAATTTAATCTAAAGATGAAAATATTTACTTTATGATTTGTGATGTCAAGCTGTGGATGAATGCTCAAAGTTACTCAATCTTGATTCATTATCAAAAGAGACAGAAAGTTCTTACGGAATCAAATAAATTCATAATTTATATTTGATAGCTCAAAAATTTACCAAAAATATATAATTTTCAGAAGTGTTGAAATCTGAATAAAATGTTATGTTGATGACGATAGAAAGATAAAAATATATTTGACAAACAGTAAAAAAAAAGGCTTTTCATAATGTTAATGTTTTATTTTTATATGTTTGTTTGATTTTAGTGAGTGAGCAATTTCTTGTTTCGACAAACCTTTAAACTTAAAAAGTCAATATGTTTATAATTATTGGAAAATCATATGTTTTTTTCTAAGAGATCGTTATGAAAACAACGTATTATATAAATAACTAATCACTTCGACAATATTTTAAATTTCTGTTAAATATCTTATATAAACAATCATTGACATATTTGAAATATTTTTATTATAAAATTGTCTATAATTTAGGTTTAAAAATATAACAGAAAACCTGTAATAGATTACTATTTATCTCATAAACTCTAACTATATATATAAACTCTCATATAAATTTTGTGCAACATGAAAAATACATTTAAATACATTTGGGATATACTTAAAACTAGGTGCCTGTATGTATTTTTGTTTTTTAATCAACAGTAATAAAGAATTATTATTTTTCTCAAAATATACATAGTTTCTACTCACTCTTTCAAGTTAAAAATTGAGCTTAGCGACATCTTCACATAAAAAAGGAGGAAACTCATCACCAAAAATCTTAATAATTAGCTAAACTTCTTTGAAATAAAATCCTTGAAACTTTTTAGCTATGTATATTTTTTTTTCGTTTCTCATCTGCCCATAATCTCGACCTATAGCACTTGTTCTAATCATAATATTTAATACATTAAATAGCATTCAGAACCTTTGTTGTTGTACACCCTGTACTAAACTCTATGGTAGGTGATTCATTTGATTATAATAACATATTTTCTCCACTAAGTTTGAAAGCTACAAGTTTTTTAGTAATATGTTAGCTACTTGTAGCTTTAATTTTAAAAATAAAAAGTTTTCTCAGAGAGTTTGAAATTTTACTCAAAATACATAATATTCCTGTAGTTATATAAATATACTATTTGACTAAGCAAGATTATATGTACTTTTACACAGTACGAGTTAGAACCAATTAAATTCCAAACAATAACAAATTATAGTTTGCACCTGTATTTAAACTTTATGAACGTGGAAGTTATGAAAACAACTCATTTACATTTGACAACGATTGCATATTTAAACTAACCTACACGCTTGCAACTAACACCGTGGTTTAACTTGGAGTACTTCAGTACTTGATAGTAGCGGTAATGGGGAAACTACGCCTCATCCCCAAACACTTCTCTCTGTCAATGAACAGAGAGTTGACTTTTACTTGGAGGTCTGATTCAAGGTTCGCTTTGGTCTTGAGAAGTTGCTGATGTTGCGCCTCTGCCTCCAGCAATTTACGATGAAGGTATTCGATGCTATTACCAATATCTTGCACCTCCTTTACCAACCTATAACATACAGATAGTACACACAAATTATAAATGAAGATGATACATTTGAACGTTTTTTAAAAGTATATTGCCTGGTTTATCTTTATATGTCGTGTTATAATATAAAAACAATCTCAGCTCATTCTCAATGTTGGAGTTTGGAGGGCCGTTCAGTGCTATCTTGTTGTGTTGCAGAAAATAAATAACCAATATAACATGTTTTAATACTTTGGAGGTTCTGCCCATTCACAACCGAGGCAGTCTCTAGCCTTAGCGATGCACATGTTTTGTTTTCAGGTTAGTAGGCTTACAGGATTTAAGGTGATGGAGAGGATACAGAAGTGTAAGTACTCAAAGTTCACGGATAATAGGCATACAAAGTTATCACATCCACATTTCAAAGTTAGGTCATTCATTTTTTTCATACGTTCAACTATACATTTATATAAAAGACTTTTAACCCTCCCACTGTTTTTTATGATTTTTTTTCCCTAAGAATATTTTTACAAACACAATGCACAAAGAAATGGTCATTACTATGTCGTCCTCCATGGCCATAAATGTGTATATTGATTAAAAACTAAGATAGGGCCCAGGATGTTGCCCCAATAACTTAGCATTGATAAACGTGGGCTACTTTTCACATATGCTGGCTCCTAACACGTTGAGACTAACTAGTTACATAATAAACAATAATAATAAAAAGTTCACACTTTACAATGCTGCCACTGGACAAAGAGGTAATGATTGCCTCTTGAAGAAAATTGATTGTTACTGCTCAATCCCATGACCTAGGTTTCATTCCATCAGAGCTGCTAAGGAGGGAGTGTACTGTGAAACAAGCAACCTAACTACCCTAACTTTCATATATTGTACCGCAAAAAGTGAAAAGATATTTTTCTTATAGAGTTAACTTTAAGTAAGAATTATGGTCCTACTAATATCATTGGTACATAATACAGGACTGAAAATGTGTAAAACTTAGTCTTTTGCCACAAACATACAAAATTAATGTCAAAAGAATATCCATACTTAGAAGATAAAAAGTAAAATGCTAGAGTATCTTGTAAAGGTCACCTCTCTTGAGCATCATCCCTGCACAGCTCTATGTCCCGGCGATGTGTGCGGGCCTCTAGGCGCGTCTGTGCCACCTTCATAGGGTTGCTCTTGTCCATGATAGCTTTGCGTAACAGTTCCATATTCTTCTCAACATCAAAGATCTCTTGTTGAACCTTGGATTAAGAGTTAACTTGGTCATACTTAAAGTATTTGTCAAATTATTTGCTTATTACATATAGTTTACAGTTAAAATATGGCACAATTTTAATATATTTCACTGCTTCTTAGTACTTATTCGAGTTGTACACGTACCTAGGATAGGAATGAAGGTAACATTTTAGAGGAAATGTATCCCTTTAATTTGTGTGGAGGGAGTGAGAAACCTAGGGAAAAAAAAGAAAGTTTGATTCCCCTGTCAGCAGCAGTTCAGTTTAACACGAGGCTTACCTTATGAAGATGCATCTGTAACTTGCTCTTCGCCTCAAGTGTTTCAGACGATCTTCGTGTGAGTCCATTATTGGTTGCGTTCCAAGCATTCCAGATTTCGTTGGCACATGCGTTGATGAGATTGTCTATGTCGGACCGTAGTTGTTGGGACTTAGACCGCTCGTTTTGTGATCGTTGAATTATGCGGTTACTGTTCTCTGACCATGATTCAGGAACACACACACTGTTGGCACAAATATTTGCTGGTAGTGCATTTTTATTTAATAAATGTTCAAAAAGAGATGAGGCTACTGGAGAATGGAGGAGGTCACATAATGATGAATGTACTTATCCCAAGACATTGTTAGGATGATTAAGTCCTGTAGATTACAGTGGGCAGGTCATGCAGTGCAAATCAGATAATCTAGAACTATGTACAGAGTATTTACTGGCGAATCCAATGGGAAGAGACCATTGGGGAGACTTACACGCAGATGGGAGGATAACATTAGAATGGACCTGAAAGAAATAGGGTGTAATGAGGTGGAATGGACAGGGCAAGCTCAAGATAGGGATAAGTGGCATACTTTTGTAAGTGCGTCATTGAACTTTCAAGTTCCTAATGCCATAGAGAAATTAAGTAATAAGACTTTGTTGCCAATAATTAAAAAGGGGGACAGTAGTTAAAATCAAGGTTTAACTCGTTTTCTCTTTGGACTTTGAGTTATAATCCAAATGTGATGTTTTAGGATGTCTAGCAACAGAGTTAAAAAATAAATTAATTCAAGCTCATAATCTTACGTTGGATCAAATTTGTCTATTCCACCATAGTAGTTAATTCCACGTGAGAAGTTGTTAAGCTGATGGCACATGTTGTCAATTCCAAGGGCAGATTCCTTGGACTTCAAGTCACGTTCAAGTTCATGCTGAGATGCTCGGTTGTTACGTAACTAGAACACATACTAGTTATTATCAACATTGGTACAATTTTACTGCCAGTGTGTGTTGGCCATAATTGAGTAAGATTATCTATTATGATAGAATATGCTGAGGGGGGTAAATTTTAAGGTTTTTAGATTAGTATTTGCATGGAGAAAGGATAATAAAACCCATTGTCAATATTCAAACAGTATTTCTGAACATTTCTGTGTCGGGGGTGGTAACTAACCTTACCTGTTATCATAGTTTTACTTATTATAGTTTAGAACTATGATTTATTCATTACTGAACTAGGTTAGACAGGGTATTCAGCCAAAGTATAGTTTAAAATTTCCAAACTTTTTCAGAGTCAATTTCCAATTTTTCCAGTCGCCATATATTAATTTTTTATTAAGTTTGGAATTTAATGTAATACTATTTTTTTGATGCATTTACATTCTGAAATAATGTCACACTACAAGGTATATATAGAATTTTAAAATATTTCTTCGAGGCCTGGAAACGTTATAGAATTTCTCATTTTCCTAGGAATTATTTAGGTTGTCATGGAATTTTCTTTGCCCCCTCCCCCTCCATTTTTTTAACAGATCAGTGAATCAAGAGGAAACAGGAGTAAGTCAGTATATTACATTTCTAAGATATATGAGGAAATTCATAAGGTGTCTGAATCCCTTTAATTTTTTCCCCAAGCTACTTAATCATTCATCCATATAAAACTAGGTTGTATTATTGTCATTTTTATAAATATTATTTTGGTTTTGTAATTTACATAACATAAATCAATATGAACATTAAGAGTTGGGGTATTTAACGTACACTTTCTAAACTGACTGATTATATCTGCACACGACTTATAAACTAACTTATTATCTAGAACAGACAACAACATCCAGCCCCCGGCTGTTAGTTTATCACTGTGAAAGGGGAAACCCACATTTCGTCATTGATTATTTGCAAGTGAGTTTATGTTTTAATTACTTAAATAGCTCGTTATATCATGGAAGACATAAAAAAAAAGGTGTGGAAAGGTGCAGGTGTAGGGGAGTTGGGAGCCTGCATTAAAAATATATATATATATTGATGTGTATTATGCCATTATTAGTTTATATACTCGTCCTAGAGGGATTATAGAAAATCCTTGAAAAGTCCTGGAAAATATTTTATGATTTTGTGTAGGAACCCTGGATCATTTTGAAGCATTAAAAGTTCATCATAAGTCAAGTCCCTCAGTAAGATTGTAATGGTATATCTCAAATACCTGAGCCACGCTCTGTTCATGCATCTTCTTAAGGCGGTCCTGACAATTGCGTAGAGTCTCCACTTCATTTAGCAAGGCCTGTTCCACTTGGTCATGAACTAGGTCAATTCCTACAACAACAACCAGTCACGCTTTCTCATTTTATTTTCTGAAAAATAAAGCCTTTAAATATAATTAACCTACAATATAATGTAATTATTGGTGATAGCTGTGCTTTGTACAGCACTTATAGAACAATAAAACACATCCATAAAGATTGTAGCCATATTAAATAAGCGTTTCACTTAAAAAGTTTTACAAATAAATAAAATACATTCGGCAACATACATTTCTTGATACAAGAACATTTTATTTCGAAAGAAATAACTGCTTTCCAAATTATCTCTCATAAACAGTTGTTTCACTCTAACATTTAAAATAAAATTGAGTAGTTATTTAAAATGATGGTGGACTTGATACTATACCTACTAATTAAGGCTTACATTAATTAATAGTTTTAAATTTAAGTCTCAATTAGAGATGGTTCGAATCCACTATTTTATCAATCCAAATCATTTTATTATCTAATTCCGAATCTTGTAAAAAAACATGGAAATAAGAGGTAATAGGAATATAAGAGACTAGTAGAAAATATAAATAATAACAAAATGTTTCAGTTTTTTGCTAAAATGCTTCATTATAACATTCATACACTCAGTTAAGTATTAAATTAATATTAGGGGGTTTAGTTGCTAAGTTTTTTCTATAACTATGTTGGGACTGAACTACTAATAACTACTAATAAAACCAATTCCAAACTAAAAGTTTGAAAAGATAATATTTTAAATTTTTTTCTAATCTCGAATCTGATATTTTCTCCAACATCCTTAAGGATTCAAGGCTCCTCTTCCTAGTCTCAATGCAAAGTAAAATATACTTGCCTATCCTATTCTCGCGGTGATACAAGCACTCCTGAGCAATGTGCAGTGGTCCTTCAATGTCCTGGATTGCCTTCTCCAGGTCTCTCCGCTTGTCCTGAAGCAAGTTTGTCTCTGCTATGAGCCGCTCCAGCTCTGTGGCTACTTCATTCCTCCAGAACACTGTGTCTGTGATACGCTCTCCCAGCCTCCGCCCTGAGTCTCTCTGACCTGTGGCTGTCTTCTCGTCTGTCTCTCTTGCAGCAGAACAGGGAAATTATGATGTGATACCCCGTAAAGTGACACAGCGACCATCAATTTAATGGAACTTTTCTTCAAACAAGTCACCCGCCTAGGTGGCGTAGTTGGCTAACGCGCTAGTCGTGTTGAGCTCGACCGCCGAGGACGGGGAGATCGAGGTTCGAATCTCGGTCGGGTGAACTGGGGGTGGTTTTTCCTAAATGGTTTTCCACTCTCCCTCCACGCAAATGCGGGTTCACTTCCTCTAAATTCAACCCTCCCAATTCCTAATCCATTAGAGTAATTAGTGCTTAAGCGTATAACCCGAACGGGTAGTAAGACGCGGTGCTAAATATTATTATTATTATTCAAACAAGTTTTTTTTATGCATCCAATAGGATCAATTTTGACTTTCAATAGCACACTTTACTATATACAAGCACAAAATAAGCATAGATTCTCAAAATTGTACAAAATGTGTTTACATTTTTTTATGGATTATCCCCCCTTTTTTTTTCCAAAAGATAAACAAATGAATAAACTTTTTTAATACAATGTCAAAATAATTTGTGTTTACTTGTCTGAAATCGTTAGTTATTTTATAACGTTGAGCACTTTTAAGCCCGGTTAAGTATAAACTGGAAGGGCTACTTAGGGACATAAAAAAATTCTTGTAAAGGACCTAGGCGAAATGAATTGTGGAAACCAGAAACATATTATTTCCACATATTTAAATGGACCCGCTACCACTTAAATTAATCAAATTGAAGCAAAATGGAGAATACTTCCTCCAATTCAACAGCATCACTAAGCGAAGTTTTGTGTCATTGGTAATTTCCGGGCAAGTTTGAGGTCATTCGACAAATCAGTGTTTGGTGTTAACGTTGAAGGAGGCTGTGAAAATTTGTAGAGTGAAGTTGCAGGGGATTAGGAAAATCGAATTACTTAAGTTCAAGGCTATAGATTTATTTACGATAAACATGACAAAAACTATAGTAATGTTAACTCAAAAGAGAATTCATGGGTGAACATAAAAAATGTAGAAAATTTCACACGAGTTTACTTGCATTTATTTGAGTGTGACAGTTTGTATAATTTAAGTATTTATCTGTATTTTACTACATTATATCTACTATTTATCATGTAGTTATTGTGAAAATAATACAACATTTTTTGTTATTCCTTATATTCAAAACTACACTACTGTATTCAGACTTTCCTCTATATTTAAATGTCAGTACAAATATCGTGCTTGACTCGATTCGACTGAGTGTAAACTGTACAGGCCACTTCACTTTGATTCAATTTGCCTAGGTGGGAATGATCCTTAAGGGTTCACAAACTTAATTACCTAATGGCACTTATTTGAAAATATATTCAAAATGGAAGCTTATAATTTGATATTGGCAGGCAGCCCAAACCTCATAACCCGCACAGCGTCCCCACGCAGCCTCTCCGCAAAGTTCCTGTTGGTGTCCGCTTCATTGTAGTGGCTCAAGTTGCTCTGTGTCCACTCGTAAGGAGTGTAGCGTGTGTAGAGAGCGGCCCGCGCAGCATGGGCTGGGTTACGCTCGAAGCCTGTCACAAGGTTAGGAAAGCGAAGGGGTTCTGTGGCCATGCCTGATGGGGTGTAGCAAGGGTCCATCAAGGCGTTGGTCACTGGTTGACTGGGGCTAGGACACAAATTTGTCAACATGTTCATTTATCAATTATTTTGACTGTAAAAAAGCTCTATAGTGTCAGCCCAAAATCGAGTTATACCGACCAAGCGGCTGCAGCCAGTTGGCAATGATATTGCTAACTTTGGTAAAGAGAGGGTGTCATTTGGTCAGGACAGCAAACTCTCCAGCTATTAATCTCAGTTTTCTAAACCAGAGCCACTAATTTTTTATTCAAGTAGCTCCTCATTTGTCCTCAAGAGGCTGAGTTGACCCTGTTCCAGACCCACTGCTTCAGTTTTAATCTGTTAGCACCGGAGATCAAACCCAGGTCCCCTGAATCTGTAGCCAGGAATTCCGACCACTAGATCACAGTATGCATATAAAGGCTAACTCTATTTCTTTTACAGGAATATTGCTCGATTTAAGTTTCTGAAATATGCAAGCTTTCCTTTGTTATCAATATTTCAAAATATATTATTATTATTATTATTAGTACCGCGTCTTACTACCCGTTCGGGTTGTACGCACTTACGCTAATGTGCAATGGTAGGGTGATTGCGAGATGAAATGAAGGACCTACAGTTTAATGTGGAATCCGAACCACGGTGGAGGCCTGGCATTCCTCACATTCACAAGTTGTGATTAATTCACGTCTTGTCAGAGGTGAAGGAAGGGTTCGGCAATCAGATAAATCTGTGCCGGGACCGAGGATTGAACCCGAGACCCCCAGCACAGAAGTCTGACACCTTACCCCTAGACCGCCAGGTCACCAACTATTATTTCAAAATAAATTCACTATCCACTCTCTAAGGCATTGACTGACCTTGCTGTTAGAACCAATTCAACTAGACGTAGGAATGTCAATAGGTTGTCAAAAGTGACATAGTACCTAGATCCTTGAAACCATACTTATCAGACTTCATGTGATTTGTTACTTAAAATTACTTTTAAGATCATCATCGACTCTACAAGTTAAGATTTTTTTAAATTTCTTTTTTATAAAATCAAAATTTGTGAGCAAGAGTGGAATGAAAAGCCAGTAGAAATAATATTCAAATAAAATTAAAATATATTGATTTTTAATGCACAGTGCCACCACTGATGAGACGCAAGGGAAATCAATCTTGTTCTTCAAAACACAATATGTTCTCTCAGCAACAATAGTTGTGGCTTGATTATTGCTAATTATTATAGTTTTGTATGAAATATAATTTGCTATACATTCTTTCATTGTTTTACTTAAATTTACATACATTCATATGGGCCATACATTTTTAGTAGATAAAATTGGTCAAAATTGAAATGCTAATACTAGAAAAATATTGTAGCCTTCCAAGGCATACATTATTAGGTATTAGTTGGGTCTTTGAGTTAAAAATAGACCTGTTAAAATGGTGTGAATAAAAAATTTAAATTTTGTAGAAAACCTTTAATAATGTTTGTTTTAAAATAATAAACTGTAAATTCAAAGAGTAAAATTTACAATACGATAGTTTAAAAAGTGGTTGGCCCAACAATAAGTTATATAATATGGGAGAATATTCACATAAAATCACAAACAATAAAATTTAAGAACAATATTTTTAACTCACAGTGGGATGACCTCAACATTCTCGTAGCCGAGCGTCGGCCTCCAAGGATGGGGGCGTGGTGTTTGGTAGAAGTTACCGACACGTGTGGGCACAGGTGGGCCAGAAACTTGCTCCATCAACGGTGGAGCGCCTACCACACTCCACGGTTGTAGTTGCTGTACAGTTTAATAATACAGTTATGGCTGTCCTAAATGCTGCCCCTTCAATTCCAATTGTCTAACATGATACATTCATTTTCTATAGAGTTTTTATTTTTATTTACACTTTCACTCGATTTTTGTCTGTAAGCATCAAGGAATTGTATAAATTACATCTTTAAACAAAATATGAATAGTTTGTTTAAATTTATTTTAAACTTGTGCATATAGTTTTATCTAATCATATAATTAAGGATTTATTAATATATGATTAATTAGCACCTTAGTTTGGATAGGCCTAGTCTTAGGGTTGTCACATTTTAAAATGAAAAAATGGAGGACCTGTCAGTGATATCACAGATTATAATTAGATTAGAATTTCAAGAATCAGTATTAAGGTAAAATCCTACATTTCTCTATAAAATTATTATCAATATTATTTTATATATATAGGGGCCTATGTTACATCCAAAAAGTGAAATTGGCCATTTCATGAATTGGTACAAATTACTGCCCATTTCGTGAACTGACTTCTTTGCTTGTCCATTCCACAGAGTGGGTAAAATCTTATTTGGTTCATGAATTGGGTACTGGCAACTCCAAACGCTACCTAATTTATGAACTTTCTTGTCTTCTTGGGCCCGTCTTAAAATGGACTCATACTGAACATGTTCATGCATCAACAATATAAAAGATCTGATTGGACTAAGTAGGATAACAACTATACATTATTTCTTGAGTTTGAAAGCCGGATACACTTGAATATGAATGAAAAGTGTAATGGTACTTACTTAAAGGCAGCAACACTACCTATCCCCCAAAATAAATTTTGGGTATGGCCATGTTTTATTTTAATATTTAAAATAGGTAATTGACTAAAGACCATACATTAGAAAGTTTATTCGTATTTTACTATACTAAACTCAATACAATAAAGTACTTAAAACTTCATACATGCATAGGCCTACTACATAATTATTTTAATTCCTCCATTCATATATAAAAACACCCTTATTATTTAAATTATCTACTATGTAATTATTTTATAATAATGAAAATTCCTCTTTCCCAAGGTGGGCTTTCTTGATTAAATTTACACTTATTAGCATATTTTTCCTTTTTCTTTATTCAATTTCCACTACTATTTAAACCATTGGGCCACCTCATTGTTTAATATTCTATTATGTAATTCGATTTTGAATTTTAGAAGTGTGTAAATATTGTTCTCACCGAATACATAATAGTTTGAGGAGGCATTTTTATAAATTTTGCTTGATGTGTTTGTCCACTCAACGAAATTTATATTTTCAAATAATTTGCAACACTACAACCAAAAATTGACTGCCCGCCATGGCTTGTAAGTAACCATAGCAACATAAAATAAGTAAACAACGTTATATTTTAAGAAAAAGATAAACCACTTGTACCTTTACACCACATTACATAAAAGTTTCATAATTAAAAGTAATGTTTAAGATATCAGAAATAGAGTCTATCATTTAAAAATATTCAAATAAATTTATGGTGTTAATAAGAATGTTATTATATATACTTTTCTTTATTGTGACATGTACTTCCAGATAAAATGCTGCTTCGAATTCCTTATGCTATAAACTATAGTCTTTGTAAAGATGGCCGATGTAACAGATGTTCCGTCAGATGCACCTGAACGTGAGTACTATCATAGCAGAATTTTATGTTAAATAATGATCTAGTTTTGGTTTATTATTATTTGATTGTACATTTTAATATGTATATTATGCTTCTTTAAATTACAATAACGATTTTATTATTAAAATAGATACCAGGTTATATTAGGTAACCTATAGAGGTTTTTACATTTTCATTTAATTTATGAAGGCCTATTTATGTATTTAACATTTGAGGACTCTCTTATTTATCGCGTGGACTTTTTACATTTTAAAGCCACATTCATTCCATTATTTAATAATATAATAATTTTGAACACAATTTTAACTGTAGGCCTAAATCTATTTTTTTAGATTGTCCTGGAACAGAAAGTGAGTCTGCTGGAAAAGTTTCAGCATGCCAAGGCTGTCCAAACCAAGATATCTGTGCCTCCGGAGCTACAAAAGGACCAGACCCTGGTAAAATACAATTAAGCCACTTATAGTTGCTTGAATCATGATAGGTGATGCTACTCAGTACTCTAAACCATAGCTCCTACCACAACTAACTTAGGAAAAAATATTTTTTTAATTAGTAAACCATAAAATTTGGGGAGGGGGGTAAACAATTTTGAGCTCATTATCTTATAATCTATATATATAACGTAATAAATTTTGGTAAATTTTCAAAATTATCACAATAATTTTAATGATAAAACTGGTATCTAATAGAGCAAGTTATTGTAATTCATTCAGATAGTTTAGTGAAGAAATAAAAATTTCATACAAACTTAATAATAAAAAAACATATTCTGGTAATAGTAGGCCTAAAGTACATTCACGACCTTAATTTACTTGGATGACAGCTCAAAAACTTATTAGAAATAGTCCCTAATGTATCCTTATGCCAACAGCTGACATCTGTCACTTTGGATAACTGTAATTAAGACACATGGTATTGTATGAATGTGATAGTTAACCACAGTAATTTAGGCCAATATTATTAATATTTATTTGAGGTCGGACACAAAGCTTATTTGTTTTATTCCACTTAAAAAAATTATTATTATTTACGGCACTTTCACAAAAGGTCACCAGCAAACTAGTCTAATTAGAGAAAGTCGAATGAAAAATGTTTTCTTCTACTAGGTAAGAAATATTAAGAAAACCATATTACTGATTATTTGAGTTCAACCTAAAAATAAAGCAGCAGATTTCTACATAGTGTGGTCTTTGATAAAAGCCACACTCTAGCCTTTCCCTTCCAAGAAACTTGACCCATGTAAACAACAGATTAGCTCGCTCCCCCC
>CABFWO010000858.1:81244-141867 GCA_902155825.1 Timema genevievae | reverse complement strand
CCCCCCCTTCAATATTTCTGACCAAATTTGACAGATATGACAACAAAGCAACTCTAACTCGGTGTCAGTTAAACAGTTCAAATAATTCAATATAATGGACGTTTCTTAGGAGTTGTGCTGATAGCGCTTCTCAAGTTTTACAAGGTAGTCCTTCCAATTAAGTCTTGGACTTTTTAATATTTTGTGACACTAATCGAATTAAATATTTACGTTATGTTAAGGTGTGGCACTGGTGAAGTCTCGACTCTCCTCGGTAAAGCACAAAATCCTAGTGCTTTCAGGGAAAGGAGGGGTTGGAAAAAGTACATTTACATCACTACTTGCTCGTGGGCTGGCGGCAAATGACCTCGATAAAAATGTAAGTTTGAAAGTTAAGTTTTAATTTATTTTGTGTCAGGATTTATGGTTTTGTTACAAAATTAAACTTGCTTTTTGTCTTTTTAATTTATTTTAGATGTTTATTGTGCACTTTATAAAATGACTGATTATATCAGCACACAACTTATAGATTAACTTAAATCTAGAACAGACACAACATCCAGCCTTTGGCCGTTACTCACTGTGAAAGCCTAAATCTACATTTCACAAATGATACATTTTTTGGCTCTGCTGAGAATCGAACCTGGGACCCTTAGTTTAGTAGACAGACATGCTACTTACTGACTGAGCTAAGGCGTCGGACTTAAATTCGCATGTGTGAGTCAAACCTGTTCTACCATTAAATTATATGACATTAATATTGTTTGGTTCAATAATAAAATAGCATAACTTTACTAAATACTGTTGGAATGGAGAGTGAAACTCTGTAGTAGATTACTTCTTTATGAACAAGTAAATTAAAAGGCAGAGTTTAAACCTTCAGATGATACAAAGTGTGTCTCTAGATAGTGACCACAGGTCGCCAGTGGTAGACACAATGAGATGGGAACGCAGAATAAATGTAGGTAAACAACTGTATTTAAGAAAGGCAAGAAGCTTAATACCCAAAGCTGAGGTGCAAAATGTAAAGGTGAAATGGAAAAGATTTGGGAATAGTTTAGTGGAAGCTGCAGAGGAGATATGTGAAAAGATAATTGATTAGAGAAAGTGGAAGGAGACACCATGGTGGAGTGATAAAGTGAAGGAGGAAAAGATCAGCATTCAAGAGGAGTTTTAAGAAAAGGAATGAAGAAACTGAAAAAGACAAAGGGGGAATAACAATGAAAACAGGAGAAGAAGAAAAGTAACTAGGGGAGTGGGAGGGATTTTGAGAAAACGTTCAACCTAAAAGAAGAGGAGAAACTCTGTCCCACATGGAAACGGGTGGGGGATGCATTAAAGAGGATGAAACGCGAGAAAGCACATTGTTTTGATGCATTAACTGTGGAAATAAAAAAAGAGCTGCACGAGAAGCAGGAATATATTGGTTATACAGGGTCTTGAAAGTGATATGCAGCGATAATAGGCTACCGTAAGATTGAAAGAAGGGAATTATAGTTGGTTGATTTTTAAGAAAGGGGACAGGAAGAAGCTTACAAATAATAGGAGATTAATGCGCAACTGTACCAAAATATATGAGAAGATGCGGCAAAAGAGAATAAGAAAGAAAATTGAAGTCATTTGGAAAGAGGAACAGCATGGATTTAGTGAATATAGGTTTACAAAATACACGATCTTCGCTATATAACAGCCGATAGAAAGATGGTATGAATTTGGAAAGGGCTTGGTAATGGCATTTATGGATGTGGAGAAGGCATATAATGGTGTGGATAGAATTAAATTCTGTAAATTAATGAAATAAGCTGGAGTGGAAAGAGGAGTTGTAATGAAAGTAAAGAGTATGTATAAGGATAGCATGGGTTGTGCTAAGATAGAGAAGAGGTGGGGGGAGTGACTTCAAATAAATTGTGTGAAGCAGGGGGGGTTCTCTCACTGCTACTATTTGTACTAGTAATGGAAATGGCCATGAATAAAGTGGCAAGGAAACTCGGAAAGGTAAGAATGAAAGCTATGTTGTTTGCTGATGACTTAGTGATTATGGGGTAGAAGGAAGAGGAAGTACAGAACAGCTACAGGAACAAAATGAGGAAGTGAAAGAGTATGAAATGAAATGTGTGAAGTGTGAAGTGATGGTAATGTCAAGAAAAAGGATAAAGCTTAGTAAAGATGTAAAATTGGATGGAGTAGAGCTGAGAAAGGTACAGAGTGTAAAATATCTTGGAAATGTGATTGAGATTAAGAGTGGGAGTAGTAAGGATCTACTAAGAGAATGGCAGAAGGGGGAGTTGTGATACAGGTGTATAAGAGACCTGCTATGGAGAAGAGAAGTGCCCTTGAAGTGTAAGGAAATGTTGTACAAGGCGTACTTTGAAACCATAGTCTCATATGCAGCAGAAACATGGACATTAAATGTAAGAGAGAGACTAGCATATTGGAGGCCATGAGAATGAAGTTTGTGAGGGGCCTGGTAGCTTTCACGAGGAGAAATGAATAATTGTGAAAGGATAGAGGAAGATGGAGGCATTTTACTAAGGAGACCTGGCCACAGGCTGGAAACAGTTAATGATATGTTAAGTAGCACACAATACATTAACAAAACATATTTTGATTTCTGGCAAGTTTTTGTGCTTGGTTCTAAGAGTTCGGCCAGACTGACAAGCTTGCGAGCGACTGAGCGACTACATGACCAAACTGACTAGTGAACAAGCGCGTGATTAGCAGATAGCTCTCGATAGCTGTTGATGAGGAGGCAAAGGTTCGAATCTTGGCTCAGTGAACTGAGGGTTGTTTTTAACAAGTGATTTATTGTTGGGGTTTTCCCAGCCTCTATCCACGCTACTGGTGATTCTTATTTGTAAAGGCCTACTTTGATTATAATATTGAAGTATTTTAACATATCAGTTTTACATATTATATAGTTTATGATCTTACCAATAAAATTAGGCCATTAGTAGAAAGTGTGCTAAACCTATCGATAATTATAAAAAAGTCAAATATCATTGTCAAATTGAGAAGTTTTCCTAGCACTCAATGAACCAACATACAATAATTTTGTCAGCGCCTGTAAATTGACTGTTTCGGCTCAAGCATGCGCACTTGGAAAATAGAACCAGTCCTATCTTTCAAGCATGCTCAGTTGTTCGCTCCAGTCTGGCCACCTCTCATTACGACCAATGTCTTCTATTTATTTTTCAGACGCTTGCTCGCCCAGTCTGGCCGTACCCTTAGGCTTGAAATATTTATTTCTATCACTAGAACAGTTTCAAATAACATGACTTAGTTCTAAACTGTTTACACTACAGTTGGTTTTATGACAATGTAGTCAGTTTCCCCGGGCTTTCAAAGTGAATGCTGATTCAATTACTTTAAATTTCTCCTCATTATATGTTCTTTTTTTGTTAGATTTTGTCTCTGCTAGAGTATCTACTGTCTTGCCATACAAAATTTATAGTAGCCAATACATTATAACTAGAGACATGCAAAAGGTGAGGTTATTTTTAGGGAAAAAGTGGTGTTATTTTTCTCAAAAAGTGAGATTATTATAAGCTGGAAGCGATACATAAATACGAGTTGAATTAGTATTCGTTCAAAAAAAAAAAACTAGGATAATATTGTCTAAATTTTTTGTTCATGTTGTGTATTTAACTATTTATTAATATATTCAGAGAAAAATCAAATATAAATATGCACAAAACATTTCACACTTAGTAATATCAACTCGATATATCAATATCATTTACCTTCGAGTCTTAAAAATATCAATATCGAAATAATCGAATATAATCCTAACCTCAGACCAAAATAATAACAACACTGAAACATATCATCATAGAAGACTAAACTACTATAAATTAAGGAGAAGGGAATAAAAACTAAAAAGATATAATTTTTCCAAACATGACCACCTGTAGCAAGGTCCATATACATATTAACTCGCTTTGTTCGTTGGGGGCATACTGCACCGACTTTAAAGTTTCTCCGCCATTTTGAATTTTTTTCGAAGATTACTTTTNAACTTTTTGGAATTTTCCCAATGGTTATAGACTAGAAGCTATAAGTTTGCCCAATTTCAAGTTTCTAGCTCATTTGGAAGTGGGTATACATTAATGTCAGTGAGTAAGTGAATGAGTCAGCCATGTGGCTTTATAGTATTATAATGTACTTGCTTTGACCTAGCTTGAAATCTTTTAAAGGCTTGATTCGTTGCTTCTCCTATCACATAGAAAAAGAAACGATTGCTGTTACATAATTAAATAAGTTATACTTGCTGAAGGATAGGGAAGGAAAATGCA
Source organism: Timema genevievae (assembly GCA_902155825.1). Taxonomy (NCBI): domain Eukaryota; kingdom Metazoa; phylum Arthropoda; class Insecta; order Phasmatodea; family Timematidae; genus Timema; species Timema genevievae. The sequence continues at coordinate 137,596 of CABFWO010000858.1, read as the reverse complement.
TCACAGAAATATATAATTTTAACAAATAAGTTTATTAAAAAGCAAACAAAAAGATATAGAATTACATATAAGTGACAAGATTTTAATTCAATTAATTAACTATAACTGTATTCCGTTATCAAGGTAGAAAACATTAATTTGGACAAATAGGTATTAATACGTTGTAGACAAGAAACCGACAGAAGTTAGATAGAACATTTCCTTTAGTTTAATAACTCTAGAAATAGGGATATTCGCTCTCACTCGAACGATGAAGCGTCTGCCACAACTCGGCAACAGTAAAAGGGGGAATTAAGTTTTAGGCAATATACAAAAAGACAATCTAGCCAGGCTAATACCTGAGAGGTCTAATCATGAAAAATAGTGAAACAATTAAAAATAGAAACATACCATCACATCCTATATTTTTAGAGCTACTAAGAAGAATATTATCTAAGCTAGCTTGCTTGTATTAACCCTCAAGGAGAGTTACGAAAAACCAAAGAATAATATCCAATTAAAGGAGCTTCCATTTTACAAATAATAGATGGCTAACAATCAGGCATCTACACAGTAATTTACTAAGGCCGGTCATTTCTTAATGAGTACTGCCAGAGCAATCATTAGTAAATTTATACATCTACCCATTACTAGGGCATACAATGGCTAATACAAACTATCTTTGAACACTAATATAAATATGGCGCCTGAAGGGGTCGAAAGAAAGCATTATCCTTGCGGGCCGTTTCTTCAATCTAGCAGTGCTCCCACAGGTTGCGCACCGTAAATAGCTACACAAACAAGGGTGTAATTGTGATTGCAACCAGTCACTGACCTAACTAGGTCCACTAAGAAAGTGTTAGATGATCTGATTGTAGCCATATAGAGATTCTAAACGAGATCATACCATTTAGGGTATCATAAAACATATTATTTGACATCGTTAATGAGTTTAAATATTTAGGGACAATTTTATTTAGCAATAACAACATTAAATTGGACCTCTAGCCTTGCGGGTGTAGTCCAGTCTGTGGTTTACTCTCTTCCGCTGAAGAAAAAGACTGATGTACCCCAAAAATGACATAATTATGTGTTTTACTTGTGAACTTTGAGGCCTAAAGTTTTCTCTAAGTGTGTAGATAAGTCTTGCCCTTCTGTCCTCCTTTCAATGTTTAATTAATACAGCTGTTTAGCGCAATTTTTCTTTGTTTAAATTGGAAATTAGGAAAAGAATACAGTTGGGAAATGCATGATATTACTCGGTTGGTAAGTTGTCATCTCAACTGCTTTCGAGGAATTTAAAACTCAGCAGAATATACCAAACAGTAGTTTTACCAGTTGCTCTCTATGTGTGTGAAATGTGGTCTCTTAGTGTACATGACAAAAAATGTTTTAGATTATTTGAAAATAAGGTGTTTAGGAAGGTGTTTGATCCCAATAGGAGATTATGCTGCTGGGTGTGGAGGAGGTTACATAGTGATGAGTTACATACCCTGTACTTATCATAAGACATTGCTAGGAATCAATTCTTGTGGATTACAACACGCAGGAAATGCAGTATGAATGGGAGAATCTAGAACTGTGTTCAGGTTATTGACAGGCAAACCCAATGAAAAAATAACATTAGGCAGACATAAACGCAAATGGTAGGATTACATTAGAATGGACCTCAAAGAGATAGGGTGTAATGAGGTGGACTGGATGGAACTAGCTCACAATAGGGTTAGGTGGCATACTTTTGTAAGTGCGGCAATGAAATTTTGAGTTACTAGTGCTATAGAGTAAGTAATATCAAGGTCACTTTTGTTGTAAAATGTCACAAACTTGGCTATAATGTTAGTTTTGAAACTCCAACTACCGTAGTTAACAATATTCTTTAACATGATGTGTGTGCATAATCAATTTGTAAGTTTTGCTTATTTATTTAATTTTTATAAATCATAGTATTTTATTAGGCTATCATTATGATTTGATATTTATGTTAATAATGTGTAAAACTAATTTCTTTTATTTGGCCCTAACTTTTTATTTTAAAATACCTGTATTTTATATTCTAAATTGACTGTTATTCATCATTCCTACAATATTCTTCAAATTGAAAAATTACACCTGGTCATGGGAATCAAACTCAGAACTTTTGGCTAAGTATAAAAATGCTCTTACCACTGAGCTATCCAGGAGTAATTCTCTTCCCAGGGTATGATAGTTATATGCAGATACAACCATACTCAACTACAATAGCTTGGCTATTTGATCTATCATTATTTCTATGAAAATGTGCTCTCTATTTTTTTACTTGTTATATTTAATAAAAACGACATTTTAAATATTTGTTTATTTAAGTATAAAACAAAATAATTCATATATTTTTCTTAAAGATTAAATTAAACCACCATTATTTTAACATATCTTTTTTTATATCTTTTTTTTTAAAGATTATAAATGTAAGTCACTGAATATATACGAGTTTGCACCGTTTAGTTTTATTCCCAGTTGCATTATTTTATTTTGTGGTGGTTTAGTGATGTGTGTGTGTGAATGCCGGGGAAGCAGTATTTATAGCAGTACCAGGGTTACATGAACTAAAGGAGGTTTGTATCAGGCAGTCCTATCTCCCAGCCTAAGGTTATTGATCACACAAGACACTGGGCAACCTTTTCAACTTCCTAATATACCATTGTGTAACTGGCGGAGTTTAACTTACTAACAAAAATAATTTTTTTTGATAGCTTAATGTTGACCAAACAAATTTGCTGAAACATTTTAATAAAGATATATCATTTGCATATAATTTTTTTATATAAAATTTAACCTCAATGGAAAAAATAAAAAATGAATGAACCCATAATTTTAAAAAAATACAAATTTATTTGTTCATTTAAGTGTCAGAAACTGGTTATGTATGTGAATTTTTATTTTCTTTCTAAAATCAAATCAAAAATGATGTGAGTTTTTGGCACATAGTTTGGAAGATTTCTCTAAAATCATAATTCTTTCAAAGAAGTGAATTTAAAATTTATATTTGCTATTTTTTATGGTCGAAGGGCTGAAATGAAACTACAGGTCTAAGTTAAAAGACCTTTGTTTGGTTTCAAACTGTGCCTAAAATCATTTTGAAAGTAGGCCTAATTGTCACTTCCCCCCAAATATTACTAAATAAAAAATAAGCTTTTGTTTGAATTTATTTTTTCCCCATATAATTTGGGGTAGGATTGATACATTGATTGATAGTGATTGCTAAGCGCATGCATAATATTAGCTGTCAAAAGTTATAGACTGATGATTGCTAAACATAGCTTTTTAGAATTTTGTATTCTATTCAAGACACATCTTTTTAAGTTAAGTTGAAGTAATTTCAAATGCATAATTTGTAGGTTCCAGGTGCCAAGTTAACAGCAATTTCATACTCTATTATTGTTACCTTTTAAGCTAGACTTGAGCTGTTAATTAATTTAAAACATTTTATAATTTTATTATTAATATTTTTGGTTAACGTAGGATGTACATTGCTTGAAATATGTTCTCTTATAAAAAATATAGTTATTTAAAACACTTTTAAATGATCAAAAAAACTATATCATCTGTTTCCAGCTTGTGGCCTGGACAGTTTAGTAAAATGCCCCCAATTTCCTCTATTCTGCCACCATTCTTCCTGCTTGAATTGTATCCATTCTTCTCCTCTCACTTGCACACTTTGTTATCTGCTCCTATCTCTTTCTTGGTCTCCCTTACTGTCTTTTTCCTATATTATTCATCTCCTAATTTACTTGGTAACCTCTCCTTTTCCATCCTAATTACATGCCCATACCATCTCAGTCTTGCTTTCTCTACTATTTCATGTACTCCCACTCTTTCTCAGATAACTTCATTCCTTATCTTGTCAGTGTGTGCCTAAACATAATTTTTATCTAGTTATCTGGGCTCTGAAGGAGGAGGCACAGAACAAGGTGCATTGGTATAATAAGTTCACTGGCAAAAGGAATAAACCTGTCGTAAGACAGAACACGTAATAATAATCTACTTGTATTCAGATTAATTCGTCATCTTGTTTATTAAAAGCATATTTACTTCCATATAGTTAGTTAAATAAGACCAGCTTTTGTGGTTGGCGGGAAGATCGAGGGTTTGAATCCTGGTCAGTTCTACTGTGGGTGGTTTTTCGTAAAAAGTTTTCCACTCTCCTTCACGCAAATGTAGATAGATCACCTCTAAAATGCTTCCTTCCTCATTCCTACCCCATTAGAGTAATTATCATATATGCATATAACCTGAACAGCTAATAAGATGCTGTGATAAAAAAAACTAACAAATAATTAACTAAGACAGACTTTGGTGATCACATGGTATCAGGCATCACTTTCACAATAGACCGAGCTACAGACAAAGGGTAAATTCGGGTTTGAATCTCGGTCAGGTGTATTGAGGGTGGTTTTCCTTCAATTATTTTCTCTCACCCCCCTCCCCTCACAAACACACAGACAACTGTGGGAGATTGGGAGTACACATTCTCAAATTTAATTTATTTCCTAACACATTAGCGTAGTTAGTACATAAGTGAATAGCCCAGATGGGTAGTAAGACGCGGTGCTAAAAAAATGTCCATTTATACCAATAAGGTAATTTAAAACTAAAATACTAGCTAAGAACAATTTTGCTTGATATTGTTAAAAGGAATCGAATATAATTGCCTGTGGTATGACTGCTCATAACGTTTGTATCTTGTGTTGTTTATCAGAGTTTTTTTGTCTTTAAGATTACAAGTGCACTGAACTCTATAAAACTATTAATAACTCACTTTATAATACGTGGTGGCTGGGTTTGTATCAAGGCCGTTGAGTCGAGGTCACTCGCCCACTCCTACCAACCGTTTACTTGAGACTAGATGAAAGAATGAGGGCAGAAGGTCTTGAGGGCTGATACACAAGTTGTGGGATGTGCATGACAGGAATCAATAAGCCACATTTTAGGTTCCGCTTCCTCCTTCCCTTTGACTTGCTCTTGGAACTAGCCTGGCGAGTAAAGTCTGTGTTGGAAGTTTGTTTGCCTGAGCAAGGGTCGCTAGACATGGAAGGTTGTGCTTCACGGCAAGGCGGGTGGGTGGGGAGGAGAGAGATAGGGTTGACTTATGAAACTAATGGTTCTATTGTGTAGTGTGAGGTCTTCTTAGTTTGATTTAGTGAGATGTTTTTAATGTTGGGATTCCTTGGCTTTTGAGATCCCTCCACTGTTAATTTCACTCCCACTCACACAAAATATCAAAGATGTAAATGATATACCATAAGGCAGTGGTTTTCAACCTTTTTGAGATGACACCCCCCTTGGTATATCATCAAATTCCCATCCCACTTCCCCCCCCCCCAAATTTTTTGTTATGTAATACTCACGCCCACACTTCCCAATATTCTTTGAGATAATTATAAAAACTATTTAAAAAATCTTATTTTCTAATCACTTCTTTATACAAAAAACCAATTTAACACTGGCAGCATAATGGTACAAATAAATTGACTGAAAATTAATGTGATGGTTAGCAGAATTTTGTTTGTATGAGTTCTTGAATATTGCGTCTTACAAATGGTGGGCACTTTTGCCAATATCTCAAGAAGAAATTATCTTACTTTGGAAACTGAATTGAAAAAAAATAATGTCTTCAATTATTCTTAGTTGATTTTAATGTTATTTTCAAATTATTCCACGCCCCCTCAAAAAATGCTTCATACCTCCCCAGGTTGAGAACCACTGCCCTAAGGGAACAATATGAATATTATAAATTATGAGTAACTATATCAGCACTCACCAGAAAATAGCTTAAGAACTCATAGTATGTAAAAATAATTCATGGTGTTATTGACCAGAATTAAACCAGAGCCTCCTGAATTAGAGTCTAGGTGTGCCATTCCCCTCTTTTACTGTAAACCCTAGGGATATTCAAGAATCAGAATTATCTTGATCAAACGAGACAAAACAATGGAAAAGCAAATAACTTCCCTAATAAAATGTATATACCAAGAAGAGAATGTATTATCTCTAATAATACTGTACAGACAGAAAATAGGCTGTATCCCCCCCCCCCCAAACAGCCTTCATTAAGACAATTTTGGTCATAAATATTGTTTCTAAAGATCAAACTTTGAAATTATAAGCTGTTACTCTACAAAATTAAATCGTATATGGTATAGGCCTACATTACAATTATCACTATTTTATGAATTACATTTACATTGTGTTTGAGTTATATTATAAGTGTTGGAATGAACACTAAGACAATCCAAAGCAAGCTCGAGTCCAACTGTTAAAAAAGAACTCGATGAATTATATATTTACTCTAATAAACATAATTTACATTTTAGAGCTTTCAAAGGAAGTTTTCACGTCTCGTTCTCGGGTCTCATTATGTTTTCGTCTCTAATTAAAAAAAGTGTCTCTCACACATCCCTAGGCGAGTTAATGCTATTGGTATTCAAAAAGAAGAGTAATATGGATCACATTGCCCTAACAATAAAGTACCATGTCCCCATAGCCGAATGTGTAAATATGTCATTTAAAGATCTTGGTTTGATTCCAAGTGCCACCTAAAATAATGTATTATTTTTGTGTGGGTTGGATCTCTTTCCTGATATTATAACTCCTGGTGCTCTGCGGAGTATTTATTTTAGATGTAAACAAGTTTCCTTTGGGAAGTTGGTGTGTAAGTCATTATACTGAGCCATATTTGTTTTCAGAAAGGGACCCGCATTGGTTGTCACACAGTCTCAGGCATTGAGTTTGCAAAAGTTTGGATGGCCAGTGGCTAAAAGGTTGAGATTCGAATTATGCATTAACGCACTAGAGATTGTTTTAACATGATTGTTATTGTGATTTTCCCCTTTCCGACCCACACTTATATGAGTGCATTTCCTCTGAGCTACCCTTCCATATCTTGAACCCATTAGAATAAGTTGTTAATTCATTTGGTGTAGGACGCACTAGTAAAGATACATCAAAAAGTGCATTTTAAATAAATGAGTGAAGCAAAAACATAAGTGCTGGTTTTTCTTAGTTTGAAAGTCAACAATGACACGCGCAGAATACTTTAAAGTTTCTTAAGTTTGCTCTGGAACGGGGTCAACTCAACCTCGTGAGGACAAAACAAGGAGCTACTTGAATGAAAAAGGTGCAGTGGTTGGTCTAGAAAACTGAGATAGATGGTTGAAGGGTTAGTCATGATGACCACTTGTTACCATATATCCACAGCACTATCTTCACCACCAGACAGCGTCTACTCGGTTGGTATGGCTCAATTGCGGGCTGATGACATGGATATTTTTAGCGCCGCATGTTATTTTCCATTCAGGTCATATGCCTATGTATTAATTACGCTAATAGATTACGTATGAGTAAGGCTGAATTTAAAGGAAGTGTATCAACATTTGCGTGGTAAGAGAGAGTGGGAAACCATTTAGGAAAAACCACCCTTAATACACCCGACCAGGATTAAACCATGATCTCCCCATCACCGACAGTCTAGCCAATTACAAGAGTAGTGCTTTAGATCATCCAGCCACCGAAGCAAGTTTTTGTAATATTTATATTGTGTATTTTCTCGCAGGTGGCTGTGCTGGATATAGACATATGCGGTCCATCGATCCCTCGTGTCATGGGAGTTATGGATGAACAGGTGAGTGTACAATATTTTAACTGACATACTTAGGAATAGCTGATATTGCCCCTTGGCTTGTGCGCAGTTGTAATTTAAAATCTAATTTAAACATCTTTAGATTTTAAGAAGATTAACACTCATATAGCTTAGATGTATGTTGTTTTTGGGTAGGTATGTGTCACCTTTGTAGCTATATGTATATGATGCAAATACAGGATTGGTACCTCGACAATGCAAAAACTTGAACAGGTGAAAGTTGGGGAAATTAAATTTGCTGGAGTTTTCAGATTTAAAAAAAAAGTGATATAATTGATTTGTGAAATATGAAGTTAAATAGCGTGATTTAGTGTAAACTATTAGTTTTAAATTCTTAGAATTAAAAAATGACACCTAGACACGAGAATCAAACTTGGGACCTTTGGATTTGTGTGCCATTTATTTTACCACTTTACTATCCAAGAGTTATCCTGGATCCAGGGTCATTAGTTTAGTGTCCAATTCATGCCATTTCACTAAGGGCAGTGAAAATTGGCCTTGGATGATTTAAATTTAACTGTTTAATGCATAGTGGTCTGCCAATATAAACTTTTTTTCCTTAAAATATTAAAATGCTAGTAACGTGAGATCTATAAAACAGTGTTGATTTTCAACAAATTTATGCCTTGGTTAAAATCCTTTCATTTGTTTTCTGTAACAGGCTAGCTTTATATTTAAATTCTTTTACGAAGACCAATTTTACAAACCATATTAAAAAAAAGTTTTGTAGACATTGAAAGTTATTGTGCAATTTTTGGTCATGTAAATTGTAAAACATATATTTTATCTGTAAGACTTGGAAAATTTAAGGAATTTCAAAACTGAAGTAAGTCTTGTGTTAAGGGAAGACTGAGTTTGTGTTAGCTCAAACTTGAGGCCAGTATAAACATTGTTGTCAAAATGGCAGCCAGTATGCTATCACAATATATATTAACTATGAAATGAAATTAAAATTTTGCTTGTTGCAAAAACAAATTTCAGTTTTTCATAAATTACTGTTATTTTTATGTTAGACTATTTTTTGATTGTCATCTCTGAGAATTTATTACCCACCTCGGTGGTGTAGTTAGCTAACACGCTGGTTTCGTGTTGAGCTATACTGCCAAGGACGGGGAGATCGAGGTTTGAATCTCGCTCGGGTGAACTGGGAGAGGTTTTTCCTAAATGATTTTCCACTCTCCCTCCACGCAAATGTGGGTTCACTTCCTCTTTAGCCAACATTCTCAATTCCTAGCCCATTAGCATAAATAATACTTGAGCGTATAACCTGAACGGGTAATAAGATGTGGTGCTAAATATTTATTTAGTAAAGAATTTATTTGTGCAGGCTAAAATTTGATGTTCTTAATTTGTTTTTAGGTTCATCAAAGTGGTTCTGGCTGGTCTCCTGTGGTAAGCTATTAAAAGAAATTTGTGTTCAATTAAGTAGAGTCTTAAAACCTAGTCCACACTGACAAACACTGCCCGCATACAAATATCTGCAAACAAATACCCACAGACAAATGTCCGCAAACAAATGCCTTGGTTAGCTGTAATTGTATTTTAGAAAGACACATACATATATCCTGTGCAATTGTATGTGGGATACAGTGTACACACTAAAAAAACATAGTGAGTTGAAATTTATCTGAGCGAGGTAGTTGCTAGAGTCTGTGCCGGTTATTTATATTTAACCTCACTGGAAGTAAAAAGACTCGAAGTTTGAAGACTGAGCTGGATCAAGGAATTTAGTGTGGATGATACCCATTGATTTTGAATCTTTGATTCAAATAATAGGGCCAGATGTATGGAGAAAGCAAACTAACTTCAGAGCGACGATACACAATTTGACTAGCCGTAACTTTGAGGTGCAAATCCTTGATCAAGGCCAAGGCTTAGATGATCAGAACAGTTTCTTAGCGATATTTAAGTAGTTTTTTTAACACATAGTTACAAATATTCTTATTTGTGCTTCATTTTTCCACACTTCTATCACATTTATTTATTTAATTACATATCACATAAAAAATCTGAATATTATAAAAATCACTGAGTAGAAGAAGTTAATTCTTCCCACTTGAACATACTAATTATTTTTTCTCCTTATTCTTTTTAACTTATTTGCAGTATTTATTAATAAATACTATAATAATATAGTGTAGAAACACTGTACAGAAGCCCCATGACTTCTTTGGTGCTGACTGACAGCTCACAGCTGACAGCTGACAGTCAACATTTAGGTATATACCTAAATGTTGACTGTCTGAAGTGACAGCTGCTAAACACATGTTTTTGCAGATCATATGGTTCGGCGTAGGGATACATAATTTGGTCTGGTAACTTTTCAAAGCCGTCAGCTGTCAGCTGTGAGCTGTCAGTCAGCACCAAAGAAGTCATGGGGCTACTGTACAATAATGTAAAGTAATTGATAGTGAAGGAAGCCAACCTGAAAGGATAGTTAGGTTAGGCCTATATAGAAACAAGCATACTTTTCTACATATTTCTATAGCCTATTTTTTGTGTTTTTTCAATGTGTCTCTTCTAATGATAAAGGAACATCTCTGAACATTCAAAACAATGTCGGAAGTGTAATATAGTGCAAGAGTTTGAGAAGAGAAGAAATGAAGAGAGAAGTGTGTTTTTCTATCTAGGCCTAACCTAACTATCCTTCACTATCAATTACTTTACATTATGGTACAGTGTTTCTACATTGTCTTATTAATTACTATACATTTCCAAGCCATTAGGCACTAATTAATTTTACTTAATAAATACTATATAACAACACCAACATTTTCTGTTATAATAGGAATCTAAGGCCAAGTCTATGAAGATCATTTGAATTACAATAGTTCTCTCCCTTTTGATTCAGTTTTATAGCCTCAGCCCCTATATTCATAAGTCTTCATTTTTTTTATTTTTGTCCCAGAACTGAACAAGAAAAAGCCTCTAATAGCCAAATTATTTGAAATAAAAAAAAAGCTTTTAATTATCTATAAAATTGTCTTTGTATTTGACTGTCCACAGTTTGTTGAAGATAATTTGTCGGTGATGTCCATAGGCTTTCTGCTGGGTAGTCCAGATGATGCAGTTATTTGGAGAGGCCCAAAGAAAAATGGTATATTTATATTCTTGGGAATATTTGTTGGAAACAAACCTTTTCAAATGTGTTCAAAAACCAATTTAAAACTTGATAGTCGAAGAAAATAGTGTGTGTTACAGTTTATTTTTGGGTCTGAAAAACTTGTTTGAAGAGAATACTGATCTGTTTTTGAGTTGACTAAAGCAATTTACAGCAGATAAAAAATAAAAATGAAGTAGTCAACATAGATCAAACATCTTTTGAGTATCTCCTCAGCCACATTTATTGACATGTGGATTAATGTAAGCAGATAAATATATATATATATATTATGATGCCTATAGTGAAAGATAAAACCCCTTTCCCTCCCTTTTACAATACTTAAAAGTAAAATAAACTAAAGCTTATTTTTAACATCGCACCCCACTCAAGTCGATTTTTTTTTCTTATATACACTCAGTTTCCTTATGTGGTACATGTTAGCAAATACACCTTGTCCACCCTGTAAGGTAGCAATCTCACTGTGAATTACTTCACTATGGTATAGTTTATAACTTAAGACTATAGTGTAATCTGTCAAGGTAAGACTGATACCTTTCATGGTAAATGGAGTTTACCTTCATACTATTAATAAATAGCAGCATCTGCATATTTGAACTTCTGGCTTTGTGGTTGAGTAATTATTAATATCACATACATGCCTGGGGAACATTAATATATTCAATTAGCAGCATTTAAACTTGTTTATTTTTAATGCATGTGTAGTATATATATTAAATTTATTAGTCGATGTGTTTTCCTTAGTCAAGTCAGTAAATATAATTAGTGCGCTGATATAATGCTTTGTTTGAAAAAACCTCAAAAATTCACTATCTAATGTATTCGTTCTTTTAAAATAACGGAGACTATATATGACGAGGAACTATATAACCCACCTCACTTTTCAAGTAGGCTTCCTTCCCTAGTATTAAATTATTTGTACACTTAATGTATTTCTTAGTAATTAGGCACTTATTCACTATATATCTAATTTTCTGTGCATTAGGTATGATCCGGCAGTTCCTAAGTGAAGTTGACTGGGGCGACTTGGACTACCTTGTGATAGACACGCCCCCTGGAACGTCAGACGAACACTTGAGTGCTGCACAGTACCTCCTGGGGGCAGGTCTTACTGGGGCGGTGGTCGTCACCACTCCTCAGGAGGTAGCACTCCTTGACGTTCGCAAAGAGATAGACTTTTGCCGTAAAGTTGGCATCCGGGTGCTTGGTGTTGTGGAGAACATGAGTGCCTTTGTCTGCCCTAAGTGCAAGGTGAGGTTTTTTAAAGTTTATTTGTGCTTGATTTTCTACAATTTTATCACATTTATTTAATACATACTAAATCATGCCATTCCCTTATGGAGTAGGCAAAATATTGTGCATATAGCTCAAAAAACTACTCTGTACTTAATCCAACCTCACTAACTTTCTCCACACTTTCCCTATCCGTCCTAAGTCCCTTCGCTTTAATGGTAGCCGGCGAGTTTACCGAATAGTAATTTTTCGAAAATTAGTTTTTTGAAATTCAATTATTTGAAGTTTTATTTTTTGAAAACCAATAAATTGATTCTCAAATAACTTGTTTTCGAAAAATTATCCTAGATCTTGCTTTAACAACGTCCATACACCAAGTCTTTTATTATTAAAACTCTCCTTTTTCACACATATAGTCTACAACATTTAACCACGTCTTACATGGCCTACTCCTTTCTTTTGATCCACACACTCTACCTTCATATATTTGCTTGGTCACTCGATCCACACTCATCCTCGTAACATGCCCAAACCAACGTAACACGCTTCTTTCACACTGACCTATTTGAATTCTCTTCCAAACTGCACTCCTTCAGCACCCATTCATTATCGACTCGATCCATACGAGTTTTCCCACATATATTTAGTGACATATATTTTTTAAATTTAAATTAGGAGCCACTTTATCATTGCTCAGTCACTTTTCCCTACATCTTCTTTTATGTGTTTAAATATAAGTTTAAATTTCAAAGTTTTTTTTTTCAACAGACGCAGTCCAACATCTTTCCAGCAAATACGGGTGGAGCTAGGCAGATGTGTGGAGAGTTAGATGTACCTTTTTTGGGTAGTCTGCCCCTGGACCCACGGCTAGCACGAAGTTGTGATGAGGGCAGTAATTTTTTGGCAGACATTTCAGACTCGCCTGTGGTAGCAGCCTTCAATAATGTATTGACTGGTAGGTTAAATAACTTGTAATAGTCTCTCTTTGAACCTAATTTTCTTAACAGAATGATAAAATTTATTAAGTCTAATTATTACTAAATGTAATATAATACATGCCTAAGCTGATACAGTGAGTGGTAATTGATTTTATTCAAAAGACAGCTGTTAACTCGCTATCCAATCACAGCATTGTAAAGTGTGAACTGTGTTATTCTTTTCAATATACACTCCATTTACCCTGAATTTACACAGAGTAATACCTTGACGGACTACAGTATGACTATCTTATAACTATAAGCTCTACTATGCTAAGTGACACCATATTATACTTTTTTCCTCTGCATTTATTTATGGAAGTACAGTGAATTATATTATTTTTTCTGTCGTATCTATTTTATGAAAGAATTGTGTTTTTATTTACAAAATGTTTAGTTTGGAGACACTGACTGGATGGTGGTGGGATCTTGTGGTGAACTTTGCAAACTGTCATTCGTACTTTCTCGTTGGTTTTCATTACTTATTTGCTAGGTGAACACAACTTTTGTTCTTATAATAAGTAATACTCCAATCTCTGTGCCAAACTGATTTCATCCCCCTGTTATTAGTTTGCACCAAGTATCTCGTTCCCTATTCGTTGTTTGTTTTTGTTTTGTGCCTTCCCCCCTTCTTTAGGAGGAAGATCTTAATGTTTGGTGTCAGTCGCTCTTTCACTCCGCTCCAGTAAACAGTCCTGTATGGTAACGTTCCAATTTGGTTCTCTTAAATTTTAAGTGTTGGGGTGTCTACTATTTTGATTTAAAAATATAGTTGATTAATAATATTTTTTTTTTTTCACTTAATATGGCCAAGGACTTAGCTTTTCTATTTTTACTTGGAACCTTACCTTTTCTTACTTTAATCGAATTTCACAGTTTTGGACAGAGATGGGTAGAAGGTAATTATTTCCTTATTCCTTTTTTATAACTATTCTAGTTTGTCGCTAATTTTTAGTTCTCCAACTCAGTAGACACCTGATAATCTACACAGAATAAATGTGCAGTTCCTGCTTTCCTATCCTTAGTAAATAGTGTTACATTTTTAATAATTTGTCAAAGTAATCTGTATCAGGTCACAGCTAAGGACCATACTGAACAACATTAAAAAACACACAAGTGTGCTAATTACAAACACACAAGTCATAATATTAATGTGGTGTCATATGTTGCAGGACTACTCAATGCGTGTAAAGAAGATAAAACTCTAGCAAATGGAGACACATGAAAATGTGGTATAATAATACACTAATTCATATTTTCAATTTATTCAGAAGAACTGATCATATTGTGTTAAAATAAGTTCTTTGATATTAAGTAATTATGTAAATAATGTAATCATTGTTATCGAATTAATAGTTCAATATATTTTCCACAACAATAGATCATCTTTTATTTATGTAATTTTGCTAATTTAGTGAACTTAAACTTTTATATTTGCTTGGTAATAAATTAAGTGATTGAACTATTATTATCATCATAATTTCACAACTCCAGTTTCCTGGGTGTGGTACACAAGTGCTCGCCACTTCTTCCTCTGCCATCATATAATTTTTGTTCCTTGATGTATTCCCAGTTAAACCCTCTCTTCTCCACCTCTAATATCACAGTTTTCATCAGTGTCCTTGGCCTTCCCCTTGGTATTTTTACTTACAATTTTTCTATCAAAGTATCTCCTTACTGTTGTGTTCTAATGTTGTCCGTTCTCATCACGTGTCCGTATCACTGAAGTCTGCCCTTTCCTACAGCCTCTCACCCGCTTTGGTGGCTGCTTTGTCTAAGGCGCTAATCTCGCAATAGACTAGACTGCTGAAAACATGGAGATTGGGGTTTGATTCAGGTTGGGTGTAATTTAAACCAACAAAAACCACTAAAATAATCTACATTAAGCCATGATATTAATATGTGCAAAGTTTAATGTCATTTTTCTTTGACAAACTAATTTAAACCAACAAAAAGCACTAAAATAATCCACATTTAGGCATGATATTAATATGTACAAAGTTTAATGTCATTTTTCTTTGACAAAATGGGATGACGATGCTTTTCTTTTGTAAGGTGTTTCATCAGTCTTCCTAAAAAGAAACCAATAGTAATCGCCCATCATCGAAGGGTTCCAGTGTCCTTGGTAACGATGCTCCATGGTCAGGATATCTTGGTGAAACCGTTCACCCTGTTCATCACTAACAGCACCACAATTTTCTGGGAAAAAGTCAAGATGCGAGTGTAAAAAGTGAATTTTTTAGTGACATTCTTCACTAAAAAGTGAATTTTTTAGTGACATTCTTCACCCCATGTTCTTGTAGTTGTCCATAGATCTATCACTATGGAAACATATTTATCGTCTCTTCTGATGCCCAAAAAGCTGTAAACAACGGCTTAGAAAAAGGACCAAGCAGCTAATTTGATATTTGGAAGCTTAGCATCAAAGATTGGATCGTTCAACACTACCCTAATTTGTGGCCCAATAGACCTTCTTTTAGCTTTGCTTCACTCAGCTTGGGAAACATTTTTTTTTCAAATGATTAAACACCTGATCTTCTTTATCAAAAGCTTTTACAAAGTTCTTCATCAATCCTAACTACATGAAGCGGAGGCAAATGACTTTAGCTTGGCTCAACCAATGGAGTAAATTTCACGTATTCCTTTCCAGGAATGTATAATTTCTTCATAGGCCATTCCTTGACTTTGTAGTTGTTCTTGGTGTCTTGGCTGTCCACAAGCACAAAAAAAACAGTATTTTGTGAATCCACCCTGTAAACCTGTAAGCAGTGCAACAACTTTTAAATCACAGCATATCTGCCACTCATAATCTTTATATTTAATTCCCTCCATCAGCAAAGCCATACTTTCATAAGTTTCCCTCATGTCCACTGCATGCACCAAAGGCACTGATGGAAATTTGTTGCCATTATGCAATAACAATACTTTTAAGCTTACTTTAGATGAATCAATAAATATTTTCCACTCATGTGGATTATGTTGAACACCCAACTCCATCATCAAACCATTCACGCCTGTGCGCACACAGATTGAATTCTTCATTTCAAAATATCCAGACAAACAGCTCTTTCTTGTTCTAAAACTTGAAATATTTCTTTCTTACTCTAGAAGGTTCCATTGTTGCAGTACAGAACCCAATAGTTCAGCTCGCTGTTTAGAAAGTTTCAAATCACGGATCAAATCGTTCAGTTCCTTCTGTTCTATGGGGTGAGGCGATCTGTCATGAGTTTCAGGGATGTACTCTTCCAAAGGTCATGCATCTTCTGATTCATTTTTCTCTGATGGTTCTGATGCACTGGTTTGCAAGTGGCAAGCACGAACAGGCAAGCCTTCCCCATGAGTCACAGGCATATGAACTGAAGAAACATTAGGATATTTATTTGTATGTTTAGTTTTACTGGAATGTCCTGCAATATTTGTCAGGCAAAAATAACAGTCCATGTGATCTTTTGACTCACACCAAAATATTGGAACGGCATGGCTCGGCAGTTTCCTTTCATCTATTCTAAAAGGGTAATTATGCAGGCTATACAAGCAATATGAGGTGTAAAGGGTTTATATCCTGATCTTCAATAGAACAATCAAAGTATAGTTTATAAGACTTCTTAACAAAGTAAGTTATTTGCTTTCTTTGGGTTTTTGGAGTGAACTTACCACATACATAGCAAAAATTATTGGGGTGATTTACACAACCACGAAGTTTAACAGTTGCCATTCGTTAAGAACACTAGTAACTATAACCTAAAAATATCAGAACGTCTCACTAGTTCACACAGGAAAAACACAATAACACAAACTAAGGTATCAATAAAGAGAAATACACAAAGTGACTAACACCATCCAAGTTTCAACACCCACTAAACTGCAGGGCTAACGTGGCTAGCTGAGTCACCTCTAACGGTCAATGGCAGTACCATTCCCCCTCAACTAAACTGCCCTGCCATCTAGTGACTATTTTTAGAACTTTTTTCATCATACATTGCATCCAAATACAGAGTGCAACCATGAAAAAAAAGAAACCCAAACAACACAAAAATCTTTAAAAAATAGTAAAAATCTCAAATATCTTAAAAACCTTACATGACAGAGCATTTCCGATGGCAGATTCGGATTCTACAACCAAAAATACATAGAAATTGATGTATCGCACACCAGATGCAAAATGGCTGCTAACCAGTGATAATCGAAGCAGTCAGTACAGTTTTAAGAAGCTTTGGGTTGAAATGGAGTCAACTAACTGGGATTTGCACTGAAGCCACCCCTTCAATGTTTGGTATATGAAAGGGATTTATTGGAACAGTCAAAGGAAGCGTGGTAGAATTAAATATGCTGGAGGAAAATTTAACAAGTTTTCTTTGCATTATCCACCAACAAAACTTGTATTCAAGATTGATTAAATTTAAGAATGTTATGGCAGTGGTAGTCGCTAGCATTAACTTTATCAAGTCAAATGCACTTTAATCACTGCCAGTTTAAGGAGTATTTGGAAGACATATTTCTGATTATGAATATGTCTTATTGTAAAGTGAGGTTAGTAAGGGTAAAATGTTCAAATGATTTTATGATTTGAGACAAGACATCACAAATTTCATGGACATAAAAGGAAACTCATTTAACCAAATGAAAGATGTTCAGTGGGTGTGTGATATGACATTTCTTGTGGATGTCATTGGACACCTCAACAAACAATTGAATATATCGGGCTATGCTCTAAATCTATTGAATTAAACTAAATATAACATTTTTTGCTCTGTTTTTATAACTATGTCGATTTTTGTTCTATTTTATTAGACTTGTCTTATTCAAAGAGCTAAAAAACATTAAAAATTGAAAAGCGACAATGAATACAGAAGAGCAGCCATCTTAATTTAATATAAATATCGTAAGCTTTGATATACATGGTATGATATATTGATTGTTTGTTTAGAATAGAATCATGTATTCTGACAATCTCATTTAATTTTTATTTAAAAAAAAGTCTGACAAAGTTGTTAAGTTTTAAAATCTTGTTACGTTAATAATGTCAGGTTGTATTATATTCGAGATTATTTATTTTTCATGTAGAACACCTCAAAATGTTAGGGTTGTACTATACTCAGGCCAATACGGTATATTTTCCAATTTGCCGGCATTTAAGTGAAATGGCAATTAAACTAATATGAGATTATTACATATTCTGAATGTTGCCGTTTTGTTTAGTTGCCAGTTTTATTGAGAGATAAGAATCATAATATTAAGATCGATTCTCAATTATTTTGATACCAGTAAGAATCGAGGATATCGAGGAGTATAGGAATCGAGTTTGACAGCCCTATTTAATTCATATGTAGACGAACTGACGTCACTAATAGAGCAGTTTGATTTAAGATTTGCCGACTTTTAAAACAAAGGCTCCAGAAATCCTACAGATGGCGCTTATTGAGCTTCAGGAAAATATAACTCTCAAATCTCGATTTAACGACATCACTTTAACATAATTTTACAAATTATATTTGGTGGAAGAAAAGAACACTAATTTATGTGCCTTTGTAAGAAAAATAATTACTCTTTTTGGCAGTACGTACACATATGAATAGTTCTTTTTGAGGATGAAGCACAAGTCGAAAGTCCATCCAGGTATTACAGACCAAATTCTTGAAAATTCTCTCCGATTAACTATGAACAATTTCAACCCCAATATGACCGAAGTACAAGTCCAATCCTGTCACTAAAAGTTCTAGTAAAAGCATGTTAGATAAAATTATATGATAATAAAATTTACTTAGCATAGAAGTAAAAAAGTTGTAAAAGTACACGCTAATAAATAAAATAAAAAGTAGCAAATTTGTTTTCATTTATTTAATATTTCTGGTAAAATCTATCTAGTTTGGCCCTTGACTCTGCAAGAGAATGAAAATTTAGCCCCCAAACCAGTAAAGGTTGCCTATGCCTGCCGTAAAGGACCGACCTAGTTAGGTATGTGTGTGTCTGTTTTTTCCTTTCTTAGGGAGTTACATAGCCCTCAAGAAGAATATTGATAGAATGAAATCTAGGTCAAAGAATGAGCAACAATGAGTATAAAAATATTCATCTTTTCAATGTGATAGCATATTTCATCGCATAATCGTCGCATATTTTATGCCTAATTTTTGTGGAAAAAAGTGAGGTGAGGCCATTATGTGAAGCTTTTTAAAAAAATTTGTATAACTTAGTATTAATTTATTACTAAACTGTATTTGGTACAAATTAATGGTGCACTTGTAAAAATTCAGTTTAATTGAAAAGTTTAAATTGACGCTCATCATTTCTTTGTGACAGTTTGGCAGACATTTTTCTGGTCTGAAAAAATATATATTAAAAAACATAGGTAAGTTATTGAATTTTTTTTAAAAAATTTCACACACTTGTGAAAATCTACTATTGTAAAGTGGTCGGGGTTTTAGGCCCTTAGTTCTAGATCATTTCATTTATATAATTAAATTAGTTTGCCATTGTTTACTTGTTAATATGATCAAGATACTGAAGTACTACTTTATAATACATTAGTGTTTTCCATTCGTCTAGGCCTAATTTAAGCTCTATGTTAGGATCAAATGTTTTAATTATAAGAAAGTGTGGGGTTTAATATTAATTATAAGTTGTCTAAATCTTAACCAAAGCTATAAGCAATATATGTTTTAAATTTCAATTCATTAACTTCATTTTTCGGCCTTTAACTTTTAAATCTAGAAGTTTTCATGTTTGTTAAGTCTTTGTTGGAATTTTAGCTTCATCTAAATTTATTACTTTTACTTTTCACTTTTCTAGCATGGTGCTATTTAATCTTATCTGTACCCGGAAGCTGTGAGGGGTACGTGTGGCCTCACAGTGGAAAGGGGAGGTTTGGCACAAACAGCTAGCCAATCAGCACATCCGATTTAGCGGCTGTGTTTGACCCTATGTAGAAGTGAAGCGTCAGACACAATGTTGCCAACTGTACGATCTGGATACTACTTTTGATATAATTTCACCCCCTGTACAATCCAATTTTAGGATATTTTCTAAAAGTAATATCCTGTGGCCCTGCTATAAAGTACCAAATTTTACATACATTTCTTTTTTTTTATGAAAATCTGTGAGTTTATCAATATAATGTCAGAAAGTAGTATCCTACCAGTAAAAATACAATCCATTTCAGGTCCATGTACTATCGCTAGAAACTATAGAGTTGGCAACACTGATCAGACACAAGACACTTGCTGGTTAGCACGCTAACAGATAAGACGTATATTCAGAAGTTCTTTTCATGTTGGTCAAAGCGTGTTTAGAGATGGTTGGGAGGAAATGGAGACCATGTGGCTAAATGACCACTACATTAACTATTTATCCATATTCATGTTATTCATGTTTTCTTTTCATTAAGTAACCCGTGGTTCAAAATGTATATAATGTTTATTTAAAATAAAACTTCAACTTCTACTCTATAAATTTCTACTTATTTGATCGGCTGAGTTCTCTACCCCCACCATTAATTTATTAACCCCGAGATGCTCTACTAAATACACTGGCTGCCGCGGACCTATGCAAATATGAAGCTGAGAAGGAGATGAAGAAATTCGACTAGGCTCACTTTAGTATTGGAAAAATTACTTTACATCCATTACTGTTTCCATCCTGTGGTCTGGGTCAGTTTTTTATTCAAGCCATATATTTTCCACTACCGGCTTGCCAGGCCTTTCGTAGTTACATCTGCCTTATAATTTAACTTAAGACTAGGACAGGCACAACATCCAGTCCTCAGCAGTTACGTTATCAATAAGAAAGAGTAGACCCATATATTCATATTCAATGATACAATTTTGGCCACGCCAGGAATCGAACCCGGGACCCTTAACTCGGTAGTCAGACACGCTATCGACTAGGCAAACGTGCCGGACAGTATCGCAAAATACGGACTAAAATATTTGGGACTATTTTTTAAATTACCTTTATGTAATAATTAAATCAATCAGCGTCAAGGAGCCAGACTTCTTGTAGAGGGAGTGGGGGTGGTGATGTGATGTGATTTTACCGCCAACACTTGTGGAAACACTGTGCTCGTGGGATGTAAATTTGTATTTGTCTCTTAAAGTCCAGAGATCCCACGTACAATGGGACGGGGTTGTAAAGTTAGAATACCACATTAGTCTCTCTTAATATACATTTTTATTTTTATAACTTTGTGTATCATTACTCAATCATATTTATCTAACCTGAAGTGTTAATCAGAATTTTTTTTTAAATTGTCGCTACCGATTTTTCTTTTCTTTTAGTAAACTCCTATTTTCTCTACCCCCACTCTGTATAAACTGCCTGCAGAAAAAGGAGATTTAGGTGCTCTAACCATTCCAAAAAACTGGCTGCTTAGGACTAATTATCTATAATTATAAAAGAGGATTTAAACTAGTCAAAACTGAAACAAAAACGAGAGACATCAGGTGAATATTCAATCAAATAATCACCACGACGTAGAACCAAGCCTCTGTAAAGGTCGAGTCAGTTGCAGACTAGTCACAGTATAACTCGTACAAGGAGTGAAACGAGTTGACAAAAAAACAAAACTGTGCTTAAAAGTTAATAACGGATAATTGTGTGTTTCGAGAAAATGGAACTATTAATTTCAAAATTGCAGAGTAAAATTAAAATAACTTATTTACTTTGTTGCGGTGTCTATAATATTATTTTCTCTTAATTAAGCTCCTAAGAATTATCCACTTCATAATGGCTACTTCAGTCATTGAATCAAGACTCAAATGATTTGACTTGTTACTTAATTAGTTTGTTATGGCTGGTTGCCACTAAAAGGTGGGCGGGCAGGCGGGGGTTAGAGAGGAGACAAACGCCCGAAGCATCGACTGATTGAAAATTAACTACACAGTTTCAGCGTGGATGGCAATGCCATCAATATAAGGTGAGAGACAGAGAGAGAGAGAATTTCCCCATCCCTTCTTGGAGATCAATAAAATGTCCTTATCTATTAAGGTACCAAAAGGTCAGAAGAGGTATCCCTATTTTGAGAATTATATTTTGCTGTTTGCTAGGTGGATTGAGATTACAACCAATACTCCTTAGTGGAGAAATAAATTATCTTCCTACTTGGTTAATTTAAAAATTAATACATCTTTACCTTAAATCATTAATTAGTTTATTTCAAGTATAGAACCTTTAGCTGTGAATAAACCATCTATAAGAAAAACTGTTCTCTACAGAAATATTAAATGCTTCTTAGTTCACTTTTATATAATGGAAACAAACGTATCAGTACTATATCATCTCTTGATTTGTCTCCTTATGTAGGAAAAAGACCACAAGGGAGACCAAGAAAGAGATGAAAGGAGCAGATAACAGAAAGTTTGCAAGTGAGAGGAGAAGGATGGTGGAAGGATAGAGGAAGATGGAGGCATTTTACTAAACTGACCCGGCCACAGGCTGGAAACAGTTTATATGATGAATATTATCTCATTAAATAATATTGTTTGTTGACAATTCATAGCCCATTTGATAATTTAGTTTGTCCATCAATTTGCGACCAATAATTGGTTCTTGAAAATGTCCATAATTTTTTATAACCATGGCTTTAACCAGATAACCGTAAGTAGGATTATAACTGTCGATTCTAAAGGTTGATAAATTAAATATAATACTTTATTTAGTGATCACTTCGGAGTAAAAGTCGTAGATTTTTAAACTAATCTAAATATTGTCTTCAAAGTGAGTAGGTTGCGTTTATTTTTTTATGTAATCTTAAAGGGTCTCTTGAATTGTTCCATCTATATTATATTCATAAGGCCTTAAATTGATCCTAGATGATTTAGTTCTTGTCTACAATACATAATCTAAGGTTTCTGGTGCTAATCTTTGCTGTCAAGTTTTGAGTTTACTATCTTATGTTAAATTTAAAGTCGGTCAAATCTGAATCTTCATTTTACCTAAATATCTCAAGTATTGAGTTTTAGGAAACCCATTCAGTACCCATAATAGATTAACTTTCTCACATTGAAAGGATTTTTTTTATCTTCAATTCTGAATTTAATTATTTAGTTGCAAAAGAAAATAGAAATTGTGACAAAAGGTTGACATTTTGGGTTATTATTCAGTTAAGTGGTAAATGAATGTTCTTAGGTCTGGTAGTTCGGTTTGTACAGATTTGCTTAAACAATTAATAAATGTTATCTAATTTTAAGAATGTTCTGATTAAAAATTTGAAACTTTTTTTAATCTAAATTTTTTGGAAATCCTTGAATCCCAAGTATTTTAGGATTCGAAGAACCAATCCATAGTTGAATAAGTTTGTAAGCTAATTTTGATATTACCCTGTGTTTTGAAAGTTTATGTGTATGTTTAATACATTCTAAATCACATAAAAAGTATCATTGAGGTTTCACAACAAAAAATGAATGCAACAGTTAAATAATGTTTTTAAATTTTATTATTCACAATACCCTCATCACATTATTTACATAGTTTTGTAACATTGTATTTTATCCTTAGCATGTTTAAATTTCTAATACATCTTTAAAACTGTCCAGCAAGATTTGAGACAAACAACCGTTTAGTAGAATATATGTTAAAGAAAGAAGTTTTTTTAAATACACAAAGTGGGCATATTATTATAAGCTAGAGTAAAAATATAAGTTAGGAATTGTGTCCTCCTTATAATATATACTTTTGTTTCATTCAAACACTAAAATACTGCCACTGTAAAATGTAATTTATGCTTTCTTTTTCTATATAAGGACTGACCTTTGAAAACACTTGTCATTTTGATGATAATACCAATTTTATAAATGAAGGTTGTGCATAACTTCAACGTTTTAGCAGCATTGACACCAAAACGATACGCATTCAGAGTCAGGTAATTATGAATATCGTTTCAAGAGAAATTTAGTTTATTATTAAAAAAAAAGTGCCCCTTTGTTGTTCAAACCCGGCGACTGAAATTTGAGGGCCTACTTCTCAAATAGATACAGAGCTGCAATTAAGAAAAGAATGAAAGAAAAAAATAAATATATTTAAATTATTTGTGCAACCCATTTTCATAAGCTGTGGCTTGATCGAGTTTCCCAAATTTTATCAGCACTAAAATACGGACACAAATTACAAGCTGCACATCTCAAACTATAAGAGAGTTTTCACTTTCACGGCAGCAGAGTCTTTTATGACGTAGGTAATTGGAAACATTACTCTCTTATTATTATTATTATTACTTTTATTATTATTATTATTATTATTATTGTTGTTATTACTTCCATTATTATAAATGGATACTGTATATAATCAATATTATCTTCATTTATATTTATATTTTATTTTCACTACAGTTGGCCATTTCTTAGAGATCTCTTTGTTGGCGCAAATATTGTGAGGCGGGCCGCTGTATTTTCAGGTGCAGGGCCCCTCTCCAGCTTAGGGACACATTACAGGTGTCCCCTTATTACGCCCTTGTTGCCAGGTCTGTTGCTGAGGGAGAAGTTTTTCCTCTTTTTTTTTTCAGTAATAAGTTCTTGTGGTACAGTTTGTTGACATAATTTGTTATCATTTATCAACACACAAGTTTATTAACATCTTAATTTAGAGGCGAAAAGATGAATGTGGGTAAAAGAAAATGGCTTTTTTCTGAAAAGAGGACATAAAAACCTCTTTGTGATAAATTTAAGACAAGTTTGTTTTGTCATATATTTTTACCATACATATTTTGTGGTGAGCAAATAAATCTTTAAAGTTCTTAAATGTTCACAAAAAACTCAATTTGAACTTGTGAAGTTAGCTGTGAGACTTTTTTTTCTTAATTCGTAATATAAGAAGCAAGCAAATAAAGCAAAATCGTTAAAAAAAAGAAGAGGAAAGTTCAAACGCACAATGGTGCTAATGAACGAAGACACTAACGAGGGTCATAAGGGATGAAAATGGCTGCCATAGAAATCTGAATGACGTGTCAGAAAGATGTAGAGGAATTAAGATAAGTATTTGGTCCAGAGGCTGGTTGGAGTACACCGCAGGCTACTGTACACACCGTGAGCTATGGTTGTGATTTTCTTTTACATATTTCTATGAAATCCAAATAAATAAACTCTATCGAAGGAAAAAGTAAGACAATAAAAGGGAATAGTTTTATATTTTTACACCCCCAAGTGGGGATGTAGGCAAAGTGAGAAATGACCAGTTTGTTTGCAGTTTTTATAGAATTTTTTTTTTGCCCAAAGTAAAAAAAAAGTTGCTTCAGTACAAATATATAGTTTAATTTTCTTCACATGGTATTATCAACAGTTAAATATCTGCCATGAGTATAGCGGCATTAGATGAGAAACTTTTTAAATGAAGATAAAAAGTTGTCATTAAATTCCAGGACACTCTTGACAGATATTCAACAACTGTTGATATCACCATGTGTAGAAAATTAAACTATATGTTTCTACTGGACAACTATTTGATTTATTTTGACCAAAAAAGTGTTTTGTTATAAAAACTTCAAAAACACTAACTTTTCTTGTGTCCCCAACACACTCACCTTAAGTGTTATCGTCGAGGACAATATTTGTCACATCAAAATTATAGTAGGATTCTTTTAAGGAAGTCATATTCGAAAATGAAATTTTTTTACAGTCAAAAGTGAAAACATTTTACCATATCATTTGTGCTAAGAGAACATATATGTATTGATTTTATATCAAAAGTAACAGCTGAAGATCATAACTGCAATGGTGGCATAGCATTAATATTTTTTCATAGATAAAAAAACTCCTAATTGTAATATTTCCCCCTCAATTACATCACACACTTCAAATATATGGCCTCCAATATTTTATGATTCTATTCACAAACATATTAATAATTGAAAGTGGATACATCTAACCATAGGCAAGGAAAGCACATTAATCTTGTCACTAAATAATTTTTGTTTGAGTCATCATAAACCTAAGATTTAAAAAGACATTAATTTCTGAAAGTTACATATGGAAATAGGCTATAGACACAAAATTGCTGTAAAACAGGACCACTATTTTTTTTACCTATATAAGTTTACCATGGATATGCATTTGAAACTTAGGTACAAATTTACCCGTCAAATCTTACTTGTTATTTATACACTGTGACAAAGCTACAATTCTTAAGGGCACCAGCTCGGTAAGGGAGAAATCGCCATGCAGAATTAAGCTCTGACGAAATATTTAATTCCACGATCTTTTATTTCAAAATATGGCTCATGCCAAAATAAAATCTGGGCTTTTTTTTGTCAACAACCATATAGTGAGTTTTATTATTAGAAATAAAAGTGTAAAAATGTGACATTAGCTAATTTTCAACATCTTTTTAAACATATATGTAGAACTATAAGACTAAGCTTAATGAAAAATGGTTTTAGATTCAGCCTTCCTCCAACAAATACAGTAATTTTTAATAGGCTCACAACAAAATTTTAAGATATTTGAGAAATATCAGCGAGCTTTCCTCTTTACCTTAAGATGAGTTTCGTAGTTTGCACAGTGCTATTACATAATTAGTAGAAGAATGTTTATTAAGTTATTGGTAGGTTTGACAAATTTACAATGATATGCAGACATTGATACGGTAATATGAAGATTGGAGAGCATCTTACAGAATTAGGTAGACGCAAGAATAAAAATCACAGACATAATCTAGCAGAGTTAAGCTAAATAAGATGCTTGTTTATAAATAGGTGGTTGACTATGTCTGGGAGTAAAACATTTATTGGTATCTTATATTTGGAAGAATACATGAAAATACCCAACCAAGTCACATTATATTCAAAATAAGATGTCATAAAAATGTTTGGCTTATAATTAAATTTCACGGTCTAAGTATATTAAAGTTTTAACTTATGAATGACCAGCATAAATGGTCGCATGATCTAAGGCGTAGCTCTCAACAGTGACAGGGATGTCAAGAGTTCACATCTCGAATGAATGAACTGAGGTTCCTTCTAAATTGCTTCCCAATCTCCCTCCACGCAAATTTGGGTACATTTCCTCTGAAATTATTGCCTTACTATTCCATATCTCATGAATATAAATATGTAGATATTACCGGTAGTAAGATAAGACAAGGTGGCCATAAAAACCAACTTCTGATAATATCTGACAGAGTTGGGTACAAACACAACTTGTTTGGTATTTTCATAGCACCTTTCAAATATATTATGTTAGCCTTTTCAAAACCAGTACATTACAATCACAACGAACAGATAGAATATATTTGAATACAAAAAAAGTAATCGAGGTTTCTGCACTTCTTATATTTTTCAAATTCTATCAAAAAAATTCATAGATATTTTAAAGTGTCAATGAAAAAACAAATACGCAAGATTATTATTATTTATAATGCAGACTTAGGGTCGAATATTTATAGTCAAAAGTTAACCAATCTCCCAGTAAATAAAATAACACATTAGTAAGTGTTGAATGGGAGATTGGTCGACTTCCGAATCTGTGTGTGGAGGATCGAGAGGGATAAGTTGTTATTGTTTTTAGGAACTACTGATTGTGAAGGGAAAGTTTTAGAGGGAAGGGGTGTGTTGGGGGGGGTACACACGGCTCTGATAGGAAGCCATCAATATCTTAGCTATCAAAACAAAGAGTTTTTTATATTTAACTTTGAACGATACCCTAGAAAAGTTATATAATTAACTCACATGAAGGGTTTTACAAATCCATTCAATTCTTTGCGTGCAAAGGGAAGGTGGAAGCTCCATTGTTCTGTAATGGCTACAATCGGTCACACACACCCATTTGACTAGCGATATTGTCTTTCTACAATAAGCAGACGCCTATCGGAAAGAGAAGGCTGGCCATCTTCCATATCTTTAGGTGGGTTACGCGAGAAAGGGCCAGTGTTTTATTGCAGTTTTTATATCAAAACATTTCTTTAGGCAAAACTAATCCAATTTTGCTTCAGTAGAAATATATAGTATAGCTTTCTTCACAAAAGTTCTTTAATATCTGTCATGAGCATGGCGGCATTTGATGACAAACTTTTTAAATTATTAGAAAAGGTTGTCATTAAATTCCAGGAGACCCTTGACAGATATTAAAGAACTGTTTAGGTCACCGTGTGAAGAAAATCAAACTCTATGTTTATATTTGAGAATCATTTAATTTATTTTGGCCAGCAAAATATTTCGTTATAAAAATTGCACAAACGCTGTCCTTTTATCGCGTCCACTTCTCCCCCCCCCCTTACCTTAAGGCGCCACCGGTGCAACATTGTGGACAACAAATCGTATAAATGTTGACAACATTTTTCTGCAACAAAGTGTTTTAACCAAATCAATAATGCTGTCATGACTTAGTTGAGTTTAGGACGCTGATAAGAAATGTAGAGGTTTAAAGGCAAAACATTTTCGAGAATAAACTTCTTCAGCTCCTTTTCTTGATAGTTTTTGTGTTTCCCTTTTTAATTCACTATAAAACTGTGCAGTTAAACCCTTAATATTTTTTTCTTCAACTATTTTAATATTTAAAGCCGAATTCAAACTGCGCTGACATTTCGTGTTAAAACGACGTGTTATGACGGTTTAGTGAAAAAATCATTCCAATAAATTATATTGACGTACTCACACTGCCGTGATATGTTGTGATATGTTATACGTTATATGACGTTGGGATGTGTGTTAACATGTCTTGACACTCATCAATCCAAGATCTGGACATTCAGAATTTCGTCAGACGTATTGAAGCATCAGAACAGGAAACTTGAGTTTTTTCGATTTAAATTATTTTTTTGTGAAATATTGAAGGTTAGAAAACTCCTTTATTAACATTCTAGTTTACATTAAAAACGCTATTCAGCTTTCAACAGTTCAGGCCATAAAGTATGAAATTCATCAAATTCTCCCCTCTCGGAATTTATGGTATGTATCCACCCTGTCGTGTGTTCCAGTGAAAATAACATACTATTAGCGACTACAATCTACTATTTATAAAGTTCAGCTAATAGTAAGTAGTCTTTAATCCAGTTTAGTACTGTTCATTTGAGAATTTGATTAAACGAATCGTACACAAAATATTATGCTTTGATCAGAATCAAGAAATCAACCGACAACAATTTCATGTCCAAACGACACAGTTTATCAGATGCATCAGAGCAGTGTGGTCACTCGAAGCTGATGTATTGTGTTGTGATGTTGACACGCGTCAACACGAAACGTCAGCGTAGTCCGAATTCGGCTTGACGCTTCTGAAATGTCTTGCCATGATTTATGTTTCTTGTTTCTAAATTTACACTCCTCACATTAAACCAGCCGATCTCTGTACAATTGTATTAAATTAACTATATTTTCTCCAATCCATTGCATAGTGAAAATGATTAATAATCAAGAAATGGAATACTTACACGAGACTAAAATCACACAGCAGGAACACAACCTTATCAGGAAGAGCCTCCGACTATGTTAACAACGTTGTGTGTCTGTAACAATGTTTACCGCTCACTGATGGGAAACTATTTTTTTGTTATCAACATTTTATAGCTGCTTTTTCACGGTTTTGTTGCCAACCATATTGTACTGGTGTTGACAAGCCTTGATGCAGACATTGCTGTATTGACTTTGCGTTAATCGACTCAGAAACGAATATGAGTCTACTATACTGTATTCAACTAAAAAGAGAACCTTGACTCTAGACAAGTAGGCTGAACTTCAAACCCATTAAGTTATTATATTAATACTGGCTGGGTGTACTGAGGGGTTTAAAAAATGATCTCCCCACTCTCCCTCCATGAAAATGGGGGTACTTTTCTTTTAAATTATTTATTCCTTGTCCCTAACACGTTAGCGTGGTTTTTTATAAGCATCCAAACGGGTAGTGAGGCATGGTGAAAACCAATTTATAGTGATTTTGTTTAGGATAGCTAGTTCTACCCAGTCTACCTCATTACACCCTTTCTCTTTTTGGTCAATTTTAATGTTACCCTGCCATCTGCGCTTAGATTTTCTCAATGGCCTCTTACCAATGGGTTTGCAACTCAATACGCTGAACAAGGTTCTAGATTCTCCCATTCGCGCCCCATGTCCTGCCCACCATATTCTGAGAGATTTGATTAGCCTAACAATGTCTGGTGATGAGTATGGGGTATGTAACTCATCATTATGTAACCTCCCCCACTCTACACCATCTTAATCCCTTTTTCAACCAAATATTTTTTTAAGTACTTGAATTTCGAGCACGCTAAATTTCTTCTCACCATGTAGGGTGTCTAAGGTAAGTAGAAATATAGAGTAAAATAAGTTACATTTTAATTTTTTAGATCTATTATTAAACTATGTCAAAACAAGTTCAATTTTTAATATTTATTTCTCAATTTATTTTTAGAACCACGTCTTACTTTTGTTCGAGCTATACGCAATTACTAATAATTACGCTAATTTTTTAATGGATGAGGACGACTTGAATTTAGAGGAAGTGTAACCATATTTGCGTGGAGGAAGAGTGGAAAATCACTTAGGAAAACCCACCCTTATTGCACCCGACCAGAATTCGAACCCCGATCTCCCCATCATAGGCAGTCCAGTCTATCGCGAGAGTGACGCCTTAGACCATGTGGGCACAAAAGTGGGTCACACTAATTTTCTTAATTTGAATCTGTCTTTAAGGATCTAGTAATATTAGTTGTAAACCGTTTCTATTGAATTAAATACCGTACGTCTGACAAGCGGATGTGACTGATTGTAGACGAGTCGTAATTGTGGAACATTTTATTATTCTTCCTACATCCGTCGTTATAACACAGAGCACTAGAGCTATATCACTCATTCACCAACTAAGCTACATAGTTATCAATTAATAACTCTCATTGAAATCATAACACTTTGTCTAAACTTAATTCATCACAAATAAGATTGATTAAAATACTCTTTTTTTTAGGTATATAACTCAATAAATATCTCCTCGGTCTGATATTTATACAATGACATATATACTAATGAAATGGTGAATTTTATATTAATGAGAAATGGTCCATTTAAATTGGTGTTTTGAAGTATTTACAGTTAAAAGTAATTAATTATTCATTTTAAGTCAATTAAAATATAAAAACAGTCAGACATAAGTTAATTTGTGACTATTTTGAAAATCAGACTCAACATCCAAAAAATAAAAATGTTGCTACGGTTACACTTTAATTCGTATCATAGTTGTTACATTAATATTGAAACACATTACAAAAAACCTTAAGCCAAAACGTTTAGGTTTCAAGTCTCCTGACTCGTATTAATTTTACCAACAAGACACTTAGTTTAAAAAATGGTTTGACGTCCCGTATGAACACGAACTGAATTATCTGTAGTCACTTACTTAAAAAACATGTAATTCACAAATGTACAGTACATAGTGGCTTTTAAAATGTTATGTATAACGTTTTGGGTGGATGCAAGTGTATCTAAGAAAGCAGGTGTTGTACAAAGAGATCCACATTCACAAAATTACACAATTGGTTTTATAGGAAAATAGAGAAAGAAGTGTTATAAATATTCCCCTACAACGTCTTACAAATATAACATAGAAGAGAGTGAAAATGTCTCGGATGCGTGGACAGTACAGTTTAGCTCGTGAACACTATTAATTTGTACAAAACATGTGATTGTGCATAATATATATTACTAAAAATAATATGTAGATAGTCTGTGTTTATTTTATAGTGATAAAGTTGTTTTGGAGATGTCGTTAAGCGTTATGGTATTTTTGATCCATAATTATCTTATTTTTGGTGGTCGCGGGTTCCGAGACTTGCTCTCGATCGAGATTTGACCACGGGGATCCACGTACTGACGACCTATGCGGGGGTCTAGCTTTTGTAGACTAAAGGTGAATTCACACGTACGCTGAAATTTGAAAGCAGGACAGTAAATCAGCACCGCTTAGTTCTGCAGCTGTTCACACGCTCGCGGAAAGTTGGGAGTCTCTGTTTACCCATGGTGCATTGAAACGTCAAACATAAAAACGAAAATATTACAATCAGTGCAAGTTAATGTATTTAAAATAAAATTAGATGTTTTACTTATTGCCTGGGTTTGATTTTGTCATCGATAAAACTCATGGCTTCCAATAAACTGTCGTTTTTCATCATCACTTTTGAGATACGCCATGTTAATAATGTGCTGCGTTTATAAATAACGCATGTTTGAAAGTTTGCGCATGCGCTGATCGGGTCTACTTGGCCGGTTTTCTGTAGAAGCGCTGGAAAAGTTGAAATTATCTCGACTCGCGCAGTGCGGGGCCAAGCGGACTTCTTATGATTGGATTAGAGCTGTCACGTGACCAAATCTCAGCACTGCTCGCGTTTTACAGCGAACGTGTGAATCCACAGTAAGCTAGGTTAGGTTAGATAAAAGCCAAGACTTATGGCGGCTTCACATCCCACGGCAGCAAGTAAGTCCCAAGTAGCTTTTCACACAAATTAATTTGCTCTGACAAATTTTCTTACTTTAATTTGGATATGAAACTTTGAAAATTTGAAGACAAAACATCAGCTTACCTTAGAGCCAGTAAGTTAATATAAATACAAATATCTTAATAGTTAGAAAAAAACACACCATATCATTAAACAAATATGATTCAACTTGGAAGAATTACAACATTAATATTCTTAGTCACGGAGCTGAAACAAAAGTATCCCCCTTTTGACAGAATTGAAAACATACACATACACAACACAAATAACGTCGACACTTCAAGTTTATAGCAACACCATCTTGTGGGTCAATATCGCCGTGTCTGCAAGAGCTCGTTGTGTTAACTGCTTCTTAACCCCCTATCTTTGATACTTTCGTCTTACACATAAACAATTTGTTGAGAGTTATTAAAAAAAATTGGCTAAAAATGTGTTGCTGTTTGTTGTATACATGGACATTCAGAACAGGATAATTTAAAAAGGGACGGATACATAAAAACACTGGCAAGAACACTTTTTTTCTTAAACTTTTCACATCACAGTTTTTCAATGGCTATTTTTTTTACATAGTGTTATATTATAATTCTTTTTTTTTTTTTTCACTAGAAACGTCAACGCCCGAAACAAAATATATCAGTCTTAAAATACACTTTCCATTACGATACAAAATAAAATACTATTTAAAATATGAACACGATGAATATTTACTTAAAAGGATAAAAAGTTTCACTCATGTCTCCATATTTTAACTTTACACTTTATTTTCTTATGCCTTTTTGCTTTATTTCTACTATACCCACTATTCAACATTAGTATGAAATCTATGAAACGTCTATATGTCTTCTAAACACACAATTTTTCATGCAAACACTTTTTGAAACCAAGCAAAATATATAACTCTACTTTTTTTTCCCCCTTCGATATCTTTGCAAGATCATTACAATTAAGGGAAAAATGACAACCTAGACACACGAATCGAACCCAAAGCTTTGCGCAACAATGTTGTATCACGGTAATTAAGTGAAAAATGATAACCTAAGCACACGAATCGAACCCAAAGCTTTGCGCGACAGTGTTATATCACGGTAATTAAGTGAAAAATGACAACCTAGACACACGAATCGAACCCAAAGCTTTGCGCGACAGTGTTATATCACGGTAATTAAGTGAAAAATGATAACCTAGACACACGAATCGAACCCAAAGCTTTGCGCGACAGTGTTATATCACGGTAATTAAGTGAAAAATGATAACCTAAGCACACGAATCGAACCCAAAGCTTTGCGCGACAGTGTTATATCACGGTAATTAAGTGAAAAATGATAACCTAAGCACACGAATCGAACCCAAAGCTTTGCGCGACAGTGTTATATCACGGTAATTAAGTGAAAAATGATAACCTAAGCACACGAATCGAACCCAAAGCTTTGCGCGACAGTGTTATATCACGGTAATTAAGTGAAAAATGATAACCTAAGCACACGAATCGAACCCAAAGCTTTGCGCGACAGTGTTATATCACGGTAATTAAGTGAAAAATGATAACCTAAGCACACGAATCGAACCCAAAGCTTTGCGCGACAGTGTTATATCACGGTAATTAAGTGAAAAATGATAACCTAAGCACACGAATCGAACCCAAAGCTTTGCGCGACAGTGTTATATCACGGTAATTAAGTGAAAAATGATAACCTAAGCACACGAATCGAACCCAAAGCTTTGCGCGTCAATGCTCTATCATGGAGCCATTCTGGCTTGTCTAGTGTTCAGAGAAATCTTCCACTAGATTTTTTTTTCAGCACCGCGTCTTACTACCCGTTCGGGGTATACGCGTATGTACTAATTACACTAGTTGTTTTTAGGGATTAGGAAGATTATATTTAGAAGGAGTGTACCCGCACTTGCATGAAGTGAAAGCGAAAAACCACTTTGGGAAAACCTCCCTCAGTGCACCCGATTGATGAGATTTTAACCTCAATATCCCAGTCACCGGCTGTCTTGTCTATTGCGAGAGTTGCGCGTTATACCATGCGGCCACCGCAGCGGGTTGTTGGTGTATTGAGTCTAACGTCAACCACAGGATTCAGTTATCAGGGGTGATCCTGTGGATAACAATCACGTATTAGTTTGTGATACACATACATTAATAATACAAATAGCATACTGTCAGTTACGAGTCACCGTGGATTGTAATTGTAGATACATAGAATGTCATCTCCGAGGGAACTGCATGACTACTATTGGGAAACAGCGTTGTCATTTTATTGTTCTAGTGTGGTCAATCTTCCCTTAAATATAAGACAAGTTTGGCAACGCTGGTTACTGGTTAGTCAATGTTGCCAGTTGCTCCTTTTTATACCAGCACACCCCCTTCTTACACAACTGAAAGCGAGGAGATTTGGCAACAGTTAACTGGGGGAGAGCTGAGATGAAGCTTTTCTCCGCCAGACCTGCAGTTCCCTAGCGATGATATTGGGTGTAGTTCTGCGTGGCTAATGATTTCACCATTTACTACACTTAAGCTGGATTCACACATTCGCCGAAAATAGAAAGTAGAATCTGCCTCAGTAACGCAGCAATTAACACGCAGTATGTTGACCCATGAAACAATGCGACGCTAACTTAAAACAGCTGATTATAAAAAAGTTTTATTTTTTAGTGAATAATCATATATTTTATATCACTAACCCGATGGATGTTTTAAATTATAGTTCTGTGTCATGGTAAATTCCGATACATCGAGACACGCGCTTTACATTAACGGGTTATTTCAAATCTCCTCACAAAGACCAACTAAGCTGTCTACTTGCATCTAGCTGTAGAGTACATGCGTTGTCAAATACGCATGCGCACTGATTTGAGACAGTTGTTTCTGAGATTTTATTGGTTCTCCTGTGCCGAACATTTCAGGCAGAGCGGACGAAGTAGATATGAGTTGAACTTTATCGGAACAGCTCGCGCTGATGAGGCGGAAATGTTGTGATTAGTTTGAGCTCATCACGTGAGCACGTTTACGTTCTGTAATAGTTCTTCGGCGAACGTGTGAATCCACAGTTAGCCTCACCACAGTAGCTCCATGGCTTCTTTGGTGCTGACTGACAGTTTACAACTGACTTCTGACAGTAAACATTTAGGTATATACCTAAATTTTGACTGTCAGAAGTGGCAGCTGCTAAACACATGTTTTTTGCAGATCATATGGTTCGGCGTAGGAATACATAATTTGGTCTAGTAACTTTTTAAAGCCGTCAGCTGTCAGCTTTGAGCTGTCAGTCAGCACCAAAGAAGCCATGGGGCTACTGTATACTAACAATTAGTGAACTATGGCCCTAGATACGAAACAAACCAAGGACGGCTCAGTGGTAGTGCGCAAAGCCAAAGTTCACGGGTACGATTCACGTGTCCTGGTTGTAATTTTAACACATGAATTAATATTTGTAAGAACATTCTAAACATTACATTTCATGGATTCTCGTAGAAAACATTCATGACTAGCACGGCCATCAATAAACTGACAACAATCCGATTGAAAAAGAATCGTACACATATTTTGATACAAATTACAAAATACATTCTCAACAACTTGAGTCAAATATTCAATATTGTTTAAAATTGTTTGTTTAACAGCAGTAATTATTAATAATTATGTTATTAATATTTAATCTATCTACCTGGAATTTAACCCAACTAACAAATGCTATGACTTATTTTTTGGCTCATTGAGATATTATATTAATCAAATATTATTATATATTTTAATAATTTTACACGATATGAAGAGTGTTTAAAAAAAATCATTTTAGTATTACTTTACTGCACATGCAAATTGGGGGTGCCGATAAATAATGGGGTTTTACCTTTCCATATAGTTGAATTTGATTAATTTAAACTAAGCGTGTCAAACTCGTTTGATTCAAAGGACCACATTGAACATAAAAATACTGAGGACGCAATTAAAAATAGATCTGTATTGTCATTATCTTAAGTAAAAATTGTTCCAACTTAGTATCTACATACATATATATACATACCTAATCACGCCGTTCCCTTACGGGGTAGGCAAAAAACTGTGCATTTAGCTCCAAAAAAACCACTTCGTACTTAATCCATTCTCACTAACTTTATCCCCGCTTCCCTATCATCGCATACTCCTTTCGTTTCAACAACATCCATACATCGAGTCATACATGCTCTTATATTCTTAAAACTCTTAATGTTTCTCTTTATCACACCATTCATCTACAACATTTAGCCACATCTTACATGTCCTACCCCTTCCATTTGATCCACACATTCTAATTTCATATATTTTATTGGCCACTCGATGCACACTCATCCTCTCAACATGCTCAAACCAACTTAAAACGCTTCTTTCACATTGACCTATTGGATTCCCCTTTCAAACCGCACTCCTTCAGCACCCATTAATTACTGACTCTGTCCATACGAGTTTGTCCACACACATTTCTTAGATATCTCATTCCAATCGCATTCATCTTGCTCTTGTGTTTCTCCTGACAATCCCACGCTTCACATCTATAAAACAATGTTGGTATACCATATACCATATACCATTAGTGAAATAATAAGAAAAACCATATATATTTTTTACCAATAATTTCAAACATTTTATTTGCAACAATGGTGACAATGTCGGGCTTTAAGCCTTTTGCCAAAGTCACTTTCGTAATAATTATTGACAAACGTCTGTCCGTAACCCGAGATCTCTCGGGTGTTTGGTTTCATTTCATAAGAGAAAACGACTGTTGGCTAACACACTGCCAAACATTACACATATTTGGTGAGCAAATTCAACAATATTTGGGAATTGGTCCATTTATAAGAAAAAGTACGGATCTGTTATACCAGCCTCACACGCCAGAATTCTACAGACTAAGCAACATTCCTAAATATCACACTATTAAATGTTGTATTTCCTCAACGTTTGTAACAAAATAATAAGGGGGATGCATTGCGTAATGGCTCATCATAAGGTCCGTGGACCGCACAGCATCATGGGTAGGGCTGCACAGCATCATGGGTAGAGCCGCACAGCATCATGAGTAGGGCCACGAGTTTGACATGCCTGTTTTAAATCCAAACGCGTTTATGAAACATTATAATTTGAAGTTTAAGATACGTAGAAATGATTATGTAACTTTAAATGATGTTAACTTCTCGTTCCATCCTAAGTATAGTTAAAAATGAAACCTCACAAGCCCAGTTTTTGTGAAGTAATTTAATGTATCTATTGAAAAAAAAAAAGGGTTTGTAACTTGCTAACGACCAAATTTATTACGTGATGGTCCCTTGTTAATATATCACCAGAAATGAGTATCAGACATTCCACGGTGCCTAAATAACTTTTACTTTTGAGATATTTCCCCCCTTCTTGAACACTTTAAACTATTTTATGTTCGTTAAATTAATACGCTTTCCTGTTTTTTTATTACTGTATAATAGAGGGAAGCCTGATATTTCTATGAGATATAAAACACACCAATCATTTCAGACACTTGGCGGTTACATTTAACTTGTGTCTACCTCACAGAAGGAAAAACCTGTTATTAACATGGTTTCACTAAATTAACTATAGATAATTAATCTAAGTATTAATATATACTAAGTACCCTACATCAAATATGTTTCTAGTTTTTGTATTTATGTGAAACATGAAAAAATTACTAAGCTACTCTTTCTGTTTATTATTTCCAATAGAGGAGATATTTTACGTTTAATTTTTATAAATTAATAGAAGGGCGTGTGTATATGTGTCGACGTGTAGTTAACACGTGTTGACGTTTACTAAAAACATGCCAACATGTAATCAACACGTTCTGACATGTAACCATCACGTTTCGGCATGTGATCAACACGTGGTAACATGCAATCAACACGTGTCGGTGTGAACTCGATATGTGTCAGCGTGTACTCGACACGTACCAACATGTAATCAACACGTGTCAACATTTAATCAATACGTGTTGGTGTGTACTCGCCATATGCCAGCATATTCTCAACACGTGTCGACGTAAACTCAACACGTGTAGCCGTATCTGAAACAAGTGCAACGTGTACTTAACATGATGTAAACGTGCACTTGACATGTCTTGACGTATATCCAATACATGTATATTTATCACGTGTAGATATATATCAATACGTGTAGCTGTATAATAAACACAGTTTATGCATACTCAAATCATTTAATTAAGTTATCAACATGTGTAGACATAACACGCGTAAACTATATAATCAACACAAGTACAAGAAATGAAGGCGATATAAAACGAACTAGAAACAAGATTTAAAATAAATTAATGTTTAGCCTATTATTTTTGTAAATGATTCACGCGCCAGAGGAGATGTTAGAGGCTAGGACCAGACTTGTCGTGAACTCCGAATTACTCTTAGCCTTCCTGATTTCGCACTCCGAGAGGTAAAAGTCTTCAACCCAACCGGGATTCAAACCAAAGTCTCAAAGAAGAGGATTAGCCAACATCCGAACGCTCTCGGCCAAAGTTGAGGTAAGAGATCTATCGGAATTAGTTTTCCTGTGGGGCTAAGGTTCAAAACCTGGTAACGCATCAGCATTTAAACATTTAAATATTACTAGGATGCGATCCGCATCGGTGATAACGCGGTGTAAGGCGTCAATCTAGTCTGGTGCGGTTTACCGATGAGGGGGAGAGGTCTAGGGCTAGAATCCTGGTTGTGCGTACTGAGGGTGGTTTTTTTAAAAAGTTTCTAACCCTCTTTCGTGTAAATTCGGGTACGTTTCCTCTAAAATATATTCCTCCTCAACTCTTCCTCATTGATTGAAAAATGTGGATAGTCTGGATGGGTGGTAAAACGGTAAAACGTGGTGCACTTTAGAAGACATCTATATATTGGGGTCGATTTAACTGGTTTTTTTTTGCAGCAAAAGCGGGTAAGACGGTCACGAGACTATACATCATATTTGTTTACGTTGCGTGAGAATATTGTATTCCATAGTCTAGAACAGATATGTGGAACTTGAAGCCTTTTGAGGTGTTTGGTGCTTAATCTTCACATATTGGGTCAAATATGTATCCTCATCGTTTTATAAATTATACATTCTAAAAAGGCGTGTATTAGAATTGATTTAAAAAAATTAAAAAAAATTTTTTCAAGCATATTGTTAAGAAAAATACCGCTCGTTTATATCCATCTATGGTTGACGCACTATCTATATATTATTAGCTTTCCGCTAGAAACCACATTTAATCTGGTCCTAGTAGACTAAAAGGTTCGTTAATTCGTTAATGGAATCCTACAAAGACGTTAATTAATATTTAGGTGTCTGTTTATAATTTTTTTTACGAAATCTATTGTACATGAAGTGCGCGGCTTTATGAGGAATCAGTGAAATGACACGTGGCCTTCCAAAGATAAAATATTCCCCATCCTTGGACCAGAACAGTGTTTGCCAAAATATTGTCACTAGGAGTACCCTTTTCGGGCCTTTGGTCTAACCAATGTGCCCTTTACAGCTCATTAAAAAAATAGCACAAATACCTGCTATCTTTTAAAGTATAAAAGGTCGTTTCAGATTTTCAGAGTTTTGTTGATCCACGTCAATGGGCGAATGATATATGGGGTTACTATCTGATGACAGGGAGATGAGGTTCAAATCCCGGTTGGGTATTCTGAGGGTGGTTTATTCCAAAATGGTTTTCCACTTTTCTTTCACGCAAATGTGGGTAGTTTACCTCATAAATTCTTCCTTCCTCATCTCTACCCCATTAGAGTAATTATATATGCGTAAACACTGAACAGGTAGTAAGACGCGGTGATACAAAAATATATTAAAAAATAAAGAGTTTTAGAGGTTAACAAAACAAAGCCGTGACAGAACAAAAATACAAAATAACAAACAAAAGTCCATGAAATCATGTCAAAGCCTGATATAATTTGTCCATCAAATCTACTATAGAAAACATTTATTTTATGATTTATTAAACTCATTGGTACTTCGCGTTCCTCCTGAAATCCTTCGTGTACCCTTCAAGAAACAGTGGTATAGAATAATTCCACATATTTTTACTTTCTCACACCCCTCTGTTCGAGAAAATATTGTGATCGTATTAGAGATCGAACACCTTCTTAGTAAGAACTGTCTACTGCACGACGTCATAGAAGGAAGGGTTAAGGAAAAGAGGAGCTAAGGAAGATGGAGGATTCAAATATTATATGACTTGAAGGAAAGAAGAAAATTCTGGGAGCTGAAGGAGGAGGCAGAGGACAGGGCTCATTGGCGGTATAAGTTCACTGACAAAAGTAATGGACCTGTCGTGAGAAAAAACACCTAATAATAATAAGTCGACGTTTTCATGGCACCCTGCACCCGAAAAAGTATTTTTTTTTTGTAATGCTGTCTGTCCGTCTGTCTGTTACTGGGGGAAAAGCTGAAACCATTTTACCGATCAGGCTAAAACTTGGTTTCAAGGTTTTTCATAAAAGGTTCCTCTGAAAGGTTTTTGGAATTATTTATCTGATTATAAAATTAAGGGTATGTTACTTAAGGGTTAAAATAGATTAAATTGATTTTATATTAATCGGCTCTAGCTATTTTGATTAGATTTCGCATCCAGGCACTACTTAACATTACAAACAAAATGATAGCTTTCAATTTTTCATGAAAATGACTTTGAGAGTACTTGACATAGCGGAAATTTCCAATTTTGATCATTTCTCCGCAACTTTTTGAAATACGAAATAATTGATCACTGTAAAATTGTAGTACTATTAGAATTAAAAAAAAATTGAAATATATTTTATAAAGCTAATAGGTAAACATAT
Organism: Timema genevievae; assembly: GCA_902155825.1. Taxonomy (NCBI): domain Eukaryota; kingdom Metazoa; phylum Arthropoda; class Insecta; order Phasmatodea; family Timematidae; genus Timema; species Timema genevievae. The sequence goes on along the minus strand of CABFWO010000858.1, from coordinate 96,387 downwards.
TTTTTTTTAAATTGGGGTCTTTGAAATTGATTGTTTGACTCTTTGGTGAACAGAGATGTTATTTTTTTCTCAGTATGTTCTACATGGCCTCTACAAGAGTGTGGGAAAGGGGAGGGGGGATGACAGAGATATAGCCTAGGGGACCAGCGTGGTGGGTCTGTAACATTAATAAATGTCATAATTACCCCCTCCTAAGAAATGTTAGCTCTCACTCCAGGAAGTAAAAACATATCTGTAAGTAACCATTCGCTACGGTGTCAAGGTCAATTTTTTCTACGCACTAAAGTATTAGGGGGCGGTCAGACTGAGCAAGCGAGCGACTAAAATATAAAATAGAACACACTGGTTGTAATGAGAGGTGGCCAGACTGGAGCGAGCGCGCGACTAAAATATAAAATAGAACACACTGGTTGTAATGAGAGGTGGTCAGACTGGAGCACGCGCGCTCGACCCGGTACAGTCTAGTTTACAGGCGCTAGGCAATATTATTGTATGTTGGTTCATTGAGTGCTAGGAAAACTTCTCATTTTGACATTTTTATTAATATCGATGGCTTAGCACACTTGCTACTAACGACCTAATTTAATTGATAATATCATAAACCATATCTATATATATATGTGTGTGTGTAAAACTGATATGTTAAAATACTTCAATATTATCAAAGTAGGCCCTTTACAAATAAGAATCACCATTAGCGTGGAGAGAGGATGAGAAAACCACAACAATAAATCACTTGTTAAAACCCCCCTCAGTTCACTTAACCAAGATTCGGAGCCTCCTCTTCAACAACTAACGAGAGCTATCTGCTAATCACGCTCTCGCACGCTCGCCAGTCTGACCACTCAGTCGCTTGCGCGCCCGCTCGTACGCTTGTCAGTCTGGCCGAACCCTTAGGATAATCACGCACCACCACCACTCACTACTAATCACAACTAACTGCAATGAACAAACGAGGCCAAAGTAGTTGCTGAAGCAGTGGGAGTGTAACCTCAATTTCCAGAAAACAGAAAAACTTCTAAAGAACCTGAACAAGATTTCAGAATTTCCATAGTTTGCCCAGTATGGCTTTATTATCAATGATTTAAAGACAAACTTCGAAGCAGTAGATACTATATGTGAAATACTCTCACACATTTTGAACTTCCAGAACTTAGATGATGGTCAACTTACCGCAAAAGCAGCCAAATTTGTAAATACATATTGGGAAAGATCTGTCAGAAGACTTACTGCACAGAAATCCTTCACCTTAAAAGTATTCACAAGACATTTTGTGGCACTGAAAGAAGCCTGATTAGATTTCTTAAAGCAATTTACAACAAAAAATTGCAAGGTATATTTTATAATACCTGCCTCGCCATTAAACTGTTTTGTACAGTACCAGTTACTGTTTCTTCAGCTAAAAGATTGTTCAGTAGATTAGCAAATTCACTGAAAACATTGCAAAGAAGCACAACTGGTCAAGGGCGACTTAATCATCTAGCAATTTCGTGCATCAAAAATGATTTAGCTCATCAAGTTGATTTTACTGAAGTTATTGAAAAATTCGCGTCAACAAAAGCTAGAAAATATACTTAAGATAATTTTTGATAATATTTTTAAGTTTTTATTATGTAAATAAATATAGTTTTTTTAATAAATATAAATATTAATTTTGTGTCATCGTTTAAACTGACCCATTCTATCCTAAATCCTGTAGATCATCACGGTGCCCTAACCTTAGTGGTATGGGGGCCCACTAAATATTCTGGCCTGGGGGCCCGCTTCAGGATGTGGAGGAGCATGATGTTTATAACAGTGTATATATATATATATATATATAGAGTGTTTCTCCAACAATGTATATTATTTAGTTTAACATATCCTAAGCGTTTTAAGCAAATGTCTCCATTTTTAGACAAAGGAGCGAGAAAGTCTATGTGGTGTACCATATCATTTAATTTATTTAGGATTCATGTAATTCGAGTAAGAATCAATTTGAGACGAAATAAATAACTATCAACGCGCATTACTGTAATATAATACTTGTTATATGTGAGGTTTAAATGAAATCACCTGTCTTTAAAAGAATAAGAGATAAATTTCTTTTAGAAAGCTTGATTTTTAGTATCTTTCTTTAAGATTGGATGATAAGGATTGCGAGAAAAGCTAGTATTTTTGCAGTTTTTATATAAAAACTTTTTTCAGTAAAATATTGCTTCAGTACAAACATAGTCTAATTTTCTAAACATGGTGATATCAACAATTGTTGAATATCTGTCAAGGGTGTCCTGGAATTTAATGACAACTTTTTCTCTTCATTTAAAAAGTTGGTCATCTAATGCCGCTCTGCTCATGGTAGATATTCAACAACTGTTGATCACTATGTGAAGAAAATTAAACTATATGTTTCTACTATAGCAATATTTGATTTATTTCGGCTAAACAAATTCTTTGCTATTAAAACTGCAAACATACTGTGCCTTTCTTGTGTTTCCTTTCATCCAGCCTTAAATCTAAATTTTTCTTTTTTTAAGGTATTATACTTTAAGTTAAAATATGTCATATAATTATGCTTAGTCATTTTTCCTTATTTACACATTACATTTAACCCAACATTTAGTGGGGATAATGTACCATTCACAAATATTTTTAAACAAATAAATTATGCAAAAACAACACTTGGACACGTTAATCTACATAAGGACCTTCGGATTAGCGAACCATTTCTTTCCGCCGAGTTATCCAGGTTCGTCCTGCAACTAAGGTCATCGGTTGATGCACCAAGTTAAAGGTTCTTAGTTGGATTCCCGTGTTCAGGTGTCATTTATCAACAAACATTTGAAACAAACAAACAAACATAATCCTTATTTTATTTTAACTAGCACACTAGTTCAAGAAAGACGGAAAATGTCCTGCTTCCGTTAAAACAACCAATTAAGAAAGTTTTCTTTGGAAAAATTCAGGTATATTATATATGTAAAAAGCTAAATTTGTTATACAGCATGTTAACAGTCTCAACATAAGAAGGTTTTGAAAACATACCCATTCAAACCATTATAATAGAAACAATGCAATCACTGATTTTCAAACCAAGTTATACAGACCGCCGCTATTTTTAAGAAGGCTTATTTACATTCCACAAATATTTTTTCCCCTCTCTCGTAAATATTGCAAATAACGAAGAACCATTTTATCAAACAGTTTACAAATAAAACCATCTTCCACATATTTAGTAAAGCAATCTTGTATAAATTTTAAAATAAAGGTGTTTAGCTATGAATACTCTTCTTATATGTTTACAATGTCACTTTTTTTTTACATTGGAATGCTATATATTAAGTATCGATATAATTATGCCAATACACGTTTTTGGTATTTTAAACCTAACCTAAAACGTTCAAATTATTGCGATGATACAGAAATGATGCAAAATAAACGCATCGTATTGTAGGCTAATACATAGACCAAATATATAATACTGGCAACACAAAAGGGGCGTTAAAGGATATTTGCAGTGCCTTTATTAATAGTTTCACAAATTCACCGGAATAACAGGACGATAATTGTGTAGAAAACTAATACATGTCTACCAGTGAATATATATATATGTGTGTGTGTGAGAAGAACAACAGTTGTGAGAGCATATTTATCTAACTAAATGGATTAAAAATATCTTGGAAAAATGTTTGAGACATATATTTCTAAACTTTCTTTGGTTTAGCTCAAATAGATATCCACGCCATGCAGGTAAAAATGTTGTGACTATCAATAAAATGTTAATTTATAATTGAATATATAAATATATTAGTTTATTATATTTGGTTTTTCCTCATAATTATGAACAATGTATCGACACCAAGGGCTCCGGAAGTTATTTGCAAAAGGGGGAGAAGGAGGGCTGTCCACGTGTCTTCCCACGTGAACATTTAAAACGCTCTAAGACTCTAGAAGTAAATATTAAAATATGAAGGGTGTTTAATTTTTAAGAATACCACTATTTTTGCCGTCTTTCTTTTATATATAATGTTAGTAAGAACACGGTATAAAGTATAAAGGGTGGATTATAAAATATAAACTTTTTTTTAGAGTCAACCTTACAAATTTACTACATTAATATTTTATCGGTAATGATACATTTGATCAAGAGTTACAGCTGCAAATAACATGACTTGGTATATTATATATTCAAGTAGTTTTTGTCCATGTAAAGAAAATATAGGGTAGAGGCAGATGAATAAAGACATCTGATTGTCTGAGCTTGTGACGTCACTCAGTACACAATCCAGCGCGTTACATACACAAAGCTATATGGAAGACAAAATAAGTTGTTAAAATCGGGAATTTTACATACATAGGCCTACATACACACATATATAACCACGCAGTTCCCTTACGGGGTACGGGAAACTGTGCATATAGCTCAAAAAATAACTTATTACTTAATCCATCCTCATTAATTTTTTCCACACTTCCCTATTCTTGAAATCTCCCTTCGCTTCAACAACATGCATACACCGAGTCATACATGCTCTTTTATTATTAAAACTCTTGATGTTTCTTTTTTTCACACATTCGTCTACGACATTTAGCCAAGTCTTACAAGGCCTACCCCTGCCTTTTGATCCACACACACTCTACCTTCATCTATTTTTCGTCACTCGATCCACACTCATCCTCTCAACATGCCCGAACTACCGTGAAACATTTCTTTCACATTAAACTATTGGATTCCCTTTCAAACAGTAATGCCTCAGCACCCATTCATTACTGACTTAGCCCATACAATTTTTCCACACGCGTTTCTTAGATATCTCATTTCAACCGCATTCACCTTGCTCTTGTGTTTTTCTTGACAAACTAACGCTTTACATCCATAAAATAACGTTGGCGTTAACACATTTTATAGACTGCCATCTTTGCCTATTTTGATTACTTCATTCTTTTCAATAATCTACGTACATCCAACTACTTTCCGAGATGCATTCACCCATATTTCGATGTCACCATCTCTCCTTCCGTTTTTACAAAACATTCTGCCCTGATACATAAAATCGTTCACTTGCTCTAATCATTTTCCATTTACACTAAGTCGACAATAATTTTCTGATCCGTCCTTTACAAAAACTATCTATCACGTTAGTTTTGGAGATATTTATACTAAGATACATTTTGTCTGTCACTACATTCAAATGATTTAATGCATTCTGCAAGTCATTTTCACCCTCAGCCACTAATATGGCATTATCTGCATACAGCAGCACTCTAACATTCTCACTGTCCATTTGCACACCAACCTCGTTCTCACAAGCATCCCTCATGCACTTATCCATGAATACATTAAACAAACATTGGGGACAGACCCCAACCTTGTCAAACACCCTGTTCAATGTCAAACCATCCGCTCAAAGCTCCATCCACCCTAACGCACGCTCTACTTCCATCATAGACCACCACAATTGCATTTACTAACCATGCATCCACACTATACTCTCCAAGAACATTCCATAACATACTCCTATTCACCCAATGGTATGCTTTCTCCAGATCAACGAATGCACAGTACATTTTTCTTTCTTATTGCCGTACATTTCTCAATCACTTGTTTGCAATGCAAATATCTGGTCCATGCAACCTCTACATGGCATGAAACCACATTGCACACTCCAAATCTTGTCCACAGTTTTTTCACGCACCTTATCAATTAGAATTCTCCCAAAAACTTTGCCAGGAATAGTCAACAAACTAATTGCCCTATAACTCTTACATTCACTCTTATTGCCTTTGTACAAATGTGTAAAAATGTATATAGCTTTAAATAATAAATAAACCTTTATACCTCAATGTCCAATTAATGTCCTTACTCAACTTATTTTTAAAAAATGTTTGGTTGTCCTTGTATTAAAATATAACAGCTGTGTACTGGGTGACGTAAGCAATGACATAATCAAATTCCTCCAAGTGCCGATACCTTAGTTTTAATAACTTTTTCTTCTGTCCATTCTAGATTGTTAACTATTACTATACCTAATCCTAGTAACTAAACATTTACTATATTCTCATGTTATTTAACATCAAAATATCTCCTCAGAAGAAATGATTTATTACGAATTTTAAACCAGGCTGAGTTCTGATAGCAAATTAAAAAAAACATTTAAAGCTAGTTTTGATGAAGTTAACTTCTTGAATATGTTCTCAAAGCATAAGTTTAGCATAAAACCTAGCAAATATCTAATCATAAAAATTTTATACATGGGGATATACTCAATGTTATACAAGATACGAATAATTCACCTCCCTGGAGACAAGAGTGAAAAGTTCTGTAGTCTTTCAAAACAAACGCATAGGGATTGTAAGGTCAAAAGGGGGTGAACTTATGATCGTTTTTAACAACCCTTGTGTGGCATGATTTATTAATAATACTACATTAATTCAAATTGACAATCTGGTGGTATGAGGTGTATATGATTGTTAATTTTATTTTGCGGTTATATAAGGCTCCTATTACACGGGGCAACTTGTTGCTTGCAACTAGTTGACGAAAATGTTAAGAAACATTGGTTTAAATGAAAGCCATTACACGAGGAAACTTCAGTTGCATGGCCCCCCTGCCTTACCCCCTCCCCACAAAAATATAAACCAGGTGAAACTCAGCCCCATCTAACCGTCCAGCCCCGGAGCCCCTGGTCGGTACTATCATGATTTGTAAGATGGAGAGATAAGATTAGCGTGTCAAGTGAAAATTTGAAACGATTTAAAATTTTGGAATGATCATGAAAAAAATTGGACCTTTTTGGTATTATGACTTAAAATAATGACCACTACAATGATTTTTGATAGCACCACAAATCAGCGTACTGGAGACCCACTGGAATGACATCTTGAAGTTTTTATTATCTTAATGGGGGCGTCTTCTGTTATGGTTTTTGAGTCTTTCGTAGAGCATCACCATCTGCCTTTTAGGTTAAGAAATATCAGTCTGCCGAGGATTGGCTGCACAGTTTGTGTGCCTGCTCTTTTCACAAGAGGTTGGGATTCGAATTTGACCAGGGATGGTTTATTTACCGTTTTATTTTCAATTATTCTTCAAGGCGAGTTCTTATACAGTTCCTTTCCAAGTTATTTTTATGCTAATTTTGTTTCCTTAGGTTAAAAAGTTTAAGGGGACTCCAAATCGATCATCCTTAAATTGTTTTCTCACAGCGTGAAGACTAAGAGACTTTTGATAATACCGGGATGTGAATTAATAAAATACTTCAACGTTTGAAGCGATATGTCAATCTCATTTAGTATGGTTTTCCAGTGATGGTGAGGTTGGGGCTTGAATCCCAGTATGACGTACTGAGAGTGGTTTTCCATAAACGATTTCTTACTCTCCATCCACGCAAATGCTTACACATTTCCTATTTTACTTCCTTATTTATTATAGTTGTGTAAAAATGCGGGTAACCATAGAGGGTAGTAAGAAAAAGTGAAAAAAAGCTGAGAAGTTGCTTTGGTTGTATATGATTTTGCCCAGAGCCTGAGTTTATTTTTATTTTTTGTGACCCTTTGGGTAGAGAAAGTATTGTGATTGTTAAAAAAATTAAATCCAATTTTTAAATTTTTTTTAGCATCGCTTCTTACTACCCGTTCGGGTTATACGCTCATGTACTAATTACACTAATATGTTAGGGATTAAGAAGGTTTAATTTAGATGAAGCGCACCCGGATTTGTGTGGATGAAGAGTGGAAAACCATTTAGTAAAAAACCAAACTTGGTGCAACCGACCGGGATCAAACCCCGACATACTTGTCTTCGGAAGTCTAGTCCAACACAAGAGTAGCACGTTAGACCATGAAGACGCCGAAGCAGGTTTGATGAATGTTGACATTTCATGATCGAGTGTAACTGAAAACGGGATTTTCACGTTGCCGTCTGTCTGTGTGTCTGTATCTCGAACTACGAGTCGAAACCATTTAACTTATTGGGCTAAAACTTGGTGTATAGGGTTTTAATAAGTTTCCTTCGGGGTGTTTTGGGAATTAAATATTCAACCCCAAACATAACGGTAGTTTACTTAAGGGTCTAAAATTAAAAGAGTCGATTTTCTCAAACAATTTTGACTAAAATTGGTGTCCAGGCACTGTTTAACAATATATACAAAATAGGGCATCTCATTTTCCCATAAAAACGACTTAGTAAATTCGGTTGGAATGAGATATCTAAGAAATGCAAGTGGAAAAACTTGTGTGTACAGAGTCAGCAATGAATGAATGCTGGAAGAATGCGGTTTGAAGAGGGAATCCAATGGCACAATGTGAAATAAGCGTCTTAAGTTGGTTTGGGAATGTTGAGAGGATGAGTGTGGATTGAGTGACGAACCAAATATATGAAGGTAGAGTGTGTGGATCAAATGGAAAGGGCAGGCCAAATACATGGCTAAATGTTGTAGACGAATGTGTGGAAAAGACTCATTAAAAGTTTTAAGAATAAAAGAGCATGTATGACTCAGTGTATGGATGTTGTTGAAGCGAAGGATAGGGAAGTATGGAGAAAGTTAGTATAGACTAAATACGGAGTTGTTTTTTGAGCTGTATGCACAGTTTCTTGCCTACCCCGTAAGATAACTAAATAAAAAACTTTTATTCTAAATATATTTTTATAAAAACCAATAGTTTCTGAGTTATTGTAAAATATATATTTATGAAATTGAGATCTGTGAAATCGGGAGTTGGTTGTTATGCTCTGGTAAACAGAGATGTTACTTTTCCCCCCCTCAATATGTTTCTGTAACAATGTATATTATATTATTATCTTTAGTAGATTATTATACATTTTTTTCTTACTATGTTCCTGCAACACTATCTTACGAGTTATGTCTCAATTTTTATGTAAAAGACCGATATAGTCTGTGTGGTGCACAGTAATTTTTTTTTTGTCCTACACAGGTATGTCTCTCAAGGTCAAATATAGCAGTCATTAAATAATGAGTTGTGCGCTTCGTACCCAATAAAAGAGAATTGCAGGTTGACTTAAAACGGTTGACGTTGATGTGTGCAATTATTTGCCTTTACGAACAATTAGAGAGAGAGAGCTACCTTGTTTAGAAGGCAAGGCGTACACTTTTGAGGACGTCTCTTAAATATATACAGTTATTTTTTAAACATTACTATCCGTTTGGGCTATACGCATATGTGGTCTACTAACTACTCTATTTGTGTCAAGGATGAGGTAGATTGAATTTTGAGGTGGTTTACCCGCATTTGAATGGAGGGAGATTGGAAAGCTATGAATGAAAAATCACCCTCAGGACACCCAACTGGGATTCGAACCCCGATATACCCGTCAACTGACAGTCTAGTCTATTGTGAGGGTGACGTCTTATAGATTTCTATCACCGAAGCGGGTCAGAGATTATTGAACTTGTTTTCGGAACGTTATCACGACTTACTATTGTTACTCACTTTATTTCACTTGATCATACTCAAATATTAATACAATATATCAGAATTAATATTTTATCACAAATTAATCCCAGACCTTTTGTATAGTTTAAATAAATCGCGCCTAGAGATGAGAATCGGGGCAAGGACTTTTTTTCCTTACGCATCAATGCACCTATCATGAGTCATCCAATATGTTACTGAGTATGGTATCAACATGTATAGCTCAGTGGTACAGGTTACCGTACCAAGATGTTTTTACTTTCTCTCGACACCTCGTAGGGAAATTATTGTGATCGTCAAAAAAAATTGAACTTGAGATTTTGATAAATGTCGACCTTTATTGACCCCCGGAAACCAAAAAAGTTGTTTTTGAAATGCCGTCTGTGTGTCTGTCCGTCTTTCTGTCTGTACCTCGGGCTAGAGCCGAAACTGTTTTACCGATTGGGTTCAAACTTGGCATCTGGGGCTTTGATAAGGTCCCGAGGGTTTTTTGGAAAGACATTTAACCCTAAAATTAAGGGTAAAATTAAAAAAAATCGATTCTCTCAAAATTCGCGCTAACGATTTTGATAAAATTTTGTATCTAGACATTGATTATCGTTATAAACACGATGGCAATGTTCATTTTCTTATGAAAATGACTTTGAGGATACTTTACATGGAGGAAATTTTTCAATTTTCATAATTTTTTCGCAACTTTTAGAGATACGAAATAACTTATCATTGTAAGATTGTAATACCATTAAAGATACAGATCTTTTATTTGGAATACATTTTTATAGAGCCAATCATTTATAAGCTACAAGCAAATATAAATACTTTTTAATTCAGAGGTTTGAAAATGAATTTGATTCTTATGCTCTTTGGTGGACAAAGATGTTTCTCTTTTCTCAATTTTTCTGTAACAGTGTTCCTAGTTTCTAATGCCAAAGAGTAAGTAAATTTATTATTATTATTATTAGCACCGCGTCTTACTACCCGTTCGGGTTATACGCACTTACGCTAATGTGCAATGGTAGGGTGATTGCGAGATGAAATGGAGGACCTACAGTTTAACGTGGAATCCGAACCACGGTGGAGGCCTGGCATTCCTCACATTCACATTTTGTGATTAATACACATCTTGTCAGAGGTGAAGGAAGGATTTGGCAATCAGATAAATCTGTGCCGGGACCGAGGATTGAACCCCGGACCCTCAGCACAGAAGTCTGACACCTTACCCCTAGACCACCAGGTCACCCAAGAGTAAGTAAATAACAGTGTATATTATTTCATTTATGATCTTTGGTGTAACGTTTCTACAACAATGCATAAACCTACTGTTTCGTTTCATAAATTATACGAGTTTTTAGTAAATGTCTATTTCAAGATAAAAGCGAGCGAAAGTCTGTGTGATGCGCCGTACCATTTATTTGTTCACATATTAGAATCAATCCAAAACCACTCAATTTAAGCGTTTTAAACAATTGCACAAAGTATTTACAGCTGAATAGACTTACACAAGGAACCAATTAGAAATGTTTTATAACCTCGTATAGTTTAATTTCAACTTATTAGCATGGCTTCATCTCCTTCCTCTTTCAGAATCATCCCTCTACTTGGTTGCAGAGTCATTCAACCAACCGATCTCCCAATGCATCCTTATCCAATATATATAGAGTAAAAATATATACATAGGGGTTATTTATCTTCATGAATTAAGGAGTACACAAATGAGAAAGTAGCTTAGAGTAAGTGCACCCGCATTAGATAAGGAAAGTCACATATGGAAAAACCATTCCCAGTTCAAATGGTCGAAATTCGAGTACCAACCTCCACGTACCTTGAAATCTAATATTCTTTGAGCCTAACGCCTTTGACCGTTTGACCACCGGTGAGGTTCTCGCCAAAGATAAATATTTCAATATGATAGCTAAAAATAACAATGCAAATTATTACTGACAAAGTTAGACACCTTAGCTGAATCGGGTAGTGCTTCTGACAATTGAGCGAAGGGTTCCGGTATAGAGTTAAGCTAGTTCGTAAGTCGTGTGCTGATATAATCAGTCGGTTCAGAAAGTGAACGTTGAATACTTCAAATTAAAATAAATAAATATATATATAATATTCATAAAGCCAGATGCCAACACTCTCCGAAAAAATAAAACAAAAGCATCAAAATACAAGTTGGAAAAGCGACGCTCCCCCTTAAGAGACGTGACAATCGTCCGCGTGAGCGTCCCTCATCTGCTGCTTCGCCTTCCTACTGGAGCGTCTGATGAGACTGCGGCTGCGCGGCTTAGCCCGAGTGACCTCGAGCCCCACGGGGCCCTCCGACGAACCTCCCCCGCCACCTGACGAGTGGCCCGCCCCTCCAGAGCACACGTCTTGGGCCGGGCTCCCGCCCCTGCGGTTACCCTTACTGCTGGCGCTCACGTAGGCGCTGGAGCGACGCTTGAGACCGCCGACCGTCTCGTCGCCGGCCGCCGGCAGGATGCGGGACAGCGTCAGGAAACACCTGAAGATCTCTTTGATGTTGTAGTCGTCCTTGGCGGAGCATTCCATCACCTTGGCTCTGGAACAAGTGCAGGAAAGCGTCTTAGAGCTGAGAATATGGGCCAGTTTCGTAGTCAGACTTAGTACGTCTCAAGCGCGGCGCTATACTAAATACAAGAAGACACCTACCTAGACCAGAGTGTGAAAAGGTCAGTTTTGCATGTCTAGTATAGCGCCGCACTTGAGGAGTACAAATCTATGGAACTGGCCCATAGTCTACATAGACTTTTAATTTTCTCCAAGCAAGAATTGGTGTATTTAAAAAAAAAAAGTCTTTTTCGTCGAGGTAGAGTGGGAAACTACTAAGGAAAACCACTCTCAGTGCACCCAACCGGGATCAAACCCCGATCTCCCCGCCTTCTGCAGTCTAGTCTAACACGAGATCTAGTCCATTGTGAGAGTGATGCCTTAGAACACTCAAATACCGAAGTGGGTTGGACAAAATACTAACTTGAGTTTCGGCAGCTCGCAGTAGACCCACTCGGAGACGTCCTCGAGACACACCTCCCTGTGTTGGGACGCCAGGTCCAGTTTGTTGCCGGCCACCACGATGGGGATCTCCTGGAAGTCAGCGCGCTGCTCCCTCACCTCTTCGAAACAGCTCTTGACGCTCTGGAACGACGACGCCGACGTGGCGGCGTACACCAGAAGGAAGGCGTGAGCCGTGGCGATGCACAGCCGCCTCATGGCCGGGAACTGCAGGTCTCCGGCCGTGTCCAGGATGTCCACCTTCAAGGTGACCTGACCGAGGTCATACTCCCGGTTGTAAAGGTCCTCCACGGTGCTGCGGTATTTGTCCGTGAACGTCTTGAAGAGGAACCTCTTGACGATGCAGCTTTTACCCACTCCGGCACCGCCGAGGATAACCAGGCGGATCCTCTCGTAGTCACTCATCTTTCAAACGTGCTCACACCTTTTACTGGTACTGGGGTTCGATTCTTGGCAGAGGAAACGTCGACAGTATCGATGCTCTTTTTATAAAGAAAAACTCGCGTTTTTAGATTGAAATATAACGTTTTGTTTAATGTCAATCAAGGAAATATTTGAAACAAGCTTGACATTGTTTTATAAGAAATAAAAAAAAGTTTTTTAAGATCTAATTATTTGGGCTATAAACCAAGAAAATCTTTTAAAATTATCAACGTAGTTTTTGACTATATATATATTTTTAAGTATAATTTAACTTTTTTAGGTGTCAATCAATAAAATCTTTTCAACAATATCTAGTATATTTAATAAAAATACAATGGCTTTTCGTAGGTCAACTAAAGTAATATTTTACAATATTTCATAAGTATTGCCTCCAATCAAAAAAGTTTCGCAAAACCAAAGAAACATCTATCAAAATAGAACGATAAATTACTGAAATAGGCATCAAATAATAGTCTAGATAGTTAAGGATAAGAAGACGAAGAGATAGAAGAAAAGAATGGACCACAGTATCGCCTCTAGTCGAACATCGGTCTCGAAAGAGTTTTCAGCCACAGTCAGAAGGTGCAAATAGTCTCTTGCCAGAAATATAATAACTGTCTTTGATATATTTGATTTAGTCGACTTTTACAACTGGTTATCATTGCCTTTTAAGTATAACGCCAAAATCACCTAATAATGGGTCCGCATTTGAACCAATCATGAAAATTTGACGATAAAAACCAAACTTAGTTGCTCACTGAACTATTTGTTTCATTTTCAACCCAACAATCTTCTACTTTCATATCGTCTGAAAATAGTGGACTCTTTCTATGACAAAGTAAAAATAAAAGGCTAGCCAACTAAGCGCACACATATTTAAAATAGTTTGTTCTATGTAGAATGTTCATTACGTTCAATTAAGTTTTTTTGGGGTAGGATTACTTTACACAAAGTTTCTACGATACGATAGTTCGATAAACGTGAAATCCGCTCTTACAACTCACTTTGTTTGATAAATAAAGTTCACCCGAAGATGTAGCACAATTAAAACGCAATGAATGCACACCAAAATCACTAAAAGTTCCACGAAATATTTTAATGCGAAAACTTTTATTTTAGAAAGAGTTCTTCGGCGAAGAAATTATCTCCTTCAGTGATAATCGCTAGTGAAACAGAAGATGTAGTTTCTACCAAAGTTCAGCGGGCTGTAATAGAAAGAAAAAAAACAACACAAATTAAAACCTAATCTTAAAAGTTAACAAAATAATTATTTGTCTACCAACATAATAACATATTGTTATTTAAATCTAACTATTACCTGGTATATACCATAGCTTACCATAGTTCATTACATATAACAAAGTCTATCGCATTCCATGGTATCTAACGTAGTTTACCATAGTACCTGGCATATAAAAAAGTCCATCGCACTCAATGGTATCTAAAATAGTTTACCATAGTCTCTGGCGTATAAAAAATCTATTGCATTCAATAGAATATAACATAGTTTACAATAGTACATGGAATATAACAAAGTTTACCGTAACACATGGAATATAACAAAGTTTACCATAGTATATGACATTTAAAATACCTTACCATGTTCTATAGGATATAAGATATGTAGGTACTAGTAATGCAACTTCTAGGAAGCAATTTAATATTTTTAATGCTATTACTACTATTGCTACTCCAATACTAAATAAATACTAGGTTTAACATTTTTAATAATGTAAGTTTATTTTTTAGATAAACACAAGTAAAAAAACACAATCGTAAGCAGTCCGCAATATTATGTATTGATGTTATAAAGTAGGTAAGTGATAATAACTATCCAGAAAGTCAAGCCCAACTAATTAGATAGTAGTGCATCCTATCGGTATTGCGTCCATGACACACTTTGTAAGCTCGAAGCAAATCCAATATTACGCGTAAGCAAAGTAATAATTTGAATTGTTTTTAGCACATCTTACTGAGTGCTCGAACTGTACTCTGTACATTGATCCACCACATACAATGCGGTGGATCACTTTCTCCCCTAACCTAACCTAACCTAACCTAGAGTGTGGCGCGTTAGACCACGCGGCCACTGAAGTGGGCTGGATATGAATTATAATAAAAATATACTTTGATTAAATATTTATTTGTTTATTTATTTAGTACCGTGTCTTACCACTGGATTATACACTTAAATACTAATTACACTAATGGATTAGGAATAGTAAAGGTTGAATTTAAAGAAAACGAACTCGCATTTGCGTGGAGGTAGAGTGGAAACCCATTTAGGA
>CABFWO010000858.1:0-80491 GCA_902155825.1 Timema genevievae | reverse complement strand
GGGGGGGGGGGGGGGCGGCGGCTGAAGGGAAGGTCACCACCTACCCCTTGTCAACGGAAAACAACTCCCGGAGAGCGAGCAGCAAGCAAACAACGGATTTCACCGTCAAATATTCCCTTATCCGAGTTTATGAAGGACCACTTGACCCTCTGTTAAAATAATCGAGTGTTGGTGGGATTTGTTTTGATCAAAGTTAACTTAATTTAAACTTAATTATAAAAAATAGTTCTTTAAAATAAGTCTTAAATTAAATAATATTCTCAGAAATATATTTGTCCAAAATCTCAGCTTAGTGTGTAGCGTATCTTTATACTGAGCTAAGGGTCCCGGGTTTGATTCTCAGCAGGGCCAAAAAATACATAATTGGTAAAATGGGATCTAGGTGTTATGTCTGTTCTAACTCGCTAACTTTACCCTTTATATACTTTCTATTTTTGTCTCTGAATACCCTACTGGCCTTCCTTTTTGCCTTGCTAAAAAATTAATGGGTTTAAGCTCAATTCACTAGACCTTTCTAACCAATGTAATTATGCTTCCCTTCTCTATTCCATTACTTTCGTTGTCAAACTATGGTTTCGTCCAACTCTTTTTGTATAAACCTACATTATTCTTTGCTACATTTCCAATACCATTCCTGACAATTTTCCACCTTACCTTTTCCTTACTCTATTGCAGCAAACCTATTTAAAATTTCAACGTTTTACTTAGCTGTTGAAAATAGCAGACAAGTTTAATAAAAATAGAAAAAGTTGATTCAGTTAATAAAAATAGAAAAAAAGTATATTAATTTATTCACGGGCCCTAAAGCGCTTCAAATGTATATAATATATCGATAAATTGATCGATGTACCAATTAATAGAATATCGATTTAAACATATTATATCGATATATCGTTGCCATCTCTACTCTCAACAACACCCAGGAAACATTCGTGTCGGATTGCTCCTCGTCTCTAAAATCACTTCCCTACCACATATATTAATACAATTATTCCTTTTGTAACGGGTTTAAAGAAGATACAATATTTATATAGTTATTATGTTTTTGTTTGGTGGTTGTGGCAACAAGATATACCATAGTTAATGAAATAATACATTAAAATTACTATATAAACACTTGTATCTCAAAATGGCCATCAAAATAATATTTGTGTTTATTTATAGTGTAAAGAAAGAGTTGCACACAAAATATCAGTTTCAAAATAAAACGTTTTTATTTTGTAAACACATGCGCATGAACAAAACTGAAAACGGTTTGTAAGAATTCATCAACCGTCCTGATTTCATCCGGTTCACCATCTTAATTTTTGAAGAAAAAGAAACCTTTAAGAAGATCTTGTTTTTTAAGCATTTTTAAGTGAGCCTCAGAAGCTGCTTACACAAAAAAGAAAGATACAAACAGTTATTTTCAGGTTCATATATAAATGTAAAAAATGTAAAATGTAAATATAAATGTAAAAAACTCTTCAATGAACAAATTAATTAAAAACATTTTTGTTGTTGTGTTTTGATTGCCAGACATGGCAGCAGCTTAACACATGGTCTTGCAGATCATCTGGTTTGGCAAATGAATACATGAAAGTATATCTGGTAACTTTTATTAACTGTCACTTACCAGCACTACTCCTATGTTGGATAGACTGTATTTACTAATTGCAACAGAACGAATCAAGAATACAAGGTAGTAAAACTATTTTCGTGAACAACACCATAATTCGAACCAATTCCTTTACAATTCAGATCCAACCACTAAAATCACTAAACCATGAGGACTAGCTTGTCAACTTATCTAAAATCACCTCGTTTCCTGATAAAGGAAAGGTCTGGGTTTCGGATTCCAACGGGCGTACTAAGTTTTCCCTAAATGGTTTTTCATTCTTACTCCACGCAAATGCGAGTACATTTCCTATAATCCTAAAAGTATAATCCCTACCTCAATTGTGTAATTCAATTATGATATTCCTGATAGGATAGATGCGGTTTAAAAAAACTAGAACAAAAAACTTGGATTTTATTTGTAATTTTGTTACTTTACATTTAATGCTGTACCAGTCAATATAATCTAATAAAATAATGAGAAATATAAATTATTTTAAAGTGTAGTATATTTTTCATCCTTTTATTAGATTAATAATAAATTATATTGACCGTTGTGGCACAACATCAAATGTAAAGTAGCTAACTTAAAAAACAAATCATATCGTTTCTAAATTAGTTAGCTATTCTCCTTAACAAAAATATATAATTTTAGATATATTTTTTTTAAATTTAAAAGAATTAGTACACTAAAATTCGACCCTACATCGAGCCCCTTACCCACCTGGGCAAACTCTACGGCAAATATAGACACACCGCTATATTGCGAAGAGATTAACAACAGTAAACAAATGAGACCTAGTTTAATTCCCCTCTTCCTTCCCTTTTTACCACTCATGTCCGTGGAAACTTGGATCACACAGAGAAAGAGAGATGTAGAATAACAAATAAAAAAAAAAACGGCTGGGTCCCAACCCTCAGTTGGCTTCACAACTTTTTCATCCGGCCGGCCGGCTTGACGCGAATATCTCATCTCGTTTTCTCCAGAGTTTTTGTGCTCTCCACTTTTAGTTTTGTTTTATCAAGGTTCGTTTGGAAGAAAAAGTCATGAGAGGCAATGAAATCGCCCCTTAAAAAAAAGTTCAAAGGATAGGTCACACTGCATAGTACTACAGTGCGATTCTCTTAGTGAGGGCTCTTATCTGACACTGAAAAATTACTAGATCTACTCCCACATATTCATACGTCAAGTCACATGATATGAAGCTGTCATGTTTGATAGACAATATCAATACCTATAAAATAACACTAAAACTATAGTTAAATTTTGAACAATATTAACTGCAAGAACATATTATTATATTTGATAAAGCCTAGTGCATATCACACAATTATTGTACACTATAATGTACAAGCTGTTGTGTTCACACTATTGTGCCGTATGAACACTCAATATTGTACAGAATCTGTTTCGCACAACTGTTTATATTAAATATCTTATACCTTGTAGGAAATAGAACACGTCATAGATCGGCCATTTTTACTATAATAATTAGCATCGCGTCTTACTACCAGTTCGGGTTATACGCTTAAGTACTAATTACACTAATGGGTTAGGAATTGGGAAGGTTGAATTTAGAGGAAGTGAACCCGCATTTGCGTGGAGGGAGAGTGGGAAAACCATTTAGGAAAAAAACCCTCAGTTCACCCGACCGAGATTCTAACCTCGATCTCCCCGTCCTCGGCTTAACACGACTGGCGCGTTAGCCAACTACGCCACCGAGGCGGGTCATTTTTACTATAAAACTGTTGAGTTGTGGTTTGTAAACCCTTTCCCTATTATTATTTTAGGGTAATGCAAGAGAGTAGGGAAGGGTTGAAATTAAAGAGTACAATGCAGTTATTAGAATACGCAGATGTACTAGCTTTGTTGGGCAATAGTAAGGAAGCTGTTGCAAGAAATGTAGACATTTTACTAGAGGCTAGTAAGGAAAATATCCGATACCTTAGCTCAGTCGATAGCATGTCTGTCTACTGAGCAAAGGGTCCTGGGTTCGGTTCCTGGGATGGCCGTAAATCTATTATTGGTGAAATGTGGATTCACCCTTTCACAGAGATGAATTGACGGCCGGGGACTGGATGTTGTGCCTGTCCTAGGCTTAAGTTAGATTAAAAGGCATATGAAGCTACGACAGGCCTAACAAGCCGGTAGTGGAAAATATATGACTTGAATAAAAAACTGCCCTAGGCTGGAAACAGTAATGGATGTAAAGTAAAGTAAAGTAAGCAGATAGGTTTAGAAGTGAACGCTGAAATGGATAATTATATGGTAACAGGGATAACACACAATGGAGTCGATAATTTAGAGATTACTTTGAACAACATATCATTTGACGGGGTTAATGAGTTTAAATATTTAGGAACAATTTTAACCAGCAATAACGATATTATATTGGAAATTAGGAAAAGAACACAATCGGGAAACGCATGTTATTACTCAGTCAGTAAGTTGTTGACATCTCGCCTGATTTCAAGTAATGTAAAACTCAGAATATACAAAATAATAACTTTACCAGTTGTTCTCTATGGGTGTGAAATGTAGTCTCTTAACTTACATGACGAAAATTAGCTTAGGGTGTTCGAAAACAAGGTACTTAGGAAGATATTTGGTCCAACAAGGGATGAGGCTACCTTGGAGTGGGGAGTTACATCACCTGTACTCATCACAAGATATTGTTAGGATAATCAAGTCTCGTAGATTACGGTAGACAGGACATACAGCGCGAATGTGAGAATCTAGAACCGTGCTCAGGGTACTGACTGGCAAACCTTACGGTAAGAGACCATTGGGAAGACCCAGACGCAGATGGGAGGATAACATTAGAAAGGACCTAAGAGAGATAGGATGTAATGCAGTGGACTGGAAAGAACTAGCACAAGATAGGTTGTAATGAGGTGGACTGGATAGAACTAGCTCAAGATAGGGATAAGGTGTAATGAGATGTACTGGGTAGAACTAGCTGCAGGTAGGGATAGGTGGTGTACTTTTGTAAGTGCTTCAATGAACTTTCGAATTCCTATAGCGTAAGTAACTATAGTTCCGTTTGATAGATGGTTACTTATTTAACATTTAAATTATTGTAAAATTAATAAGAGCAAATTGCTTTATAAAAACAAATAATTATAATTGTAGTAGGTTAAATCCCAAATATAAAGGTTTTCAAATGTATAAATAGGAAGCAAATACTATTAGGAAATAAACCTTTATTTATATTTATACTCTTTAGGGATGATTAAGAAAGTATACAAAGTAAATAGTACTAAAACATTCAATTATTATTTAACTATAACGCATCGTATTGTTCTATTGCACGGCCTAAATTGGAAGGCGAGTTTGTGTAGTATTATATGAATTGCGAATGACAAAACGAACGTTGCGAGGCTGTTATGATTATTCTATAAACAAAAAAAAACTAGAGTAGTTGACCACAAAAGTGTTGTCAACATTCCTTTGAAAGGAACCAGGCTGGAAACTCGGTTAAAATGAGGGGGGGTTGAGCCCCTCGTGGCTGACTACAGAACATCAAGGGCTAGGGGTCACTCTGCCAGCTTCGGGGCTACGTGGGCTAAGACGCCGGTTCATTGGTACCAGTCTTGGGGGCTACCACTCGAGCCTAGGGTACCCAGTTCGGCGACCGTGTAGGGATCACCTAGAAGTCAGACAGGCCATTGGGTGAACCTCATAACACCTCGTTTTGTCACATACTTCCTAATATTCTTTAAGGTCTTTCATTCTAACTTTACTTCTAACATCACATTTGTAATATATATATATATATATATATATACATCACATTTGTTTTATTTATTTATATATATATAGTATTAATAAACCTCTTTAAAAGTCAAGTCTAACGTTAATCACGAACCCACACGTCTTCTAAATCACTTCCCCCTTAACCACTGCCACAAACATCCTGACAGATTCTAGGCCCACACACGAATATACAAGAGAGCGGGGTGATATATATATAACAGTAGGCCTCAATCCCTCCATTATATATATATATATATATATATATATAAAACATGGATGGAGCTAGGTCTACTGTTCACAGAACTACCAGTAAGACTGAGGTAACGATAATAACATGGAGGGAGCGAGGTCTATTGCTTATATAACTACTAGTAAGACTGTAGTAACAATAAGAACATGATGTGAGGAATGCCAGGCCTCCACCGTGGTTCGGATTCCACGTTAAACTGTAGGTCCTCCATTTCATCTCACAATCACCCTACCATTGCACATTAGCGCAAGTGCGTATAACCCGAACGGGTAGTAAGACGCGGTGCTAATAATAATAATAAGAAGAAGAAGAACATGGAGGGAGCGAGGTCTATTGTTCACATAACTACTAGTAAGATTGTAGTAACAATAATAACATGGATGGAACGAGGTCTACTGTTCATACAACTACTAATTTTACGAGCTCTTAAGTGTTGGCTCATAGTTTACTAATTGTTTGTGTCATCGAGATAATGTCTACTTCTGATGTAGAACATCAAGTGCTTCCGCACCGGATACTTTAGAGGTACCTCTAAATAAACACGGGGGAAGTTTGCACTTGAGAGTCTCAAGTTGAGAAGGATGAATGAACCTGAATAACTTGAGGCTAACTACACTTTGAGGAGATCTTAACTTTTAAACACCATCACGCCGAGAGCGGAAAGTCACTAAAGGTTTTCCGGCTTTGACGTGGCCATTGATGTCTCTACGAGTCCTCTTGTATCGTGCGATAGTTACAGTCCAATTTTCAAATGACGGGCCTTTTAGGAAATACAAACAACATTATTTGCGGCGATAATTGATAACATTTTTATTATAATATTAGTCTTATAATAATATTGCGCCTACCTTATAATAATTAGCCTACACCATTCGTAATCCAGTAGTGGAAAGATTGGCCAGCACTAATGCACCGTTGCCCAGGGGACGCCCAAATGTACTAAATCGTACATCCTTTCCGTGGAAATTCTTTCCATGTCCTGATGAGATTAGATGATGATGATGATAGTGATTATGAGGGCGTAGAACCAGTGGAAACACTTACAAATTAACTTAAGCCTAATTAACCAAACCCTGGTGACCGTTGGGTTGGTTCCACATTCGGGAAAAATAACCAAGGTATCAGCTGGGAATCGAAACCGAGACCCCCAGGATCATAGCCAGATGCACTCACAACTACACCATGGGGCCGGTTGAAATTAGGATTAAATTTTAGATATTGATAATATCTATACAAAGTGACAGCTCTAGATATCATGACTCTAAGCAGGGCCGGATCCAGATCATTTTCATAGGGGGTCCTAATTATAAATAACATAATTACTTACAATGTTAGATTTCTGTACAAGCCATTTAATAGTTTCGCATTCATATTTGATATTATGTATGCTTTAAACCGTGGTCATGATCTCAATTTTTCTTTTAAAAATCATATAGTTTTTATAAACTATTTGAAGTTGCCCTCCTTCAACAATTTTTTGAAAAATTGTTCACTCTAGAAACTATGAGTAGTCTTCGCCTTTATTACTATTATTTTTTAATTAGATTCTTTTATAAGCCATTTAAAGTGTTACTCACACAGACATTTTTGAAATTTGGATGCCCACTTGAAGCTATTTAGAGTGATCCTCACCTTAATTTCTTACATAATTATGTACCTATAGAAGCTAGTCTTTGAAGTGGTCTTCCACTGACAAAATTTTGAAATTTTAATTATTTCAGAAAATAAGCTATTTGGGGTGGTCATCGCCTGAAAATTTTTCAAAATGACATGCTTCTAGAAGCTATTTGCAGTTGTCCTCCCCAAGATATTTATGAAATTTGGATGACCTTGGAAGTTATTTAGAGCTTTCCTCACCTGACTTTTTATGCCAGTTAGATGCTCTAGTCTAGTAGTTATTTGAAGTGGTCTTCTCCAACAAATATTTGACAATAGAATGCATCTAGAAGTCATTTGAAATTTGATTTAAGGCCATCTTTCAGCTTCGTATTAGATAATATCAGAGGAATTTAAATATATCTGTGAGCCGGGGGGGGGGTTTCCAGGGAGGGGCAAATCATTTCAATGGCATCATAGTCCCCCACAGTTCCACCACTCCTGCTGTCCACACATACTCTATATTCGGTGTTCGTGGATGAACTGCTCTCAGGCGATTATTAGTCTTCTTTGATGTGTGGTAGTCTACCGTCTCTATGCGGAACAATGTTTGCTACTCGCTATGCACGACAAATATTCGTACAAGAAAACAAATATTTTTTCCACACTTGCGTGAGTCATATCGAACAGTGAATAAACGTGGACGAATAACGCACGTATGGATCCAGCTTAAAAGGTGTCTGCGCGTAAAAAGATTAAAAAAATTGTGTAATTTATCTGTGTTGTATTTTCTTTCTAAAATTGTAGCGTTCGTTTTGTTTTTTGCATTAATTTTCTAACTTTAACAGGAAGGTCAACTGACCCTTTGACCCCCGCCCCCCTAATCTGCGCCTGATTTGATGTATGGATACGTTAAAGTAGATTTAGTAACTTTTTAGTGGTCGAATAGTCTAATATTTGCATGTGCACATCCCAACATATAATTTATCTTTAACTATGTACCGCCAAAATTGAACTATCCACCCAGATAAGAATATCTTAAAGGAGAAAGAGGGAAAGAGATATAACAAATAAATTTTACTCCCAGATTACATTATCCTAGCTCAGGGTCTATTATGGTTAATCCTAAAACCGGCCGTGATTATTCAGTGTTTATAATGAAATGATATATATATAATTTTACGTACCCCCTAAAATGTCTTCACGTACCCCAAATTGAATACCACTGACTTAAATTATCAGTCACACAATAGACTGGACTACCAATGACGTGGAGATTGGGATTCAAATCCCGGTGGGGCGTACATTAAAAAAATATGGATTTACACTTTCCCCTTACGCAAATGCGAGTACACATTAGTGTGTAGTGAGAAAGAATGTCAAAAAACATAAGAAAAAAATTTGCTGTCAGATAAGGCCCTTTCTATGAAAATTGGACTGTAGCACAGTTTGATCGCGATACTAAAAATCTTTCGGGCGGTAGAGTAGCCAACGTTGACATCTTACACGCTTTATGAAATTGATGCCAACTTTCCAAAGTGATAACTTAAAATGGCGTGTCTAGACTTATGAATACATAGAAATATATTTGTTGCTAACTCTATAAACTGCCACATAAAGTTCTTCTAACCACGATCCATAGTTGATAATACATCTCCTCCCCTTCTCCTGGACTGCAGATGACAGCTAATCATCCTCCGAGTGAATTGCTGCACTAGTGAGTGGTACACTCCGTTGACAAGAAATATTATTTTATTTATATAGCACCGCGTCTTACTACCCGTTCGGGTTATACGCTTAAGTACTAATTACGATAATGGGTTAGGAATTGGGAAGGTTGATTATAGAGGAAGTAAACCCACATTTGCGTGGAGAGAGAGTGGAAAACCATTTAGGAAAAACCAGCCCCAGTCTACCCGAGTGAGATTCAAACCTCGGTATCCCCGTCCTCAGCAGTCTAGCTCAACATGAAACTAGCGCGTCAGCTAACTACGCCACCGATGACGTGTAACAAGAAATATTCCCACGCCATCATACTTGCAATTTTCACCGCATTTGTTAGTAATTCTACTGTCCGATTTTGATAGTAAGGAATTGTATGATTGTTATAAAATTTACTAAAATAATATACATATATTTAAACTTAAAGTTAAAGCTATAAGATCCACGGCTGTCGATTTTTATAATTTTTTCAATACCTATTAAATAACACTAATAATAATTATTAAAGTCAACCTCGGTGGTCTTGGGGTAAAATATTCACCTCAGGACTCGATTCATGGGTTTAAACCCGACTGAGGTTGACGAATTTTTCTTGAGCGAAAACAATCTGTAGCACAACTTTCTTCGGAGGGGAGGTCTCGTGTCGACTGTGGCATGTAAAAGAAGCCTGGAAAGTATGTGACGATACCTTTCCCAACAAAATTGGCTAAGCCCTTTCACATTCCTCCATAGTAATTCAGTGTGGAAGTCAACGGGGAATAACCACACCTCCTGAAAGCCCATAGTACATTAACTTTCTACCAGATAGTGCAGGCAATACTAACCAGATGAAGGGTTGAGCGCATGCCCAGCTCCGGATAAGTATAAATCACATCAAACCAACTTTTGGGTTGTTGAGGAAGAATAGTTCTCAATCCTCATAGCTCCCAGCCCTGTGGTGTAGTGGTCAATGCACCTAACCATGAGCTTGGAATTACCAGGCTCAATTCCCGGCTAGTACCTTAAGTATTTTTCCCGAAAGGTTAAATAACTTTTTTTGTTAGTTAGTCTTAATTTAGGTTTAAGATAATTAATGACTCCACACCTTCATAATCACTATCATCACATCATTTCATCATCTCATCGGGATATGGAAAAAGCCTTCACGAAAAGGATGTACGATTAGTAAATTCGGGCGTCCCCTGGGCAACGGTACATTAGCTAATTTTTCCACAAACTGGACTACAAATTCGGTAACACAGAAGCGTAATAATATTATTTTAATGCTTATAGCAAAAGAAAAGGTACAGTGGAAACTGACTAATTCGAACTTCCGTAATTGTAAATCGTCTTTAATTCGAATTTTTTTCCCAGTCCCGTTAATTTTGTATTAAAACAATGTTAAAAAATCGTGGATAGTTCGAATTTTCTTTTGGTTAATTCGAACTTTTCGTAAGTTGTAATGTACTGTGCAGTATTGTTTTCCTACATCTAGTTGTAGCGACGTGTTGTTCTATTTTTGGAAACAGGGAAGGCGACGTTGGAGTGCGGTCAGTACCCCTTTTCACGCCCCTCCCCCGCTCACCCATACGTCTTTGTTTACACGTACAGTTCTGTACTCCATTAGTCACGGTCGAACCTCTGAGCAGCTACGTGCTCACTGTTCTTAGTGATTAGGTCGTAGTGATATTCTTGTGACGTACGAGTTTATTTGGTTTTGTTTTGTTGTTTAGTTTTAGTTTTGTTTAGTACATACTATACAGTAGTGTTTGTGTGTGTGTGTGTGTGTGTGTGTGTGTATGTATCGTGATGTCACTGTCCAAGACACAGTCCTATAAATCATTAACTTTGGCCAAAAAAGTAGTGGTGATAAAGGAAGTTGAAAAGGGAATTCCTTTTAAGAAACTTATTTAATTCGAATTTTTGGATAGTTCGAATTTTTTCCTGGTCCCTTTAAGTTCAAATTATCCAGTTTCCAATGTATAAATTTTCTAAAAGTTGCTTCTTATAAAATCCTATAATAGTTAATCATCCAAACGGTATCTGTTTTTTTTTTCAGCCACGTCATGCTACTCGTTTGGGCTATGCGCATTTCTATTAAGCTAATGGGGTGAAGAAAAGGAAGGTAGAATCAAGAAGAAATGTTTTATCCTCATTAGAATGGAAAAATCAATTAGGATAAAAAATTACCCTCAGTAAATCTTGTTGGGATTTGAGCCCCGACCTCCCAGTCAACAGCAAACCAGATTAGATATGCCTAATATTAATAATTATTCCACGTGCCCACAGATAAGGGTATCGTTTAAGCTGGTATCTTAAACCTTATCTTCACAACTGTAGCCCTAGATACTGGGACTAAAGAAAGACACTGATTTGAATGTAGGA
Source organism: Timema genevievae (assembly GCA_902155825.1). Taxonomy (NCBI): domain Eukaryota; kingdom Metazoa; phylum Arthropoda; class Insecta; order Phasmatodea; family Timematidae; genus Timema; species Timema genevievae. Next base: position 69,206 of record CABFWO010000858.1, on the reverse strand, counting down.
CTACACAAACAAACTGTTTTAAACAAAACTTATTTGAACTTATTTGAATGTAGGGACTACAGAAATAAACTAATTTAAAACAAAACTTATTTTAACGTAGGACTACAGAAATAAACTGTTTTAAATGTAGGACTATAGAAATAAACATAGTTAAATATAGGATTAAAAAACAAACAAATTCAAATATAGGACACCATAAATAAACCGAGTTGAATGCACGTGGTCGACGTACACACCGTTTTTCATCCGACTTTACAGGAAGGGAGGAAGAATAGATTATGGTGCGTTGATGGGTGGGTTTGTGGCCCTCACATTTATCCATCATAGATCTCAAGAACAACTTTATCGATCACCATCAATTTCTAGATGGGTGTGAAGATGGGTCATACCTACCATTCCTCTACGACAAAAACCGTGCCCAAAAACAAGCTTTACTTTCTCCTAATTAACCAATTTAAAAACATGAACTTGTTATTGTGCCACAACAAACAGTGAAGATAACATAATAAAATTATAAGTATTATAATTAATTTAAAATTGTACAATCTTATATTTCATTATTTTAGTAGATTATGAATAGTTTAAATTAACTATTTGTTGTGTAAAAACATTAAATGTTAAGCAGAAAACTCAAACCCAATCATATCTTTTCAAAATTAATTAGATACTCTTTTTACCCAAAATATAAATTTAGAATGTTTTTAAAATTAAATAATTTAGCACGGTGTCACACTATCCTTTATGGTTATCCGTATGTGCACTAACTACGCTAATGTGATGGAGATTAATTTTTTCCTTAATTAAAAAGAATCAAATATAATTAACTTAAAAAAAACTTACTTCAACAATAACTACTAAACATATGAAACAAGCTCAGTTGTTTTTCAACGAGGGGGAGGATTCATTAAACAACATTTCTTTATATAGTTGCTTCAAGGTCTTCGAAAGGAAGGTGGTCTTCTTATTTTAAGGCCTTATAAAGAAATGTTGTTTAATAAAACCTCACTTCTCCCCATAAACTGATCTTGTTAGTATGTTTAGTAGTTATTGTTGAAGTCAGATTAAAAAAAAAGTTAAATTTATTTAATTCTTTTTAATTCTGACAATTAATATATGTATGTATATTTAGTGGTTTTAATAGTTTAAATATGATCAATTTTAAAAAATAGGTTGCATTAAAGGATGTCCCAATAGGTTAATCAACTATCCGATATATTTTATTTCAGTTTTATTGGGGCTCTATATTTGACTAGATTAGAGTATACAGTAGTTCTATTTACTCGAGGAAGTGAATAGAAGCAATACCTAGATGTTGACTTTTATTTGTTGACGTGAGAGAAATATCTTCCCCGTTAAAAGGATTTCAGAATTGGGACTCTGGCGTCATTTTAGCCCAAATTGGTTTATAGTCCTCCATTTCCTATTGGTTTTGGTAAATACCGTCGAGTTTGAGTTGTTTGTGTAGAGTTCGTCCCATAATTATCAGAATGTTTTATAAACTGCATCCTTCTCTAATTTATTATCCCTAAGATAAAGAATAATGGATATAATAAATGATACCAAGTGAAATATGATAATGTAAATCATTTCGTTACATTTAAAACATTTATTTCATCACTACCACATTTTACGAGTCTAGTATGGAGATCAAACCTTCAAAATATAATAATTTTCAATAACGTAGTGCAGGAACGATTTTTTTTGGCTTGTTACAATTAGCTACCAATTACTTTCTAAATTTATAAAATAAATGCATCTATATTCACTGAGAAAATTACACAGGAAAAAATTTACACTTCTTTGACCAACTCTCATATATATATATATATATATATATATATATATATATACAAATGATACTGAGTCATTTTGTTAGCCAAAAACTTCTCTTTTTCCACTGTTACCTTCAATTTCTTTAGTGGGTGGCTTTGTAGATAAATGTACTATCAATGTCCCTGCCAAATTTCGTTAAAATGGGTCCACATATTTTACAGTTATCGCGTGAAAAAATCTGAACAGATAAACAGACCAACGAAATTACAGATGGTAAAGTTAATATAAGTTAAAATTTAGAGAAAATGAGCCCGCATTTTATTAGTGAGAGAACAGGAAAAACTGTTCTGAAAAAAAAACCACCCGACTGGGAATTTAACCCTTGCCTCTACCGACACCAGCAAACAAGACTGGACGATCTTGATGTTTAGTCCATGTTCTCAACGATGCGATTGACCAAAATAAATATCTAAAACGTTTCTAATAGTAATAATTTAAATAGAGGTTTCTCAAGACCTCATTTTTCCGAAATATTAGAATCCGTTTGTTTCCAAGATTACATGAGTGCGGTTAGTTATAGGAAAGCAGCAGTAATTATTTAGCGACACATGTTACAGTACGGGGGAAGGGGGAAGGGGAGGCGTGAGTACATGCTATGAAATTTATTGCACTTGGAATTGACTGCAATGCTGATCCATTAAGAAAAAAATTATCTTGTGAGCCACCGGGGCCACAGTAGTTGGTTGGGTCACTTGGGTGGTAGATAGATGGTAGAGTAATGGGACAAAAGAGATTGAACCATCTTACGATACTTAATACAATCATACAGAGAGGAAATTGATAGCATCAGTATTGACGCAGAGCCCTTTATTTGGAAATACATTTTTCTAATTTTTATTAATAATTGACAATTATTTCTTTGTGAACGGTGACAATATGAACGTAATTTTTGAAAGTTTTTTTTCCTTGTTTTTATTTACACTTTATCATTTTTTGGTATACTCTTGATGGTGCTATCATTTTAAATACTGTAAGCTATTACTTTATTATTATTATTATTATTATTATTATTATTATTATTATTATTATTATTATTATTATTATTATTAACAGCGTGTCTTACTACCCGTTCGGGTTGTATGCACTTACACTAATGTGTAATGTTAGGGTGATTGTGAGATGAAATGAAGGACCTACAGTTTAACGTGGAATCCGAACCACGGTGGAGGCCTAGCATTCCACACATTCACAAGTTGTGATTAATACACGTCTTGTCAGAGGTGAAGGAAGGGTTTGGCAATCTGATAAATCTGTGCCGGGTCTGTGGATTGAACCCCGTACCCCCAGCACAGAAGTCCAATAACTTATCCTTAGACCGCCAGGTCACATCTGTATTTGTAGTTCCTTGTGGTGCAGTCAGAACTATTGACTAACATCTTGTACCTGTAGTTGCTTGTGATGAAGCTCTCCAACAGAAAATATCAACAGTATTAAAAAAAAACCACCTAATTCTTTTAACTCACCGCGTCTCACTACCCGTACGGCTTACACCCATATGTACTAATTACGATAATATGTTAGGAACGAGGAAGGTAACATTTAGAGGAAGTGCTACCGCATTTAAGTGAAGGCAGAGCGGAAAACTATTTAGGATGAACCACCATTAGTCCATCAGACCGGGATTCAAACCCCAATATCAATGTCTATTGCAAGAATGACGCCTTAGACCATGTGGCCACTAAGGAGGAATAAAGTAATTTAAAGTTATTTTAAAACATGATTGGGACAAGCTTAGGTAGGCATTGAGGATGAATACAAAAATACATTTTTATTTTTGTATGTGGGGAAATTGTAGGGGTGGGGGGTGGGGAGTTAGGTCTCTTTTCCTTTATAGCTCAGATAGGGCCCCATTACGGGCACTGTCAACAAAGGAGGAATACTAAAAATTGTGAACATGCGTAAAAATTCCATGCTCAATCATTCCACACAGAAGCCTTAACTGGCATTTCCCTGAAACGTGATCCCTGCATTGACGTACGTGGCCGGCGTAAAACACGTTGTGGTAATCATACCTCCCAATCCCACCTGTCAGCACCACCCCAACCTTCGTGGTCTAGGAAAGAACTGAACGCTGACTGACGTCATCACCCGATCCACGCACATTGGGCGGAGCAAACAAGAGTATAGCTTAGTGGGAATATTATTCCACATTACACGCCTTCATGTAATGCGGTCCATAGTAGAAGTTGATTACAATGTCAAATTTGTTTTATCGCAAAAATTGGCTGAAAGTCACTAATGCCAACCTATTCGTAAATAGTTATTATTGCTTAGTTTGCATCCATTACTGTTTCCAGCCTGTGGAATGAGTCAGTTTTATATTCAAGCCATATATTTTCCACTACCAGCTGGCTAGGCCTGTCGTAGTTATTATTTGGTTGGTTATACTATATTATAAAAAAAAGTCTTGTAGAACGATTCAATATTTCCCTAAGGATAATTGTATAAGTTGCGTTTTCGGAGCTAATTGAAAGAAACAAATATATTAATAAAACTATTATTTTTTTGTTTTGCGGTTGCGACAATACAATTTATTATAGTACATGAAATAATATATTAAAAATAACTATATTCACACGTGTATATTCTTATAACTGTCCACCAAAATAAATACATGTTTTCTATAACTTAGAGAAAGAGCCATGCAAGTTTGTATTTTGTAAACAACACATGAACACAACCAAAGATTGTTTGTATTACGTCATCTACTGCCCTTGTTTCAGATAGTTCGATATCTTAAATTATGAAGAGAACGCAGCATTTTAGAAGATCCCGTTTTAAAAGCATTTTCAAGTGAACCACAGACGCAGAAAATAAACATCCAAACGGTTATTTTCATAAGTTCGTGCTGAAATAATGTAAAAGTGTTTAGAACAAAAATATAATTATAAACAAATAATTGTTTTTGTGGAAGTTTTGACTGCCAAACGTGACAAAAATCAACATAAGGTCTTGCAGATGATCAGGTTTGGCGAGTGGATGTATGGTAACTTTTCCTAGCGTTCACTTACCACCTCTTCTACCGTAGGTAGGATACACATTACTTCATATTTTCTTAAAAATTTGACCAATAAATGATTACAAAATGGGACGCCAGTCATGTCAAAAATATTCCCTAATCGATCATGAAACTTTTTAAAACTTTGGTCACCAAAATTAATGTTCTCTTCAACAAGCAGGCCCACCACGAGTGGGGTGAGGGAGGGGTGGGGGGACTTTTGGTACCATGGTACCGGAACCGGGACTTCCAGGGGCTCGGGCCTAAGATCCAGAGTCAAAAGCGTGGAAAAAATGTAGACGATGAAAAAAAAATACAAATTAAAATATGAATGACAAGATATGAAATGCCTATCTATATTAAATAACAGTGCAGGCCCAGCCCACCAGATGGGATTTCCTACGGAGAAACTTACTGCCACTTGACACCAAAAATATCGTTAGTTTGGTCCAGTCTTGGTCTAACTTTCAAAGTGCTTGGAAATTTCACGGTGTCTATTATTTTTGTACTGAAACTAAATTTGGCACATAAAGAGAATCAGGCAGTAAAAATAAGGTTCACTCTAATTACTTCATCATGTGCGTAACATTTTATTGTTCAGTTAAGTTAAGGCTTAATTTTTGTATATTGTTTTTCTCTTGTTAGAGTGACAGTAAAGTTTTTTTTAATATCCAACTAAAGTCAAGAATTGGTGTAGGAGCAGAGGGAGGGGGTATAGTCACCCTCTGGAAATAACTTGCCCCCCCTCCCCCCTTGATTGGAGTACACTCTTCCATTACTTGGAACATTCTTGCACCCTATTAAATTTATCTCAACTCTCCTCTGATATTCTCGCACGTGAAAATATAAGATGGCTTTGTATCAAACTCCATATAACTTATAGAGGCATACAATTTTCAAAAATGTGTTGGGAGAAGACAAATCTAAATATAATCTAGAAATTTCCGACCATAAACATGGTCAATGGAAGATTATTCAAAATACCTTCTGAGAGCATTCAATTCTTAAAAATTTGCCGGAAGAGGCTCACTTTAAATAGCTTCAAGAAATATTTAATTTTCAAAGATTTTCCAGGGCAGGACACCCCAACATAGCATATAGAGTAACCCACTTTTCAAAAATTTGCTTTTTATAATTATAGGTGCTAAATAGCTTCTAGAAGCACTCTAAATAAATTATAGAAGAATATAATTTTCAAAACATTTCCAAACGAAGGAAACAGTAAATTAGTTCCAAACATTTTATGGGGGAGGCTCCATAGGCCCCTTAAGTGTAATTTTTTTATTTGCTAACTGCCCTCTAAACAAATAAGGTTTTGCCGCCACTAAAGTCGAATATTACAAAGAAAAGTTGGCCCGCGCTTTGCTCCTGCTACCGGCGCGGCCTGGTTTGAACACCTGGCGGGCATGTCAACATGAATTGGTCACTGCTGACCAGCAAGTCGAGTTTGGAATTGAGGAAGAAACTGATGAAATGATACATTTGGAGCCTCGCTCTATATGGAGCAGAAGCTTGGACTCCTTAGGAAGATGGAAAATAAATACTTTGAGAGCTTTGAAATGTGATGCTGGAGAAGATTTGAGAAGATCAGGTGGGCAGACAGGGTGACAAACGAAGAAGTCAGAAGAAGAGTGGGTGAGAAGATAACTATTTTGGATGTGATTTTTCGGTGCAAAGCAAACTGAATTGGACACATCCTTAGGAGGAATTGTCTTTTGCACAACTTCACAGAGGTAAAGATTGAGGAAAAGAGAAGTTTAGGAAGGAGGAGGATTCAAATATTGAATGAATTCAAGGAAAGAAGAACATTCTAGTAACTCAAGAAGGAGGCAGGGAACAGGTTGTATTGGGGGTTTAGATTTACTGAAAAAAGGAATGGACCTGTCGTAAGACAGAAGACTAATAATAGTAATTAATTAAACATACCTTTGCTAAACCCTTAATTTGGAGTTTATTTCTTCATATTGTACAGTTACATTTTTATTGCTTTGTATGTATAGGTCAAAACTTTCTGAACGAGCCAATTTCTTTTATAAAATCCTAGAGCATGTTTTACAAGGTAAATATTTAATAGATAGATTTGATAGATTGTCAAAGCTACATCATATTTATTGTGACAGTGTAATACCGCCTTCAGATTTGTTTTGGTAATATAAAACACATTTTAAATAAAAAAAACTCTACAAACACCAAATGAAACTCGTACACGTGGTACCACAGATAAAGGCGTAAGTCTCGGCATCTCTGGTTTTTTGAAGATGAGCTCGAACCCCAGCCGGGTGTATTGAGGCGATTTTTCATCAAACTGTTTCACATTTTTACTCCACTCAAATGCTGGTATACATCTTATAAAATTTATTTTCCTCATTCTAAATGGTTTCGCAATCTCTCTTTCAACGAAAGTGATGGTACATTTACTCTAAAATATACCTATCGTATACATATCCAACTGGCATAATTAATTTCAAACGATTAAGGGGCCATCCATAAACCACGTAACGCTGTTGAGGTGTGGAAGGGTGAACATTAATCATGGGCGTAGGGATAGCTTATTTTTTGGGGGTGGGGGGTTGTTTTATAATATTATTATTATTATTATTAGCACAGCGTCTTACTACCCATTCGGATTATACGCACTTACGCTAATGTGTAATGGTAGGGTGATTGTGAAATGAAATGGAGGACCTACAGTTTAACGTGGAATCCGAACCACGGTGGAGGCCTGGCATTCCTCACATTCACAAGTTGTGATTAATACACGTCTTGTCAGAGGTGAAGGAAGGGTTTGGCAATCAGATAAATCTGTGCCGGGGCCGAGGATTGAACCCCGGACGTCAGCACAGAAGTCTGACACCTTACCCCTAGACCACCAGGTCACATGTTTTATAATAGTAAGTTTATGAAATTAGGTTGAGACTTACTATTTAACCCTAAGAAATAAGAATATTGTTTATACATTAGGGGGGAAACTTTATTTGTGTTAGAAGAGGAGGTGGGGGAAGGGGGGCAAGTAACAAAAAAGTGTATTAGGGAATTTATACCCTCCTCTGCCACCAGTTTATATTAGAAAATTTTATGCTCCTAAAAGTTATTTGAAGTGGTCCTTGTTTGAAGAATTTTTTAAACTATACTCCTTAAACAGATATTTAGAATGGTGAACCCCCTGAAATTTTTCGAAATTTTTGTAGCGGGCTAACCAGTCCTGGCCCGTACAAACTAAATCTGCTAGAGAAAATCATTTCACAAAATAAAATATATATGGATATCTAATTATATATGTATTAATGTTATAACATAATTTGTTACATAGCACGCGCCTCGGGAACATCGCTGGGTAAGAACGGCTCTATCGGAAGAGTTGTACACACGAGCCTCCATTCAACTCTAGACTTGACTCAACCAATCTAACGAACTGAGTGGATCTCTGCGTGGCTCCTAAGGGTGTGTACGTCATGGCCAGGTACCTACGTGCTGTGCTCAACGTCGAGGGGTGCTTCTAACATCCCTCCCTTGCTCGTGGTTCAACTGTTCAACCAGTATAAAATGCCTCGGTCTGCTGAGAACAAACCACAGTTCCAATCTAATATTCGACGACAGACGTCTCTCCGATCTACTGTACGTCAAGACAGTGTGGTCATGCTGATGGTGCCATCCGACTCCCCGGACAGACGGAAATAACTTGTCGTAAACTGTAAACTTTTTCTTTAGGAGGAAGTAGTAGGCTTGAGTTCTATCATGTAAATTATTATTATTATTAGCACCGCGTCTTATTACCCGTTCGGGTTATACGCACTTACGCTAATGTTCAATGGTAGCTGATTGTGATATGAAATGGAGTACCTACAGTTTAACGTGGAATCCGAACCACGGTGGAGGCCTGGCATTCCTCACATTCACAAGTTGTGATTAATACACATCTTGTCATAGGTGAAGGAAGGGCTTAGCATTCAAATAAATCTGTGCCGGATCGAGTATTGAACCCTGGACCCTCAGCACAGAAGTCTGACACCTTACCCCTAGACCACCAGGTCACCATCATGTAAATTAAAAGGGATTTTTCTTACAAGTTGGGTGTCTGTCACTCTTGGGTTTATTAACTATTTAAATGTATAATTAGGTTAGGTTTTCATTGGCAATGTCATGTTGAGCATGTCATGAGAGATCATACGTATCTCTTATCTTTCTGCTTGGTCCTTAAGACCAGTGATTTCGTTTGAGTGTGTCTCACTCCTTGACCTGTATGACCGTATTGTGGTCTGCTGTGCCATCAGGCGGGAAAGGAGGAATTTAGGTTGTTCCAGGCCCGATGCCAAGACCTAGTTAGGTAACGGTTAGTAGCTATTCTTGTGGAACCTTGGCACCGCACCCTTAGTAGTTCACCTGATTGCGGTGTGCAACTTGTGGCTTTGTCACCTGCCTTTCTGGCGTTGCCCGCGTCCAATTAGATGTTTGTGCATTGTTGTTCACCTGATTGCGGTGTGCAACTTATGGGTTTGTTACTGTCCTTCTGGCTAGGCCCGCACCATATTTGATGTTCATGTCTGACTCCTTTCAGGGGCGACATGATACCTCTTTGATAGATTATAACCTATGCCTGGTATGTGGTTGGCACCTAGGTTGATTGTGGCTTAACTCGTGATACCTGGCTAAACTAATTGGTTACTTGCCAGCCTATACTGTGTGGAGGCCTAGAATCCTGAATGACAACCCTCCCTAAGATATTTTCGCGGTGTTTCTATGACCGGGACGAATATACTCCAAAACTTATGTAACTAATTTAATTAGGTCAAACTATGTTCACTAGCATATATTGTTCTCACCTCTTAAAATAGGGTTGTTTGTATTAGAAGTTGAGTAGGTTCTGATTCAGCCTTGCTCGCCCGTCATAATCCATTATATATTTGTCGCAACAAATTTACTATTGTTACTGTATTGTGTTAATAATCTGTGTCTCCCATCTGAGAGTAACTTAAAATAACTTCAGTATTGTATTTCTCTCTAGGAAGTATGATTATACCTCTTTTAAGAGTGGGGCGATGGTTCATAACACTAGCGGAATTTGATTGTAGTATTTAACCAATGGTGCTTTACGCCTAGTTCATTCTATGAGTTTGTCAATTTTTATCTTATTGTTATGTTAGTTATTTTGTCTTACTTAATAAGTCAACATTGAAAATGATAGATTGTGCTCTGATGTCTACCTTGTAATAGCTTGCTTTGTTTGTTCTATTAAACTCTTATGTCAACATGCTTTTGAATCTTATGCTTTTGTTAACCTATCATATATATTTCCCATGTTCATATAATCGGCGTATTTAGTGTTAACTATAGCGCCGCTACATTTTGACACTTCTAGAGGCTATTTGGAGTAGTCCTCCTTCGGCAAATTTTTGTGAATTTTAATGGTTCTAAGAGCTAAGTGCTCACAATATATTTTTTATATATAAATTAGATTTTATAGAATCTATTTGACGTGGTCTTCCCTCAGATTTTTTTTCTTTGAAATTTGAAATGTCCTAAAAGATATTTAAATTTTTTTTGCCTGGTTTTTTTCTTTTTAAAAATGAGATGCCTCTAAAATATATTTTTAAAGTGGTCTTCCAACAGCAAATTAAAAACATTGTATGTCTTAGAATCTATTTGGAATGGTCCTCACCCGGATTAAAATAAAAAATCAGATGCCTTTAGAAGTTATATAAAGTGGTCTTCCCTCAACACATTTTTAAAAATTGAATGATTTTAGAAGCTAATTGGAGTGGCCTCACTTGGACAAAAAAATAATATATGCACATAGAAGCTATTTGAATCGGCCCCTACAGGTATTTCTTTTAAAAATCGGATGCTTCTAGAAGCCATTTATCTACCTAGAATATTTTTGAAAATTAAATTCTTTTAGAATCTATTTGGAGCAGTCCTTCCATGGCAAATTTTTGAAAAGTGAATGCACCTTTAAATTATTTCAAATTTGATACAAGGTCATCTTTAAGCTTCATTTTTAAAACTCAGGGAAATTGCAGGAGGGCGGGGAGGGGTTGAACCCCATAAATCCCCTCCCTACGACCATGGTACTAATATCTACAGGGTGTTACATGAGGGGAGGGTGGGTACACCGCAGTGCTACGTAACACAGTTCTTAAAACATAAATTCTAATGTTGCAAATATAATAATATTATTGTTTATATTTTCATTGTTTATAAACATTCTTATAGATATGTCCCGATTCTGAGTAATATTAAATCTGAGTCCCTTTTTTATTATCACAAAAGCTTCCCTACGAAATAATGGCATTCACTCTTGATGTGAAAATATACGTAACACAGGTTGGAGGGGGGGAGGGGTCAAGCTAAATGTCTACTTGGTGTTACATGGTTTGGGAGCCGGGAAAGGAGGGAAGGGTTAAAAAAAAGGTAAGAAACAAAGCGTAAAGCGTTTTATAGATGATCCCTAAAAGGAAAAATTTGTCTAGTAATTAACATAAATATAAAATCCCCATGTGAGCTTGTGGACCTTAAGCTATCATATTTTGATCATCGGACGTATGTGCTATAATCTGAACACCCTAACACATTAAATCATTCCTTTAAACGCAAGTATAATATTTATAATAGTCTTGAAAAAATATTAAATATAAAATAAGGAAAATTGACATCACAGAAATGTTAGGAAACAATAAATTACTAGACTATTAAAAAACCCAACTGACAACCTACCTGCAATTTAAAGAAAAGGCAGATAATAAAATTATTTCAAAGGACTTTTGCTCTTAATATCTTACTACCCGTATCGGTGGGCACGTGGACCAGACGTTACGTACTCTTTATAGCCGGGCTTGCTAGTTAAAAGGTGGTCAGTGTTTGAACCTCGGCTGGCTGTATTAATGGTGGTTTTTGCCTAATTTTTTTTCCAATTAACTAAAATGTGGGTGTATTTTCCCTAAATAATAACTATATCATACGGATATTAGTTTATACAACGTGGATAACCCAGAAAGGTAGTAAGATAGGGAGCCAAATATAGTAATATTATTACAAACATTAGGTTGACGGTAATTAATAATTAATAAACATTATTTTATAATGTTATCAAACTGTAATGAGCTGCCAGTTTTTAAAATATGTCTAGGAAAAACTTTTCATCAAATTAAGAGCTAAGATTAAATTAATTTGTTAATGATCAAATCCTTAACTCAATCGGGTGTGCATCTGTATATTGAGGTAAGAGTCTCAGGTTCTATTCCAGGCATGCCTGAATAATAGTAGGTATGCTTGGTGATGAATTGACGGTTGATATGTTGTGTTTCTTCTAGAGCTAGGCTAGTTTTTTTAAAGTCCAGTCCAGTACAACCGGTTGGGTAAGAAAGTGCGCGTAAAATACCACCAATGAATAAAATAATTGGGTCTATTCTATTGAGCACGTGAAAAATTGTACTTTAAATACGTCTACCGGATAAAATAATTAAGTCTCTAGTATTGAGCACGTAGAAGAAAGGGCTCATTAAATACCTCCCATGGATAAAATAATTAAGTCACTGATATCGAGCACGTAGAAGAAAGGGCTCATTAAATATCTCCCATGGATAAAATAGTTAAATCTCTAATATCAAGCACGTATAAGAAAGTGCTCATTAAATATCTCCCATGGAAAAAATAGTTAAATCTCTGATATCGAACACGTAGAAGAAAGGGATAGTTAAATATCTAACATGGATAAAATAATTAAGTCTCTGATATCGAGCACGTAACGTGATCTTGTTCTCGTGTTCGTCGTTCCCGCTGGTTCAGCGAATCCTCCGGAGGCAGATTCTCTTTTATCAGTTGTGTGCGCGTGACCGAAGAGAGCGCTGCAAATCTGTACAGATCAGTCGTCGCGACCCAACGGACCATCGTCGAGGTATCCACCGAGCTGCGAGCTCGTCACACAATCTGAGGTGAGTTGATGCCCCACGGGGACGTGACTGATTGAGGACTAGGGATGAGGGGCAATAAAGACAACTTTCGTGGACGCTTTTGTTCTGGGGCTGTCAGACCTGGAGAGAAGTATAATTATTTAATATAAAAGTACCATATCTGTTAATAAAACTCAACGTGATCTTAAGACGTTACCTTAGATTGATATTATTAATACTTAAATAACCCTGATGAAAAACTAAAATGTTATCAATATTAACTGTGAAAGACGGGGAGATCGAGGTTCGAATCTCGGTCGGGTGAACTGGGGGTGGTTTTTCCTAAATGGTTTTCCACTCTCCCTCCACGTAAATGCGGGTAGTAAGACGCGGTGCTAAATAAATAAAAATAAATAAATAAAAACTGTGAAAAAAAGTCGTATCTTCTTAAAAGGCTCTTCCTATTAAAATTGTACTGTTGGTTTAATGGCACTGCCAGTACATACGGGTGATATCAAAGTACTTTTCAGTTGTCGAATGGTCTAAGGCGTCATTCTCATATTAGTAGTTGGCCTACTGATGACGAGGAGAACGGGGTTCGAATCTCAGTTGGGTCTACTGAGAGTTGTTTTTCCTAAAGGGTTTTCCACTCTCCTTCCAAGCAAATGCCGGTAGATTATATCTAAAATGCTTCCTTCCTCATCCCTACCCCACTAGAGTATCATATATGCTTATAAGTTGAACAGGTGGTAAGAGGGGATAAACATATTAGCAAAACTATTAGCAATCATAAAAACTTGTGCGTGATAGTTCAGGTAATAGTTTTCAGCGATGTTTAGATACAGACTCATGTGCGCATAATTGATATCAGTAACAAATTTCCTACAAATGAACGAAAAATGGAAGCGAAATGGCAGAAAGAAAGTTTAAAGAAAATTGTTTTAATTTCATGTTTTGTATAGTTTTAATCATATGTTTTCCTTAGTTAAAATATGATGAATTGTTTTGAAATTTATATTTATGTTTTAATTTATAAATATACAAACGTTGCCCTAAAAAGGAAGATTTTTTTGGTGATAACATTAAATATTAGCTAAATATGGAATGAAAATTATGTACATGGTTTTCATAGTAGCTATTATTCTAGTTTATTTTTCGTACAAGCTGCCCTCTTATTTTGGATACAAGTTTATCTACTAAATAAAGTACGAAAAAATCTCACTTATTTATGGGACATAGTACAGGATCAAATTTTGGAGGAGGCAACCAAAAATAGGAATATTTTCAAGAAGCAAGTATTTTGTAAAGACTAGGTATAATATAAGGCGTTCTAGGTTAAGTTAGATTGTATGTCGTTTGACAATATGGTTAGTTTTTGATAAGGAAATGTTTAGCAGAGTAACTAAAAATCAATTTTTAAGGTTAATTTATTCTTAATTTCTAGCACAGATAAAGTTAGTTTATGAACTATTTTTTATTCAAATTTGTTGTACTGATTGTAGATTAGATTTTTATTTTTTATGTTCCACTACTTTTGTACTAGGTTTGCATGACGTACTGAACTATATTTAAGATTGATATTTTATAGTAAGTTCTATAATTTTGATAGTCGAACGGAAATTATAGTCTATATTTATTTTTCTATCAATATAATTTTAATTTATCTCAATACGATCTTCATTTTAAAAGTTTCAAAATATAAACATTTTCATCATAATATAAACAATATTACAATGTATGTTTACAATTAATGAATTAAATTTTTAGTATGTCAACTTTTTAAGTCCACTCTAAGGGGAAAAATAATTATAAAATATAATAATTGATTTCTTCTTTTTTAAGTAATGGTGAACATGATTATTGAGATTGGAATGTGTTTATGAGTTTACCATAATATCAAAGAAGTGAAACAAATTTTTATGCATTTACATTTCCCCGGCTTGGAATGATTTTGACTGTACATTTTAATTATTTTTCTAAAACAAGGACAATATAAATTTAACATTTTTAGACAATTAAAATGTGTAATATTGTATCCCATTTGTCGAAGGATCAAAGAAAACGGCTTCTTCCATTGTTTCCAGGAATTTTATATTATGTTGGGTTGTCAATTTCATTTTTTTTAACTTTTTTTAAAAATTTTCCAACGATGAAACAAGTTTATATTTATTTAAAAACAAAAGGTAGTCCATGTCTGATTTCATTAGTTTTCATTTGACTGCAATTTTGATTTCAGTCCTTCGGCTTTGAATTTTACCATCTCTCTCTCTCTTTTTTTTTTTTCGTTTCATAGAATTAAAAACTGTCGTCAGGCGGGAAAACCAATTAATTTTTAAATTAAAACGCTAAGTAATTATAAGTGTCTTCCAAACTAGAAAAAAAGGTAACCTTTTTCAAATCAAAACAAATTTGGTAGACATTACTGGCCTGTCCACTCATCCAGTCATTATTAAAAGAAACATGGGTTCAATTAGATTTTATTAGTGAGCATACGTATATGAAGAATTATTTTAATGATTTTGTAAAAATAATAACATGTTTTAAATTGACACGTAAAACACGAATGCATTAATTAATTGATTTATTTAATATCATACGTTAACGTTTCACTAATTAACGCTAGAGGAACAACATATTTATTAAATTTAAGCAATTCTGTATATGAAAAGTACAAAAAATCTGTAGTTTTGCAAGTTTTATTATTTTATGAAATAAGCAAAATTAAATAGATATATTTTTTGTAGCGCTTCTAGCTACCCATACAGTATATCTGTATTTAACTACACTAACACCCACGCTGCTATTAATGGTAAGATCGGGGCTCGGTTCCCAGTTGGATGTACTGAAGGTGTTTTCTCCTAAATGATTTTTCACTCTTACTCCAAACAAATGCACGTACACTTATTTAAATGCAACCTTTCTTATTTCTTACACATTAGCGGAATTAGTACAATTGCGTATAATCTAAATAAGTAGTAAGGTGCGGTGCAGAAAGAAAAAAATCTGGAATATGTCAAGAGCATCCGGCATTAGGTGAGACACTTTTTAAATGAAGAGAAAATGCTGTAATTAAATTCCAGGATACCCTTGGACAGATACATTCAACAACTGTTTAGGTCACCATGTGGATAAAATTAAACTCTACTGTATGTTTATACTAGAGAATTATTTGCTTTCTTGTAAAAAAAGAAAATATGTTTTGTTATAAATCTGTAAAAATACTGGCCTTTTACATCGTTCCCTACACTCCAACCTTAAGTGAAATATTAGTAGACTTAACTATTTGTTTTAAAACTAACTTATCTATTTACCATTACATTCAAAGCCACACAAAAACAAAACGTAATTTGACTTGCTTATTGGTAGTTGACATAAAGTTCACTTGGCCATTTCAATATAGATCCATTGATTGGTGAGCACAGCAAGCTTTAACCCTGGAGGCCAAGATTAAGTCCGATTGGATACACACAGTAGGGATTTTATCGACAGCCTTTTCAAAACCCAATCTCCATTTAATTATTGGTGCATTTCCTTTTACATTCCTTCTTATCGTCATTTACCCTAAAGGTATATTTAAACCCCGTTCAAGATTACATGCATCAAAATAGGTTACTAACAATGCATCATATTTTAAGGTTTATAGAAGAGGGCACTCGAAAACAAATTACTTAGTAAAATATATGGTCCAAAAAGGGATGAAGATAAGGGAGAGTGCAGGATGTAACATAATAATGAGATACATACCCTATACCCATCACCAAGTAGTGTTAGTGTAATCAAATCTCTCAGGCTACGGTGGACAGGACATGCAGCGCAAATGGGAGAATCTAGAACCTTGTTCAGGGTATTGACTGACAAATCCAATGGGAAGATACCATTGGGAAGAACTAAGCTCAGATGGGAGGATAGCATTGGAATTGACCTGAAAAAGATGGGGTGTAATGAGGTGGACTGGATAGAACTAGCTCAAGATAGGGATAGGGTCTAAGGAGGTCGACTAGGTATTACTAGCTTAAGATAGGGACAGAGTGTAAAGAGGTGTACTGGATAGAACTAGCTCAAGATAGAGATAGGCTGTAAGGGGGTGGACTGGATAGAACTAGCTCAAGATAGGAATGTGAGATATACTTTTGTAAGTGAGGCAACTAATTCCCACTCTTCCCCCTCCTCTCCAAATGAAGGTACATTTCCTTAGAATGCTACCTTTTTCATCCCTACTTAATTATTGTATTTAAATGCATGTATACCGGATGGGCAATGGAACATGGAGTAAAAACAATAACAAAATTGAAGCACTCGTTATACATTTATTAGTTACTAGCAATCCCGCACGGCGTTGCCCGTGACCCATCTTCCAATATTTGTTAAAAAATAGCCTGATTAAACAGATAATTAAAAATTTAAAACTCCGGCCTCGAGGTACATTCGGACCCCCTTCCATCCACCTATGTTAAAAATGTCAGATCTCTGCGTACCGTAGATTTGGCTGGGCATCGCACACAAACAAATATACATAAGGACAAACACTTCCTTTTATTATTATAGATTATTGCCAAATCTGTTTGGGTGGCTGCATGGTATGAGGTGTAACTCTTGTAATAGACTGGATTAAAGGGCTAGTTTCATAGTCAGATTTAGTACGCCTCAAGTGCAGAGCTATACTAAATACAAGACGTCACCTACCTGAAATTGAATGGAATGGGCCAATTTCATATGCGAAACTGGCCCATTCCATTTTGTTCGAGGTAGGTGTCGTCCTGTATTTAGTATCGACTCGCACTTTAGGCGTACTAAATATGACTATGAAACTGGCCCAAAAATTGTATCCTTCTTCTATTAAAGTGTGAGCGGAGGAAAAAAAAAAGGTTAGTTAAATAGTTGCTGTTACAAAGGTTTTCATCAAATATCAAAGAGTTTTCCTTAATTATGTTTTAACGAACCAAATTATCACGCTAATAAAGAGAGACTAGCGAGAAAGAAACGACCCGCACCGTTGCGAACGTGAACGCGAGTGCTCCACTCTTGTTTAGTCTGTTTTGCTGGTGACAAAGAGGTCGGGGTTGATTTCCTGTTTGGGTTTAATGAGGTGGCCTTATCTAAAAATTTTGTTTACTCTACTTGCATGCAAATGTGGTTTCAATTCCTTTAAATTCTACCTGCTTCATAGACGTCGCGTTTGTGTAAATACGTGAATAGACCTATTAAGGTGTCAGACTTCTGTGCTGGGGTTCCAGGGTTCAATCCTCGGTCCCGGCACAGATTTATCTGATTGTCAAACCCTTCCTTCACCTCTGACAAGAAGTGTATTAATCACAACTTTTAATCACAACTTGTGAATGTGTGGAATGCCAGACCTCCACCGTGGTTCGGATTCCACGTTAAACTGTAGGTCCTCAATTTCATCTCACAATAATACTACCATTATACATTAGCTTAAGTGCGTATAACTCGAACGGGTAGTAAGACGCGGTGCTAATAATAATAGACCAATCCGGCAGTTAGACGCGATTATTGTGTTTATGAAGAGCAATTAAGTAATCATTCAAATTTAATTGTATATAATGATTTTTAACATGTTTTAAAACCGGCCTCGTGGTGTAATGGTCCTTGCACCTGGCTACGAGGGTTGGGGTCCCGGGTTTGATTCCAGGCAAATAACTGGCGTATTTTTCCCGAAAGGCGAATTACTCCAACGGTCACAAGGGTGTGGTTAGTTAGGCTTAAGTTAGGTTCAAGTGTTTCCACTGGTCCCACACACTCATACTTACTATCATTTCATTTCATTGGGACATGGAAAGAGCCTCCACGGAAAGGATGTACGATTAGTACATTCGGGCGTCCCCTGGGCAGTGGTTCATTAGTACTGGCTGATCTTTCCACAAATTGAGCTACGAGTGATGTAGCCCAGACGCACAATATTATTATTATTATTATTATTATTATTATTATTATTATTATTATTATTATTACTAACATATTTTAAGGAACTGATTTTTTTTATCTCTCCGTGCCTCCTTACCTATTGTGCTAGTGATGAGGAAGGTATAGTTTAAAAGAGATGTGCCCGCATTTGCGTATAAGGAAATAGGGGGAAAAAAAGCTTTGGTACACCCGGATGGGTTTCAAACCCAGACTTCCCTTCATCGGCCAACCAAACTAAATTAGTCTGCCCTAACTGTGTGAGTTAAGAAGCTATTGCTACTTAATGTTTCTTTATGCTTATATAAAATATACTGTAAATGGTTCTGTTATGGTTCAATTTAAACCTCTTTTGCCGAAGTTTTTGCTCGAAAAAAGACTTGAACAATTGCAATATATGGAAATAAGTTATCCCAACGTCTTGGACAAGGCAACTAAAAATAAATATTTATCTTTCTATTCAAATTGTTACTGACTATATTTTCAGGGCTTTCCACTCTCATTCCACGCAATCCAAAAATGTTCTCCTTCTCTCACTTGACGCAAATATCGGTTCATTTCCTACACACTCATTTATTAATCTTTAACTCATTAGCGTAATTAATTTATGCATATAACCCGAACGTGTACTAAGACACGATAGAATAAAAAAAATCCGAATAATCCGAACGGCTCTTTGAAAGTGGTAGGGGGGAAAAAAATATGTGAATAGCCTCAACGGATAGAATAATGCGGCACAAAAAAACACCACATATTGGTGTAAATATTACACAGCTCACGGTGATTGGACGCATTGAGATTTTCACAGCTATCTCTCTGTATTTCGTCGAACAGGTTATTAGGGAAAATTAAAGAGCTTTTTTTTTTTCACAGGGAATTAAATAACTCGTGGAACAATTCGAATCCTCCCCCATTTTACACACACACCCGTGCACACACACACAAACACACAGTTCCGTTATAATATTACGTGCTTCACTTAGTTTTTCCGGTAGGGCTTGATGGCCCAGGTTCCTGTTTTACGCGGACCACATCATCAGCGTCCAACAAGACGGATCTATGTCCCGATATATGTATCTTTGAACTTTTCTGTCTGGGAATAATACAATATAGATGTGTTTTATCTATAATTGAAACACTATAAGCGCCTTAACTTCTTTTTTTCAGATCCATTACTGTTTCCAGCCTATAGTTTGGGTCAGTTTTTTTATTCAAGCCATATATTTTCCACTACCGGCTGGCTAGGCCTGTCGTAGCTTCATATGTCAACTTAAGGACAGGCACAACATCCAGTCCCTGTCCGTTAATTTATCAATGTGAGAAGGTAAAATCATATTCTCATCAATTATACATTTTTCGGCCATGCCGGGAATCTAACCGGGAACCCTTAGCTAAGTAGGCAGACACGCTACCGACTGAGCTAAGGTGTCAGACAATATCGAACTGCCCCGAAAGGTCTAGTATGTCACTTTCGCAATAGATTAGACTGCCGATGAGAGAGAGAGAGAGAGATCGGGGTTTGAATCCAATTCGAATGCAGAGAGGGTGTTTTTTCGAAATTATTTTCTGCTCTCCCTCCACGCAAATCTAGGTACACTTTCTTTAAATTCCACCTTTATCATCCCTACCATACTAGAGTAATTAGAGAAAATTCGTACAGACGGGTAGTAAGACACGGTGCTAAAAATAATAATAATAGAGCTCTCAATTAGATTAAATATAGTTGAAAAGTGACTCCTGGGCATGGGAATTGATCCAGGGTTCGATTCCCGTATACGGTTGTCATTATTCAACTATATATAGATGTATATATATTTTAAGCACCGCGTCTTACTACCCGTTCGGGTTGTACACAGATGTACTACATACGTTACGTTGTCAGGTATGGGGAGGGCTTAAAGAGGAAGTGTACCTACATTTGCGTGGAGCGGGAGTAGAAAACCATTTAGGGGGAACCATCCTTAGTACACCCAACTTGGATGCAAACCCTTATCTACCCACTATAGGCAATCCAGTATATTGCGGGAGGGACGCATTAGACCATTCAATCACCATCACGGGTATGTCAACCATATTAAATGTAATTAACACATGTACGGCCGCATTCGCAACTAATGTTAGTTTCCCCCTTCACAATACTATCTGTCCATGGTCAATATTAATTATATTTTAAACTATTATATTGGTATTGAAAGTTGTCTAGCATTGACGCATTAATACAAGAAAGTAGATCTATTAGTTTCATGGATTGTAAGATAAACAACCTTCTGGATGTGTTATTACAATATAGCTCTGATTTCAAATATTCTTACACCAATCTATGTGACCAATAGCTATCGCTTTTGTTAGATTATCTTATCTTGTGGTTTCCTGTCATCATTTCAAGCGAATGCTATCAGATAACGCAGCCACCTTTGACTCGGTAGTTGGCTTAATGCCACCACTTGTACAATTATTAACTGTACAAGTGGCAGCAATAAGCCAACTACCGAGTCGAAGGTGGCTGCGTTATCTGATAGCTCGTGATCTTAATAAAAAAATATCATACATTTGTAGCCGACGATTTCCGCACGTCCATCATAGACTCTGCCTTAAAATATGAGTGAAGAATGACCTGAAGCATGGGATGATTCCTGTATAGCTCAGTGGTTAGAGCATTGGCGGAGTAATCCAAAAGTCCCGGGTTAGATCCCAGTATCCAGGTTTCATTTTTCAATTTTCAGAATTTGATATCTAGATGGAGAATTCCTCACTAAAAAAAGCATAAATAATAGCTTCGGATATTTGATTCTTGTCAAGTATAGCCAAAACTATTACCAGAGCTTAACATATAACTATATGCAATATTATTAATATTAATTATAATCTCAACAGCTCTTGCATATTATTTGTCATAGTCATAATAATATTTTACCAGAAGGCTTTTAAATTAAGATTTATAATTTAATTCATTTGCGATAGTATTCAACGTGCACTTTCTGAACTGACTGAATATATCAGCACACGACTTAAAAACTAATTTAATCTATAACAGATTTAATAGGAACTAGACACAACAATCAGCCCCCGACCTTTAATTCATTTGTATGAAAGGGTAAATCCACATTTCAACTATGCCAGGAATCGAACCCAAGATTCTTAGCTCAGTGGAAAGACACGCCACTGACTGAGATAAGGTGTCGGACTTTAAATTAAGAGAAAAAGTCCTTTTTGTATTCCACGATGCCCACTAAAAATTTTCAAGACTAATTTAGCTTATTAGATTTTTTTATCACAGCTTTATATTATCATTTCAAGTTTTACTAATATATGATAATTAATCTGAAAGGGTAAGGATGAGAAAGAAAGCATTTTAAAGGTAATCTACTTGTAGTTTTGTAGAAAGTGAGGGGGAAGTCAACTATGAAATACCACTCTCTAGTAGAACCTATAGGTAATCTACCTGTAGTTTTGTAGAAAGTGAGGGGGAAGTCAACTAGGAAATACCACCCTCAGTAGAACCTATCGGGAATCGAGAACCGATCCCTCCCCATCATTAGCACGCCAATCTAATACGAGAGTGACGCCTTAGACCATTCGACCACTGAAGCGTGTACTAGAAAAATCAAACTAAATGTATCCACTGAAGAAATATTAATGGTTTTAGGGATTAGGATGGTTGAATTTAAAAGAAGTGTATCTTCATTTGCGTGGAAGGTGAATGGAAAACCATTTTGGGAAAACTACCCTCAATATACCCACCGATATTAGAACCTCGATCTCCTCATCATAGGCAGTCTAGTCTACTGCGAGAGTAGCGCGTTAGACCACGCAGCCACCTAAACGGGCTGGAATCCTATTATTATTTTGCATCACACAAAGGATGCGGTTTATTTATATCATAACGAATACAAACGGGGCACAAATTTTAAGTCTCGTCTAGGGCGCATGAGACCCTTGCGCCAGCCCTGCTTACACCCTTAACTAACTTCATCTCGAGCTTTTTTTTTTACCCCCTTCGATGGCCGAGTGGTCTCACGTGCTAATCTCGTGTTTGAATAGACTGCCGAAGACGGGGAGATCGGGGTTCGATACAAGTTGGGTGCACTGAGAATGTTTTACCAGTCTCCCTTCATGCAAATGCGGGTGCCTTCCCTCTAAATTAAACCTTTCTAACCCCTAAGCACTTAGTGTAATTAGTACATAGGCGTATAACCCGAATGGGTAGTAAGACACGGTGCTGGGAAGCTATTTTTTTTCTGGGGGGAGAAGGGGACTTAGTTAGTTTTTGTCAGGTGGTTCAGCGACGTGTCCGCACCGGCAGTGGCGGCCCATCGATGCGAAAACAAGGGAGGGGTTTAGAAGGTTAGTCCATGATACGCCGCGCCGGCTCGTATGTGTCTGTGTATTATGTGGCCCATATCATGCGAGGGGCGGTGGAAGGGAGGGGGGGAGGTCACACAAGAGTACCATGTGGGAGACAATGAAATTACATCGCGCGTTTGTAGTATGTTTAGGTATGGGAGATTACAATAAAGATAGGAGGTCCCATCTTTGTGGGTTAGTGTTTCCTATCAGGTTAGACGAGAGGAGCATTATTAATGTTAACACTCGCCCGTGGCTAAGTGGATAAAGAGACCGACCACAGCTTTAGATGACGCTAGTTCAACCCACAGGTGAAGGGATTAAGTAGCTATGTATGAGCGTCTGTCCCACTATTATAATACCTAGTTAAATAATCCAGGATCTAGGGCTCAGTGTGTGTTAATAGAAAGAAAGAAGGGCCTTTTAGAAAATAATTTTTTTTGTAGTCAACATTGATAATATTTCACTATATCATTAGTATTATTTTTAAGTTAATTGATTTTTATTTATTTATTTATCTGAGGTATTTAACGTGCACTCTCTGAACCGACTGAATATATCAACAACACACGAGAATTTCTATGAGCGAGAGCAAAAGGGCCTGCCAATTTTGTCGGGAAAGTTATGTTCACATACCTTCCAGGGTCCTTTTACTCGTACATGCCACAATCGACACGGGACCGACGACTTTAGTTCCCCCACGTCGACTACGGCTGGGTTTGAACCCACGAACATCGGGTTCTAGGCCACCTAGGTCAACCATAGTTATTGATAATATCTATCAAAGCTGACAGAAGAATATCACATGACTTGACGTGTGAATACATTAAAGTAGATCTAGTAACCTTCTAAACTGTCATTTGAGGGCCCTTCTTATTAAAATTGGACTGTAGTTCGAAAGTCATGTGTTTATGTAATCCATGTCTCTGGATGGCATTAGTCAGAAACTCAAATAAAAACAACTTATTACTAGTAAAATAAAGAACAATATAAATAATCAATTGCAACTGTGAAGACCTTGAACAATAAACAGGTTGGATAGTGCTATCATAAGACCGGTTCTAGTCAACGGCCAGAGCCTATGTGACCTTAGTATCAAAGTATTAAGAAACTAGTTGTAAGAGGTTTTAACCTGCTTTTGTTTCGGTAGTACCTATTTTATCGAAAATCCTATTTAGATATAAAATAAGCCTTTTGGGTGGCTATACACATTGGCGTACCCAGGATTCATTGGGGGGGGGGGGGGTAGTTTCATTGACCAACTATGTGGGGTCCCACGGAAAAATATGAAAATTTAATTACTGAAAAATGCAAATGCATCAAAAGAAATACAATATATCCAAAATAATTTAAAATGTATAAAAATTGTCATAATTCTGTAATTATTATGATTATTAAGTTTTTATGAACAAATTTTTATTCATGCATACTGTTATCATATACAAACATGTGAGTTTCAATAAATTGTATTTTGGAAATCTAATTTATAAAATTATTTTATGAGCTAAAATCTGAAAATTCAAATAAACAACTTGCATTAAATCTTAACACACAAAATCACTTTTGAACTAATTCACTTTAGTCTTATGTTAATTTTCCTTGGTTTCATAGAAAGTTCATTGAGAACTTCATCCTAACCATTTGGAAAAATAATATCTGGACAAAACTGGTCCATATCTACCCAGAACTGGGGCAAATCGGGCATTTCCAGATCTGGCCAATTCCAGTTACGGGCCATATCTGGCATTTTCCCACATGGGTCCGTAACTGACACCTCTGTATGTATGTACATGAAGCCCATTATATCTGTTTACATTTGTAGAGTTCCTTATGTATGATTTCAACAGCTTTAGGGACGAGAAAGAGGTACGTGGGTAGCGAGGTCTGGGCGGGGGATTCAGCCCTGAACCCCCCTTGGCTGCGCCAGTATAAATACATACCTAATCACGTACATACAGCTTAAAAAACCACAACTCCGTACTTAATTCATCTTCACTAACTTTATCCACACTTCTCTATCCTTACATACTTCCTTTGCGTCAACAACATCAACACACCGATTCAGAGTCATGCATGTTCTCTTATTCTTAAAACTCTTAATGTTTCTGTCTTACACACATTCATCTACAAAATTTAGCCACATCTTATATTTACGGTTATTAAAATGTATGCTAAGACTATTTTCATATAAGGTAGTAAGACGTGGTGCTAGATAAAAACATATATTTATACGTCAAGGCATGTCATTTGAAACTGTCACTTTTGAAGTTTTGATACATTAAATTACCAAAACCTATAAAATAACCTTAATAATATATTAACATATCAACAATGTTGATATCAAAAAAACTATAATTTATTTTTGCTTTTACTTTCTCTCGACTCCTTGGAGAGAGAGATATTTTGATCGTACAAAAAATAAAATCAAACTAGATATTTTAATAAATGTTGACATTTCATGACCCCTTGGAACCGAACAAGTTGTTTACAGAATACCATCTGTCTGTCTGTTTCTCGACCTAGAGCCTAAACCATTATACTGATCGGGTTAAGACTTGGTATTTAAGGTTTCTATCAGGTTTCCCCGAGGAGATTTTGGAATTAGATATCAGACTATAACATTAAAGCCAGAGGGCATAAAGAGAATAAAAACTATTTTCTCGAAATCCGCTTTGACAATTTTGATTCAACTTATATCTACGGGGGTTTGTGAAATATAAAATTGATGGTTCTGTTCTTTGATGAATAGAAATGTGTATCTTTTCTAAATTCTTCTGTAACCGTGTATATTATTTCATATATGCTCTTTGGTTGAATGTTTCGGAAAAAATATATGTTATTTAGTTTCACAAACCAAGAGTTTTAAGTAAATGTCTATTTTAAGATAAAGGATAGAGAATGTCTGTGCGGTGCACTATACCACTTATTTTCTAAAAGCTTCTTCTTACCAGAATCCTATTGTACAGTACATCACGTCTTATACAATGTTCTGTAAAAATGGAAAGATAGATAGTGAAATCGATAGACGAGTGAATATATCTCGGGGAGTAGTTGAATGTATGTGGACTATTGCAAAGAATGAAGTTGTATCGAAAGAGGCAAGATGGGAGTTTATAAAATTGTGTTAACGCCAACATTTGTTTTGTGGATGTGAGGCGCGGGTTTGACAGAAGAAATACAAGAGCAAGGTGAATGCGGTTGGAATGAGATATCTAATAAATGTATGTGGAAAAACTCAGTCAGTAATGAGGGGGTGCTGAAGGAGTGCGGTTTGAAAGGGAATCCAATAGGACAATGTGAAAGAAGCGTTTTAAGTTGGTTTGAGCATGTTGAGAGGATGACTGTGGATTGAGTGACGAAGCAAATATATGAAGGTAGAGTGCGTGGATCAAAAGGAAGGGGTAGTCATGTAAAACGTGGCTAAATGTTTTATACGAATGTGTGAAAAAGCGGAACAATACGAGTTTTAGTAATAAAAGAGCACCGCATTCATGACTCGGTGTATGGATGTTGTTGAAGCGAAGAGAATATGCAAGGATAGGGAAGTGGGGAGAAAGTTAGTGTAGACTAAATACGGAGTTGTTTTTAGATGTATGCACAGTTTCTTGCCAACCCCGTAAGGAAATGGCGTGCTTGGGAATGTATGTATGCCTATGTTTCTGTATGCCTATATGTCTGTAGGTCTGTATGTAGGTATGTATGTATGTATATATGTATGTATATGTATGTATATATGTATATATGTATGTATATATGTATGTATGTATGTATGTATGTTTGTATGTATATATGTATGTATATATGTATGTATATATGTATGTATATATGTATGTATGTATGTATGTATGTTTGTATGTATATATGTATGTATGTATGTATATATGTATGTATGTATATATGTATGTATATATGTATGTATGTATATATGTATGTATGTATGTTTGTATGTATATATGTATGTATGTATGTATATATGTATGTATGTATGTATATATGTATGTATGTATATATGTATGTATGTATGTATGTATGTATGTATGTATGTATGTATGTATGTATGTATGTATGTATGTATGTATGTATATATGTATGTATGTATGTATGTATGTATATATGTATGTATATATGTTTGTATGTATATATGTATGTATGTATGTATATATATGTATGTAATGGTATGTAATGGTATGTTATGTTATGTTATGTTATGGTATGGTATGGTATGGTATGGTATGGTATGGTATGGTATTGTATGGTATTGTATGGTATGTATTGTATGGTATGTATGGTATGTATTGTATGGTATGTATTGTATGTAAGTATGGTATGTATTGTATGTATTGTATGTATATTATGGTAGGTATTGTATGTATTCTACGTATTGTATGTAATGTATGT
The DNA here is from genome assembly GCA_902155825.1 of Timema genevievae. Lineage (NCBI taxonomy): Eukaryota > Metazoa > Arthropoda > Insecta > Phasmatodea > Timematidae > Timema > Timema genevievae. Next base: position 41,828 of record CABFWO010000858.1, on the reverse strand, counting down.
ATTGTATGTATGGTATGTAATGTATGTATTGTATGTATTGTATGTATTGTATGTATTGTATGTATTGTATGTAATGTATGTAATGTATGTATTGTATGTAATGTATGTATTGTATGTAATGTATGTATGTATGTATGTATGTATGTATGTATGTATGTATGTATGTATGTATGTAATGTATGTATTGTATGTAATGTATGTATGTATGTATGTATGTATGTATGTATGTATGTATGTATGTATGTAATGTATGTATTGTATGTAATGTATGTATGTATGTATGTATGTATGTATGTATGTATGTATGCAGGGATTTGTGAAGATCACTTTTCAAACGCAAAAGCAGAAGTCGAAACGAAGTTTAAACATTTGAAGCAATGTCAAAGAAGTTTATTTGTTGTTGCTCACTTAAAACTAATTTAAAATTTTAAATAATCCATACAATCTCTAGGTAAAGAGAAAGGCTTAGAAGAAAAAACAAAGAACAATATATTTATACTGAGATTTTTGAATTTATCCATACACCACGTCTTACTACCCGTTTGGGCTATATGCTTATTTACTAACTACGATAATCTGTTTGGAGATGAGGAAGGTTGAATTTAGAGAACGTGTACCCACATTTGCGTGTAAGGAAAGAGGAAAGACATTTAGGACCAACCATCTTCAGTACATCCAAACGGGATTTGATCCCCGATCTCTACATTATTGGCAGCCAAGTCTATTGCGATAGTGACGTCTTAAAACATGCGGCCACCAAAGCTGGTTTTTGAGGTATTAAATTCATATTTTGAAACTTAAATATAAGTATAAATAAAAAACCTGTGTAATATGAATAGCACAAATAGGTTTTTTTAAACTTGTAATTTTTTTTTAAGAGGTACTCTTACCTCAAAGCACATCTCAAACCACACCTACCATCTCCCTCCCCCTTCCCTTTTAATCTTTTCTTCACGTTTACTTATTCGTTTCTGGTTGTCCTTGAAGGAAAAATTTATACCACCGTATAACTTAACCATTTGATATTTTTTGTTCAAAAATAATTTCTTCCTCGTCATAACTGTGGTATTTCCCCATTAATATCGAGAGTTGTTAGAAAGAAAGAAAAAAAAGTGCGTCATTTTGAAGAAAAGCTTCGACGAGTTGTAACTCCAGTGATATTTATCGAATGAAAGCACGAGTAAGTCCAGTGAGAATGTAAAAAGAATTGTTGTGCGAATGTGATGTGAGAATTACTTTGTCACGGTGGCGGTTATGTCGGTTAATAAGTGAAGTGTACACAGTCTCTCGGCGTTTTGTTTTTTTAAGTTACTCAACAGTCTTGAGAGGCGCGCTAGTTTACTCTCTTGCTCTCGTAAACAAAACTGTGGGAAAAAGTTTTCCTCACCAACGGTCATTGTTTCAACGTTTTAAAAAAGTGTCTTAGTTTAAAGTTGGTGGAAAGTGGTTCAAGTTTTATGGAAGTGCTAACGTTTTAATATCTGTGCGCTAAATTTTTAAATAAAACTGTGATCAAATTACGTCAAGAATTTAAAAATTGTTCAGGTAAGATTTTTTTTTTCAAATTTACAATATTTTTGTTGTATTTATAACTCAATAAAAATAATTAACAATATTATCACACGTCAGGGTTACGCGTTTTAATTACTCTGTTAGGGTAAATATACCAGCCTTTTGCGTTTAGGGAAGGTGGGAAAAGATTTAAGAAACCCCTCACTCAGTAGGCTCAACCAAGATTCGAACCCTAACTCCCATTTAACCGACAAACCAGACTATAGTAGGATTTTGGTAGAAGAGATCTATTAGAAAACATAGTTTTAATTTGCGGCAAACATGGTTTATATTTTACTACTTTATTAGAGTTATTTTATAGGTATTAATAATATCTATCTAAGGTGACAGATACAGATCACATGACTTTACGTATGAATATATTAAAGAAGTTTTAGTAACTTTTGTAAATGTCAAATAAAATATTTCCTACCAGAACACTACTGTAGATGAGCTTTACATTCAACCCACATGCCCACCGAAGCGGACAATTGCAAAATAAAATGTTTTAAGTCAAGAGCAAATAGTTATTTACCTCGGGTATAATGTCAGACTGACAGATAATTTAATACAGTAATATACTGCAAGACCAAACTCAGTTATTGTTTAAAAAGTTAAAAGAGAATTATAAGAAACGGTGATATCTGATGATAAATGCATAGTTTGAGATATGAAATTACTTACCATTACAAATATGTATATCTATTTATTTATAATACAAATATTTTATTCGAAACATATTTATAAAACAAATAACTTTCAAGCTATACGAAGAAATCGGATATAACGATTTCGATTAAAATTCGTATCTAGGTGTTGATTAAGATTATAAATAAACTGGCTATTTTCATTTTCCCATAAAAATAGCTTTTAGGGTATTTTACAAAAGCGGATATTTCCGTATGTTCGCAACTATTTGAGATACTAAATAACTTATCAATGCAAAATTGTAGTACTATTAAAAATAATTTTTTCTATATGAAATACATTTTATGAAAACAACAGTTTCTGAGATATTGGCAACTATATTAATACAATGTTGTGAGCTTTAGTTGTAAATATATACTACTTAAGTTTTGACGCAATAATTCTCCAATACCATAGAGTAATTAAATATAAGTAAGTCTCTCAAAAAGTTTATGTTATTTTTCCTTAAACCTTTTAGGAGAAATGTTTGTACAGCAATGATCTATCTCCATTTTAGACTCAATAGTCACTATTTACATTTTTATTGGTCAAATTTATAATTGAGGAATTTATTATCAATGCGCTGACCTGAAGATGTGCAACACCTAATCAATCGGAGGTTGAAATTTTAATATGAAGTGTTGACCCTTGTGGACCCAATATTAATCTTTTTTATTGGTCCAAACATACAAATGAGTACATTAATTCTTTAAAAATAAAAACATAAAATTTAAAATTTAAAACCGAGCTCAAAAAAGTTGTATATAGTATAGTGCAATTTATGCTTGGGTTTGCTAGTGTATACTATTTAGTTTCACATATATTACAAGTTATGAGTAAATGTCTCCATTTTTAAACAGTAGATCGAGAAAGTCCGTGTGGGGTTCCGTACTATTTATTTTAAAATCTAGCATCTCACTTTAATCTATTTATAGCGGAGATATAATGCTTTTCCTTAGAGAAACAAAGAATGTTTAATAAGTGACTCATGATTGATATTTAAATGCTTGGATAAGAGGACAGAATCTAAGCTTGTATTTGAGTTAGTATGATACACTTTTTTGATATTTCATATAGATACCCACCTCGGTGGCGTAGTTGGCTTACGCGCTAGTTTCGTGTTGAGCTGGAATGTTGAGGACGGGGGATCAACGTTCGAATCTCGCTCGGGTGAACTGGGGGTGTGGTGGTGGTGGTTCCTAAATGGTTTTCCACTCTCTTTCCACGCAAATGCGGATTCACTTTTTCTATATTCAGACTTCACAATTTCTAACCCATTAGCGTAATTAGTACTTACGCGTACAACCCGAACGGGTAGTAAGACGTGGTGCTAAGTATAAATATTTCATATAGGTAAATAGATGGTACTACAAAATCGCACAAACTTTCTAATAAAGTATATGATAAATTTATTTTTTAGCACCGCGTCTTACTACCCATTCAGTTATACACCTATGTACTAGTTACGCTAATGTGTTAGAAATGAAGAAGCTTGAACTTAGAGAAAGTGTACTCATATTTGGCTGGCGCTAGAGGGTGAAAACAGTTTAGGAAAAACTACTCTCAGTACATCCAACTGGGATTCGAACCCCGATCTCCCCGTTATCGACAGTCTATTCTATTGTGTGTGAAACTTTAGACCATACGGCCACCGAGGTGGGTAAGTTTTCCTTAGAAAAATACTCACATCATCTTATTAGTCACAATAAACACTCTCCAGTTGTAAATTTTAAATAAAACTGTTCTAACATTTTTGAGCAAATTTTAAATTAAAAAATCAATTATTTATAAATTATCCTTAAATTATTTTTAAAATGTAAAAATAAAAATATATTCTTATATATATCTTGAAAAGTAATTTCCAAACATACATTTTGAACTAAATTTTCAAGGCTATTTCTATACGTTGATGAACAAATTTCATGACGTACTGTACTTGCTTTTACCTATTTTTCTTTATTAAAACAATGAGGTAAGACTACTAAATCGCGGGATATAAACAACATTAAAAGAACAAGAAGCTAGAAAAATAGACTTACCATTAAAAACTGCAGGCCCAGAGGACAATAAATATAATTTTAAACCAATACATTACAATATTTGATCGAGTTAAGAAATAAATACAAAATCATCTATATTTTTTAATTTATTTCCAGCACCATGATATCGTGAAACATTATGGTTTTCCACCGACAGGGGAAGGACCCTTTCCATTTTGGAAGAAGAAGTGCTGCCATCTTCACTCAGCTACTGATACTATTCCTGGCTTCAAGTAAGAACATTTATAAATAAAGTTAAGATAATTATGGATTAAATATCAAAAATATTCTATTTGATAATTACGGTTATAGCCGCATCTAAATATCATATTCTTTAAATTGAAAAATTAAACCTGGACATGGAAATCGAACCTGGGACCTATGGCTTAGCACGACAATGCTCTTCCACTAAGCTATTTAGGAATCGTCCTGGCCTAGGGTCATTCTTATCTCATATGTTATGGAAGTATCTTATAGCTCGTGATTTTAATTGATCACACATTATGTAGCTGACGATTCCCACACGTCCATCACAGACTATGCCTTAAGATATGAGTGAAGAATGACCCTGAACCACAGACAAATAATATATCCAGACACACAACCTCCAGGTTAAAATGGTTGCGCTCTTTTTTGGCAGCTTGAGTCCTTCACCACTAGGGTCGCTGTGGTTAGTCCTATCATCACCCAGCAGTGACACTAGCGAAGCCCAGTGTTGAAGGACTCAAGCTGGCAAAAGGAGCGCAGTGAAACCCCCGTAAGGTTGAGAGTCTGTTTCTTACTTGTCTGTGTCCTAGGTCTACCAACTGGTCTAGTGCCCTGGGCACGGGATGGTTCCTGGATAACTCAGTGGCTATAGCATTAGAGTACTAAGCCAAAGGTCCCCGGTTCAACTCCAGTGTCCAGGCGTAATTTTTCAATTGAAAGAATATGACGCTTTGATAGTATTTAATCAAACATTTGGTAAGGAGAATATAAATAGTCCTATTTATTATTTAATCAAAAATGACTAAAGTACATTGCTTGAATTAATACATGATCTAATTTTTATATTGTTCATCAAAATTATATAAAATATTGTGATTTTTCCACCAAAAAATCCTTTAGCGTTTAACTGTCAGTTTGGTTATTTTGTTCCTAGTTCCGAAAAAGTTATTATTTTTTTAAATGTCACTACCCTAGCGAATAAACGGTCCCAAATATTTTGTTGTACTATCCTGGTGTGAAATTCGAACTTATTATTCATAAATACTGAAACACAATATGTTTGTCTGGTTTGTCGAATGTGCAATTTTGCAAAATCTCATCAAATGAAAGATTTTTCAAGCGAGGTTCTGAGTTGTAGCTGTGTGGCTGGTTTGTGCTGATATTTCAATAAACTATCATTTGAAAATATATCCTAATGGAATCCTTTAAAAATCAATACACATTTATTTTCAACAAGAAACATTTTTTTCAAATTATCTGTCAGGGTAGACAGAGTTCTGATCTCAAAAAGTAACCTAATTTTAATTAAAAATCTTAAATTTAATACAGTCACATTTTGTGATCAGAAATTTATATTTTACCTATTTTGATAGATAAATGCTTAATCTCGGTCACAAATGTTCTCCAACATAGAAGTCAAAGGTCTATTCATGCCTGACAACATTTTCATGATTAGACTATACATATATATTTACTAATGGAAATTAAAAGATTGTGCAATGTATTTGGCACCGATTTATTTCAGTGTGTCAGCGAAAATATTGTTATTTTATTTTGTTTTGAGTGTACACATGTTTTCATTACAACAATTTCTAAGTCTAACCATAGCACATGTTTCCGTGATCCACGTCTTAATACCCATCCTGGTTATCCTCATATTGACACTTGTGGGGTAGAGACGAGGATGGTAGAGTCTTAAAGATAACGTACCCGCATTTGCGTAGAGAAATAGGGAGAACCCATTAGAGAAAACTACCTTAGTTCACCCTTCTTGGTTTCGAACCTAACAACATTCAAGTATATTAAAAGTTAAACGCCTCAGACAACGTGACCTCTGATGCGAGTCTCCAACAATTAGACTAATTTAAGGACGCGAGATGAATAGGATTAATTTATATCAAATACATCCATATTCACCAAAAGTGAGGATGAGAAAAATCTTAGTATATCAAAATGTGGAGAAGGCACCAAATGATCTCTTTCAAATTAAACTATGGGTCCCGGGCTCAACTACTGAAATGGCCGAAAAAGTTATCATTAGTGAAATGTGGGTTTCCTCTTTCACCAATGATAACATTTTCGGATGTGCCTGCTCTAGATTTAAGTTAGTTTATGAATTGTGTGCTGATATAATCAGTCGATTCAGAAAGTGCACGTTAAATACCTCAAACCCGCCTCGGTAGTCACGTGGTCTAACGCACTAATCTCGTGTTGGACTAAACTGTCTAAGACGGAGAGTTCGGGGTTCGATCCTGGTTGAGTGCACTGAGTTTTTTTTTCTAAATGGGGTTCCATTCACCTTCCAAAAATGCGGATGCACTTCTTCTCAATTAAATCTTTCTAGTCCCTAAGCCATTTGTGTAATAATTAGTACATAGGCGTCTAGCCCGAACGGGTAGTAAGACGTGGTGCTAAATATATACCTCAAATAAATCAAAATTAAATTATATATATCAATAGTGACAGATAAAACTCACATGACTTGACGTATGAATAAGGTAAAAAAGAGCTAGTAGCTTTTTTTTAGCTGTCAGATGATCCAACTAAAAGTACAACCATTTAAGAAATATCTAATGTACAGGAAATATCACAAAAATGGGCCAGTTTATAGTTGGACCTAAACTAAAAATCTTATCACTTTTTGTAATAGGAAATGTACTATTAGATTTTTTTATTTCTTTGACCTCAATATATATAATCCTGGCCACCAGCGACTGTACCAAGTGTTGACATAAAATCTTACATTTTTACAATCTGGCGACCCCTCGGAGTGAGGAACTATTGTGATCATCCAAAAATTTGAATGATAGATTTTGGATGAATTGACGTTTCATTCATGATCCCCTGAACACACTAAAAAAAAAAGTGGTTTTCACGATGCCGTTTGTCTGTGTGTCTATATCTCGACTTAAAGCCGACACCGGTTTACTGAAAACTTGGTGTCTAGGCTTTTCTTTTGGATTCCCCACAGGGATTTTTGGAATTAAATATCAAACCCTAAAATTTAAGGTAGTTTATTTGTGGTAGAAAAAGAGCAAAAGTAGTTTTCTCAAAATACTCTACAATTTTGATTAAAATTCGTATCTAGGCACTGTTTGACATTATAAACAAAATGATTCATCTCATTTTCCTGGAGGTACTGACATTTTTTTAAATACAAAATAAGTAATAACCTACAATTACAAAATTATTGTAAGACTATTAAAATTAAAAATAAAAATATTTGAACCAGGCCTTTATTTTCATAAAACCAACAGTTTTCAAACTATAAGTAATTTTTTTTTAAATGGAGGCAAGTGAAATGGTGAGTGATTGTTATGCTCTTTGGTGAACAAAGTTGGCTCAATATGTTTCTGTAACAGTGTATATTATTTATTTAATGCTCTTTGGTGGACTGTTTCTGCAATTATGTCTATTATTTCCTCAGACTTATCTTACGAGTTTCAATTAAAGGACTCACTTTTTTTGGCAAAACTAACGAAAATGTTTGTTCGGTGGGGCGTAACATTTATTGTTTGCGTCTGTGTGGATAAATGGTATGGCATGAAGGGTTCAAGATTCATTTGACTCTCATTGTCTCGAGTCAACCATCAATTTGTAATACACACACACACACACGCATGCACGTGAGCACGTGATGACTAATGTATCGGTCAGTGACTTGATTAAACATCTCGTTGAATGTGTGTAGTTGATGGAACACTAACATTGCACAATACTCCTCGTCATTACCAACAGCTGGTCGCGCTACTAGTACAGTATGTTCGTCAGTACACTGGATATCATCTCTGAGGTAACTGCATGGTTACTTTTGGGAAACAGCTTTGTCGTTATCTCGTTTGTTTGTGGTTGATCTTCTCTCAAATATAAGATAAGTTTCGCAACGCCGGTTAGTCAAGGTTGCCAGTAGTTCCTTCTTACCCCCAACAAACCACCTTCAGATATAACTGAGACTGGGGAGAGTTGGTAACAGTTAACTGAGAGAGAGAAAGAGCGTAGATAAAGATTTTCTCCAACTCTGCAGTTTTGTAGCGTCGTCAATGCTATCGGCTTCCTCTCAAACGTAGCATCGCCTAATTGACACGATATAATACAAGATAGAGTCGGTTTTCTGTTTATTGATACGGTCCAATTTGAGTAGAAAGGGTCTCTTCGGGAATACAAACATTTTGTTTGGGGTCAGACACTCTATCTCAGTAGGTAGCGTGTCTGTCTACTGAGCTAGGAGTCCCGGGTTCGAGTCCTGGCATGGCTGATAAATTTATCATTGATGAAAGGTGTGTTCCCCCTTCCATAGTGATGAATTAACGGCAGGGGGCTGGATGTTGTGTCTGTTATAAATTTTAAGTTAGTTTAAAAGTCGTATGCTGATATAATCAGTTGGCTCAGAAAGTGCAAGTTATATACCTCAAATAAATTAAATTAAAAATGAACTTTTGTTTGCGGCCAAAATTGATTACATCTTACTCTTTAGTCTTTTTTTACACGCATATGTAGGTTACTGATTACGTTAATGTGCTAGAGATGAGGAAGGTTGAATTTTGAGAAAATATACCAGCATTTGCGTGAAAGAAGAATGGAAAACCGTTTAAGAAAAAACACTCTTAGTACACCTGATCGGGATTTGAACTCTGATCTCACTATCTTTGGCAGTCTAGTCTATTGCGACGGAAACGTTGGTCTATTTTCTCACCTGTGTTGATGGTATACGAGAACAGTACAGTATATTAATTAAATATCCATCACTATTTTTCTAACCTTCTGAGCAGCCAGAAAAAACCCTCAATATTTTTCACTTTTATTTTAGTAAATTCTCTATTTTTTCGTAGCTGAACTATTTTTAATAAAAACTTTTATCTAAAATCAAATGAATTTTTATTTTAATAGTACCTTTCAACCTTCTTCATTTTTCTCATTCTAACCGTTTGAGGCTTGACATTTAACTCGATATCCGCACCCCCAAGAGACACGATCTGGTGATCTCCAGCCAAACAGGAAGAGGTTTGGGACTTCATAACCCCTAGGATGTAATCAAAATAGGTCACATGCAAGTTGGGGTGTGATACAAAGTAGGTTGCCTCTATAATTTTGACAAAGTTTACTGTAAATTAAGTGTGCGGTCTTATGGGAAATCCGTGAACTTACACGTGGCCTTCCAACGTAAATAGGTTCCCCGACCGCCGATGAAAAGCAAACCGGCGTTCGAATCCCGGTTGGGTGTACTGAGGGTGGTTTTTATTAAATGGTTTTCCAATCTACCTTCATGAAAACGCGGGTACTCTTCCGCTAAATTCAACCTTCCTCAACCCTAGCACATTAGAGCAATTAATACATAAATAAGTATAACCCGAACGGGTAGTGAGATACTGTGCTAAAAATAAATAAATCAAGGTGTTTCATTATGTAACTTTGTTGTCGGCATAACCTTGGGAACATGTATAATTACGACATACTTATATTGTATTCATAATAAATTAATTCGTGCAATTTCCTGTGAAACGTTTGTGTGAAACGTAAATGAGACATTTGAAAAGGGATTGGGCACATGTATAGTATTAAAACGCAATAAAGAACCAACCACAACCCTCTTTTTTTTTATAGCTTCCCCTCACCTAATTAATTGAAGTTTTACGTCATAATCATATTAACTTATTATTGAAATATTTTTTTTTATCGTTGGTAATTTAACATTGATTTTCAAATTTCCACATCACATGTTACCCTGCTTAAAACTTATCAGGAAAAACTTAAATATAGATTTTCATCATTTAAAAAAATATATTTGTTCTTCTTTACGTAGGAGGTCCTTTTCATATATTTTTTAAATTTAATGTTAGTAATATTATTAAATTAAAAGTCCTAAACATCTTGAATAGACTGAGATATAATGTAGTTTTGAAGAAAACACTTCTTTGAAATCATGTAATTTTTCTCATTTTTTTCCCCCTTTCAATTTTTGTAAACTTTTTTTTTTGATCACCGCGTACCACTATTGCCCATTCGCAAATTCTACTCCTAGTGCATAAAAGTTGGTCCAAATATTGCACATATTTTCTTATTTCCGTAAACATTTTTGGTTTTATCTTCGTACTGTACATCAACAATCTAACTATTTATGCCAAAATAACGACAACAGAATAATTTGAGTTTGATGTGCTAACGCCTCGTTTATAGTCCAATTTTCATAGAAAGGGCCTTTTAAAAATGCCACTTTCTATCTATTATCTATCAAAAGTAGCAAGTACAGTTCACATGACTTGATGTATGAATACGCGAAAGTAGATCTAGTAACTTTTCTAGACGTCAAATAAGTATTTTCCTAAGAAAATTTAACTGTTAAATTGGTATTCCTGAGTTGTATGTTAGTAAAATATATTTATTTTTAATAATAAATACTATTGCATACAATAAAGGATAAGAATCATATTTTTGAGTTGCTAAAATTTCTTTTAACGTAATGCAAACCAAGATCAAAAACACACAAATTTCGACCATGCCATCATATCCTCTAGGCCTGTTAGCCCTAAAATATATTTAGGGGAAACATTATCTTATTATTTGGGACACTAATTACATATCAGTTGAATTAAATACAAACAATCGTAGTCGTTTTAGAGACACTCACCTTGTTTTTTTGGGGGGGAGGGGACTTTTAGATACTAAGTTATAATTAGTTCTTTGAGTTGTGAGCCATAAGCATACGTAAGTACTTTAATTACCCATCATTCATTTGTTTGTGACAGAGAGACAATGGATAGATAAGGGATAATTTTGGGAAGGACATTGACTTGGTATATTTACATAGTGATAAAACGTACTTTCACGTCAATTTTGTTTACATAAGTCATATTAATTTATTTATACTACGTTTATTTTGAGAGAATATAAAATATAATATTATATTAATTACACATTAATATCATAGACAAAATATATGGAGAGGTAATATCTAACTAAATAGCAAATATATATATATACAAATATAAACATAATTATATATTATATCTGTTATAATAAGAACAGTTATGTGGTCTAGTGGGCAGAGTTTCTGGCTACAGTTCCATCCAAAAGTTCTGAGTTCTATTCCCGGCGCTTTCAAAATTTATTTCTGAAGAGCAGTGGGTCAAACTCGGCATCATGAGGACAAATGAGAAGCCACTTGAATAAAAAAAAAAAAGTAGCACCTCTGGTTTAGAAAATTAGGAGTAACGGCTGGAGGGATCCTTGTGCTGACCTCATGACACCCTCTATCCGAAAATGTTGGCACTATCACCACTAACGGTGGCGGCCTCTCGGTCAGTATTTCTCGCTTGTGGGCTCAAGTCATGGAGTTTTTTTTTCTAAAAGAATATTTTGTATAACATGTTTTCAGTAATAATTTAAAATTAATATATTAAAAATGGTTAAAACTGATAAATACTCATTAATCTACTAACATCACGGTGTAATATAAATATATCTTTCTCAGATTTCCAAGCATCGACCTGATGCTTACCAATCTATGATTAACAATTATTTTTGAAATTTAAAACTACTGCTCGTTCAACTTTATAATTTCAAGTTAACGTTTCAGTGAATACTACAACTAGTAAACAAACAAAAAAAATATAAAAAACAAGTGGATACTCTTGTCACCGTAAAAAAATATTTGATGGACGTTTATGACAAGCGAATAATACGTGAACTATAGAATGTTAACGGGTGGGAGATATCTACTCTGACAGTTCCCACAATGATCAGATGCAGTACATCAAGGATGTACAAACTTATATTACGAAAATTGTAATCCGAGAGATAAGAATAGGAATACTATTTTAAAGGAATTTCACCCACGGGAAAAGGAACGGGAAAGCTTAAGTGATAAATCAAATACGCGAAAACTTTGACTTCCAAGTCACCGTAAAACCAGTCCACTTCAAGCTAGACGCCGTAGACCACGTGATCATCAGATGAGGTGCAATTTAACTATACATATATAATTTTAATAATAATCATTTTAGTTGTAATTAGGAGAAAGTGTAAACTACCAATATAAGGAGCACATCTAGTTATCACAAAAATAAATAATAATAGGTATAACCATACAGTCAACTAATCAAGATAATATGTGATAAATTGTAAGAAAATTATATTTAAAATAAACGTTTATTTTAAATATAATTTTCTTACACTTTATCTCATATTATCTTGATTAGTTGACTGTATGGTTATACCTATTATTATTTATTTTTGTGATAACTAGATGTGCTCCTTAAATTGTTTATTATTAAATTGACTTCAGCACAAGATTTAAGACTTGACCATCACACCAATGCCTCAAATAAAAAAGGTCAAACTTTCTGGTAAAAAAATATCGGTTGCGTTCTATTGTTTAATATAGGGTACCGCTCACCCGCTTTTTTCTTTTCGTAAGTTGGAATTTGTTTTACTCGATAAAATGACAATCCCCTATATTTATATTTTTCAAATGCATCCCCCTTAGTTTTTTAAAAGCTTTCAATGTGAGCCCTGTGGTAAAATGTGTTCGACGCGCCTCCTATAAATAAATGATTTCTTGAAATTTGCAAACGTTGTCAAGCTACAACCTTCAACAATCACCCATTGTTTCAGTGAGGGGGAGGTGGGGGGAGATATTTATTTTAAAAGCTTTCAGTTTGACGCGCACCACTTTGTTTGATCACAATGTAAACTTCACTCGGGTTTGGCCAGACTGACAAGCGTGCGAGCGAGAGCGCAAGCGACTGGGTGTCCAAACTGGCGAGCGTGCGAGCGCGTAATTAGCAGATAGCTCTCGATAGTCGTTGACGAGGAGTCTCCGAATCTTGGCTCAGTGAACTGAGGGGGTTTTTTGACAAGGGATTTATTGTGGTTTTCTCATCCTCTCTCCACGCTAATGGTGATTCTTATTTGTAAAGGCCTACTTTGATAATATTGACGTATTTTAACATATCAGTTTTACATATATATATATATACACACATATACGTATAGTTTATGATCTTAACAATTAAATTAGGCCGGTAGATAGAACTGGTTCTATTTTTCAAGCGCGAGCGCTCAGTCGCTCGCTCCAGTCTGGCCACCTCTCATTACAACCAATGTGTTCTATTTTATATTTTAGTCGCTCGCCCAGTCTGGCCGCCCCCTGATTTCACGTGATCACAATAATATTGGCCCAGTGGTGGGGCGGTCAGTGCGCCTGGCTACGAACATAGTGGTCCTGGGTACGATTCCACGGCTGGTACCGTGGGTATTTTTCCTGAAAAGGGAATAATCCCCCCATTCACCAGAGGTTGGTAAATTAAGCTTGAGTTAAGTTAATACTTATACCGGCTCCACAACTCTATAATCATCAAATCATCTCATGGTGGGTACGACGTGCATATACAACCTTCTATGGTTGTTTCCTGAGCAACGTTTTGTACAACCTTCTATGATGTTTCCTGAGCAACGTTTTGTACAACCTTCTATGATGTTTCCTGAGCAATGCTTTGTACAACCTTCTATGGTGTTTCCTGAGCAACGTTTTGTACAACCTTCTATGGTGTTTCCTGAGCAACATTTTGTTCCCACAAAGTGGTTAAAGGTCTACACATAAGGCGACCGAGCCTGGATGTCATGTCCTTCCCGCTCATATACGACATTCGATAAAAAAAAAGTATGGTTAACACATATCAGTGACATGAGAGCCTTTACACTATCTATCCAAAATTAGTGTACATGGAAGGTAAGCTTACAATAATTTAGATTATAACCTTGAGTGAATATACGATTTAATCTCGGGTAAATAACGTGAAACTTTTTGATCCCATTATTTTATCAGTCCACGTCTGGCAAGCTAGCTTAACTTAAATCAGGGATATCAAATTTGCGGACCTCTACATAATCAGGAAAAATTGATGTCAGGAAATTCCTGACATATCAATTTTTATCCTTGAATAATATATTATTTATCACTTCCATCAATTTATATTGTTAACTGACTTAGCATATAACTTTTTATGTTTTAACAATCTCCCTTTTTATTAAACCACCCCCTTTTTTCTTTTTCATAACTTGTATATTAATTGACTCAGAAGTGTAACAATCAATCAACCAATTGTCATTCTACCAAGTACGTTCCTTATAATACTCATTCTTACTTCTCCTTACTACAGTTAAAATGAATTTAACTAGCAACAGAAACGTTATCTCCGACTTCTGCTTCGATTTTTCTTCGCATGTTTCAAGTTTCGCTTCGATTTGAATTTATTAAGTGGTCTTCACACAACCCTACAGTAAATAGTTGCTAGTTTCCACAGACGGTGTGAGTTACGTCACACGACCTTGCACAAGAAGAGTTCAGATTATCCAAAGAGATGGAGACTGCTGAAAATTAATAAAGGTCCGCTAAAGACGAGACGAACGTACAATTGAGGTTTTCCTACCTACAAGACTCTTAGTTTCTAGTGGTGCTCCGCGGAGCGAGATAACGCTTGCAACAACCAGGAGAAGGGACCATTTGTCATCAGGCACAAGAAATAATCCAACTCTCCTTTCCCCCTTCACGTTCTACCTCTCTTTCTTTGAATAAAAGCTGTAGAGAAGCAACCTTACAATTCATTCATAGAGGACGATAAGAACAAGGAACTTCCTCGAATCTCATTTGTCAAAAGTTTCCAAAACTTTGAAACCAAGGGATGCGGGTTGAAATCTGATTTCTATAATTTAAAGGTTTACTACCCATTCAGGCTATGCGTGTATGTAGTAATGACGCTAATGTGTTAGGGATGAGGAAGGTTGAATTCAGAGGAAGTGTACCTGCATTTGCTTGGAAAAAGAGTGGAAAATCGTAAAGGAAAAAACCCACCCTCAGTACACCCGAATGGGGCTCGAACCTAGATGTCCCCATGATATGACAATCCAGTTTATTTTGAAACTGACACCCTGAACTCTCCAGAAGGGGTCAGGGAGAACGAATGGGTAGTTTTCCCAGCTTCTCGGTGAACTCCAAACACCACAAACTTTTTACAGCAGTAAGTCTCACTGTAGTCACAACACACGGACATGAAATACAGCCGTTTAAAATTTATTTTACTTAATTTTCAAACTGGACTTTTAAAAAAAAGTTACTAGCGTTGTATAGATAAGCATAATTTAGCTTAAAAATTTAATGAAAATTATAGAAACAAGCGTAGACATTAGGTTGAATACTTTGCGTAAAGGTGAGCCCCCAAAATTATATTGCTCCAAATCCCCTGAATACTTTGGGCTGCTCTGCGCGAAACGCCTTAGACCTTATGACCACCAATGCAGGTTTTAATAAGCCCTAGATTCATGATACACAAATCATCTAAATGCCGGAAGGAAGAGTTACGCCTCCCTTCTAGATTTTTGTTTGTTTTGTTTAGTATCCGGGATCTGTATGGAAAATAATGATGGTTTTTATTTTTCGTTGTTATGGATGAGCTCTGTTTATTTCAAAGCGCTCAGATTTCAGTTATGATAGCATACAGAGAATGATATGGATGGAGGGAAGGGGGGGTTACCAGAATCCGATATATTGCACGTACACGAACATGATAACCATTGTGTAATACAGGGGGGAGGGGGGCTCCTTGCGTGATGCGCATGAGAATAGTTGACCTGGTGCAAGGACACTATTTCAGACGACAATATTAAACCTCAATAGCACATCCATGGGAACAAAATAAAACGACTCCGGTATTGAGGATTTTTTAAAAAAAATTAGCATTTTTATCTATCGATCGTAGCGAGGTTCTATTTTAACTTGACCATTTGGTATTTTGTCTGCCTGTCCGAATTTTTGTTTCGCGATAACTGCTAAATACGACCAAATTTAACGACATTTGTTTAATTCCTGATCTCAAGTGGCTATAAGATCCACTTCGGTGGCCGCGTGGTCTAACGCACTACTCTCGCAGTAGACTAGACTGCCAACGACGGGTAGACCGATGTTCGAATCTCGGTTGGGTGTACTGAGGGTAGTTTACCAAAATGGTTTTCCACTCTCCCTCCACGCTAATGTGAATACACTTTCTCCAAATATAACCTTCATAATCCCTAAAACCACTAGAGTAATTAGTACACAAGTGTATAACCCAAGCAGGTAGTAAGACGCGGCGCAAAAAACATATATAATCAATCTAGTATCTAGGTGTATTTTAATTATTTTTTAAACATAGATTGCGAGAATGACGTCTTGAACCATGTGAACAATGGCTATTCTCTTGAACCTATTATTCATTTGTTTTCTGTCTAACCTGATCACCAAGGAGAAATATCATCTTCAAACCCAAGGACAAATTATGAGATATATGTTTGTATGTATTTCAACTTAAAATACAAAGATCAATTTCTCCAAAAAGAAATCTTTAATAAAAATTAAAACATGAAATAATTCTTAACATGATGAACAAAACATTTTTGAATGGAGAGAGCGAGGTCTACTGCTCACAGAACTACTAGTTTAAATTAGTATACAATATGCTGGCGATTAGTGACTCAAACTATAGTTAAAATAACTTTTTTTTTGCTTCGATTCTCACTACCTATACGGGCTCTACAAATATAATTATTTCAATAATGAGGTATAAAGGAGAAAGTTAAAATTTAGAGGAAATGTAGCCCACATATGCTTGGAGGGGGAAACAATTCAGGGAAAAGTGCCCTCAATACACGCCTTCGTGGTTCAAGCCCCTATGTGACCTATGTGTCCACTTGACGATGAAAGAGTTCGTCTACTTTTTTTTTGTCAGCACCACGTTTTACTGCCCGTCGGGGTTATACGATTATGTACTAATTACGCTAATGTTCTTAGGTATGAGGTAGGTTATATTTAGAGGAAGTGTGCCCATATTTGCGTGGAGGGAGAGTTGAAAACAGATTTGGAAAAATTACCCTCAGTACACCCTACCGAGATTTGAACCTCGATCTCCTTGTCATCGGTAATCTAGTCTACTTCGATAGTGACGTCTTAAGCCATACGGACACAGAAGCGAATATAAGTTTAGTTTAACCCCTCACAATGATGACAAATAATAAAAATAACAAGAATCAACCTACAAGGGTTTATAGAGTTTTGTGTAGTCTACATGGGACTGGGTGAGAGCCTCCCATAGATCACTGGATGATCAGCGTCTGGTTTATCCGATCAAGGCTTTGGGATATCTGTGGGACCCCTCCTGAATCGATCATAGTGTCCAATCCCTTTGATAGGAAGATTGGTGGAACCCTTGTCACAGAAGGGCTGCAGAAGTTTCCGTTGCCAACCTTAAGAGAATCTATGATCCTAGGTTATAATCAAGCACGCTAACGCTTAGCTAGCTCTTCCGTCTGGTTCACTTGTTCTTGTTGATTGAATGTTTCAGACACTGCTGATGCAGTTATCCTGGAACCCTTATCAACAAGCGAGGTAATGTTCCAGCTGTATACAAGGTAAGTGACGCCTACCTTAAGTCTATAGGCTAAGCTACAGTCCAATTTTTCGTAGAAAGAGCTTTATATGAGCACTAGAGAAGCTACTAGATCCAATTTCAGTTGCATTACATGCCAATCAATTCTGTGACACAGTCGGCAAGAAACCGTAAATTTACACGAACACTATTGCATGTGGATCATTTCTAACTAAACATTAATGGAAATAAAGAGTTAATAGATGTTCCTAAAACTGAACGTTGTTGAAATATTAAATGATATATTTGGATAAAAATTGCATTGAAAAATGCAATTTTTGACTCTTTTAGAACGGCTTTACAAATAAGCACTGTGCACAAATCTTCATTTGGTCATAAAAGGGATATACGGTACTGTAGTTTTTAACAAGAAACTTTGTCGCTTTGTCCTTCATCGTCACCACGGAAAATTTCGAGTAATCTTTCAAATACGAATGCACTGACCGCACACATTTCTGGCATATTGTAGGTCTTTTCTTTTCCATTCCACGCCGATACCTCGCTCGAGCCGGGAGCTGAGTTGGGCCTGCTGTGATGAACGCTCTTAATACGTCAAGTCATCTAATATGCATCTGTCACTTTTGATATATATTATTAATACCCGTAAAATTACATGAATAGTTCGTTAGACCATGCGGCCACCAAAGCGGGTGATAAGGAAAGCTATTATTAGCGGCTTACTACCCGCTCGGGTTATACGCACGCTAATTGTGTAATGGTAGGGTGATTGTGAGATGAAATGGAGGACCTACATTTTAACGTGGGATCCGAACCATGGTGGAGGCCTGGCATTCCTCACATTCACAAGTTGTGGTTAATACACCTCTTGTCAAAGGTGAAGTAAGGGTTTGGCAATCAAATAAATCTGTGCCGGGACCGAGGATTGAACCCCGAATCCCCAGCACATAAGTCCGACACCTTACCCCTAGACCACCAGGTCACCTGATAAGGAAAGTTAAATCTAGAAGTGTACCCACATTTCCGTCGAGGAAGAACGGGATAACTATATAGGAAATAACTACCCTCAATCAACCTGACCGGAATTCGAGCCTCGATTTCCCTGTCATCGGCAGTCGCAGTCTATCGCGAGCGTGACGTCTTAGACCATTTGATTACTGAGGCGAGTGCATTAGTAATTTTAATAGTTATAGTAAATTTATCATGCAATTCCCATAAATTCTTGGCAAATAACTTTTGCGGTCAAGAGTAGTAGCGTTTGCACGAACACTTTCACTAGAGTGCTTAAAATAAAACGAAAAGAAGAACTAAAAGATTTCCGACCTTGCTATAAAACCAAATATGTACCGCTCGCTACAGCCTGTTGGCAAGTGGTCACTTAACACACTATCTTCCGAAATCTCTCTCTGGCCTTCGTATCGAATCGTATGCAAATGAGAAAAGAGTAGCTATTGGCACAGTGGCTCTTGTAATGTTAGTATAACCTAGTGAGAGTCGTTTATAAATACCAGGGGTGTACCGATGCGGATATCGATGAATCGTTATCGGGCAATTATTAGTGCATCGTCAATTAATCGTGATCGGCGATTATTATGTCGATTAATCTTTTTTTTAAGTAGAATTTAAATCAACATTTTCTAGGTAGGAGATTAGTGATCAAAATTGAAAACAAAAACAAAAAAATTATATACACACTTCATCTGGGTTGCGGGCTATGCAAAGATTACATAACCAGAATAAGAAATATAAGTTCATACCATTGATAAGACTAACAATATAGTTCCATCTTTCACCGATTATGCATAAAATATATTTTTTGTATGCATACAATCATTTTGTATTAATTACATTAACTGTAATCATTCTCTTAAGCATATTTCCCAATAGCTATTAATAAATAATCTATAATCGGGATTAATAGGTGTAAATAGCTGTAATATCAACACTTATTTTAAACAATCAGTATCGGTAATCGGTTTTACCTAATCGGTACACCTCTATTATATACAAAGGCCTCTTATAATAGAAACTCATACAAAACGAGCACGCGGATATTGGCGTTAGTCTCGTATAATAGGTTTTTACTTTCAACGATAGGGAGGTTAAGGTTCGATTTCCAGCTGGGGGAACTTGGGGTGTTGTTTTTTTTCCTAAAAGGTTTTCAATTTTATCGTCGGTGATAAAGATATGTTCTCTTTAAATTCTACCTTCCTCATCCCTGACAATATTTTGGTAAATATACGGATCACCCAGACGGGTAGTAAGACGCAGTGTGTATGTATACGTAATTATAGTAAAATGAAACTTTTTATTATTGGTAAACGCTAACTTTGTTTTTCCGCACCGAATCTCTCTATCCGTCTTGGCCATCCGCATATTGGCAATAATTAGATAAGGATGAGGAAGGTTAAATTTTAGAGGAAGTGTATACGCACTTGCTTTGAGGAATGTCGGAGTAATATTAAGGAAATTAAAATATGCTTCGTACATCCGGCTGGGGTTCGAACTGCCACCTCCTCGTCACCAGCAAATCCGACCAGAGGAGGCTGACACCCTATCCCGTATACCCACCGATGCGGGTGGTATAGCTGTTCGAGTCACACAAAACGAACTGAAAGGAGAAAACTAATTAAAAAGTAACAGGTAGTGTTGGCTCAGCGCCAGCGAATTCACTAGTGTGTTTGACCTTGACCTCGGGATTTAGATTGTATCCCGGTCAGGTTTTTTAGCACCGCATCTTACTACCCATTTGGGTTATACGCCTATGTACTAATAATGTCAATGTGTTAGGGAATATAAAGGTTAAATCCAGAGAAAGTGAACCCGTATTTTCGTGGAGGGAAGTTGAGAAGTCATTTTAGGAAAAACCACTCTCAGCACATATGATTGGGTTTGAAGCCCGATATTCCCATCTTTGGCAGTGTAGTTTATTGAGAAAGCAGCGCCTCAGACTATTCGGCCACTGAAGTGGGTCCTTTCGGGTTCACTGGATCAAATAGAAAGGAGGGGGGATAACGTTAGTGTTTTTTATTCTTCCCATGTGGATTTTATCAACCTTTTTCCAAGCGTATGTTGGTGCTTTTTCCTTTAAAATTCCCTTACCTTGTCCTGTGTTCTAAAATGAGTTTAAGCTTCGTATAGACCCCCTTTGGTAACCATCTGCTCTAAGGCGTCACTAGAGTAATATATTGAGACTGCTGATGATGGAGAGATCGGAGTTCGAACCCCAGTTGGTTGTGCAGAGTGTGGTCTTTCCTAAATGGTTTTCCACTCTCTTTCACAATGCAAATGTGGGTACACTTAAATTAAATTATATCTTCTTTCTCTCTCTTAAACACGGTGCTAAAAAAATATAAAATAGGGTTATTCTGATGAAAATTTGTGCAAAGTAGACTTGCTAAAATATAATAATTGGCTTTCTGATTCATTTATTTTGTTGAGATTTTTGTGCCTAATTATTATTATTATTATTAGTACCGCGTCTTACTACCCGTTCGGGTTATACGCCCGTACGCTAATGTGTAATGGTAGGGTGATTGTGAGACGAAATGGAGGACCTACAGTTTAACGTGGGATCCGAACCACGGTGGAGGTCTGGCATTCCACACATTCACAAGTTGTGATTAATACACGTCTTGTCAGAGGTGAAGGAAGGGTTTGGCTATCAGATAAATCTGTGCCGGGACCGAGGATTGAGCCCCGGACCCCCAGCACAGAAGTCTGACACCTTACCCCTAGACCACCAGGTCACCCTCTAATTAATGTTGAAACAAAATAGAAAGTTAGTGGAAAGTGTTTATGCAGCCCCCACATTTTTTATTTTTAGGGAGAAACCTATTACTCCACGTCTTCTTAACGACAGTGTCGCCAACCTGAACGTGAGCAAGCAGACGGTGATTGTCATCCACGGTTTCACAGGCTCGGGGAAGGCTGCATCTGTCACGTTGATACGAGACGGTAATTATGATTATATTTACTCTGGTTTGACTAAACAAACTTCTTCATGACGAAGCTTGTGGACTTTGCAAAGAGTCTTGTTTACACTTCTCTACCTAAAGTCGTTAAATCCCTTCGACACAATTTGTTTTCAAGCACCGCGTCTTACTAACCGTTCAGGTTACACGCTTATTTATTAATTACGCTAATGATTTTAAGGATTAGTAAGGTTATATTTAGAGGAAGTGTATCCACATTCGCGTGGAGGGAAAGTGTAAAACCATTTTGGAAAAACTATCCTCAGTACACCCAAACGAGATTTGAACCTCGATCTCCCCGTCATCGGCAGTCTAGTCTACTGCAAGAGAAGCGCATTGTACCACGTGGCCACTGAAATGGGCTATGGCAGTAATGACCGGGAGATATATAATATGATATTTAATTCTGTCGCCTGTGTGTGTAGGCTTTTAGCCGCTCTTGTGGCACAGAACGTTACCCATGGTGCACCTATGGATGTTGTCGTCCACACTTCCCGCAAGGCGATGATGTGATGATAGTTATTATGAAGGTGTGGATTATTATTGTTGTTATTGTTACTATTGTTGTTATTATTATTATTACCGCATCTTACTACCCGTTCGGGTTATACACACTTACACTAATGTGTAATGACAGGGTGGCTGTGAGATGAAATGGAGGACCTATAGTTTAACGTGGAATCCGAACCACGGAGGAGGCATGGTATCCCTCACATTTATAAGTTGTAATTAGTACACGTCTTGTCAGAGGTGAAGGAAGGGTTTGGCAATCAGATAGATCTGTACCGGGAGCGAGGATTGAACCTCGGTCCCCCAACACAGTGGTCCGACATTTTACCCCTAGACCACCAGGTTTGTAGCCAGGAAACCAGGAGTAATTTTAAACCTAACTAAGACTAATATAGTAATATTCATAGTAATTTGTTGGTAAGGAGAATTATATGATTGATAATAAGGAAAGAATATCTTGAATTTATATTTAATCAACTTAAAATTTATAAGTATGTTCTACGTTAGTTAGTCTAATTAGCCAAACCCTGGTGACCGTTGGGATAATTTCCCTGCCGGGGAAAATATCCATGGTACCAGCCGATAATCGAACCCGTGACTCCTATGTTTGCAGCCAAGTGCACTGGGCTGATTCCCAAAACTATTATTAGTGATTTTTCAACTATCATTAAAAAAAGGCTTAAAAATTACTGCGAACAAAATATATCTTTGAAGGTTAATGCTGACTACTCTTTTTTTTTTGTTACTTTTTCAAAGGTCCTTGCTATTGCGATTCGAATGAAAATAAATCTCACCTTTCGTAACTTATCATACGAGTGTAATGGTTGCTTTCTCTCTTTCGATCTATTACTAACTGCTTACTTCATGGTTTTCCAGGGCAAGCCATGGAAGTTATCCTCAGATATTTCCACTTGAAAAACATACACGGGTGTAAAATACATAAATCTCCCTCAAGAACAAAGATACAATATAGACTTTATCGCAAACATTCGAAAAATTCTGCTACGCCAGCGGCAATACAAAGGGTTGATTCAAATTTAGGCCTTAGTGACTTTTACATCGAATATATGGTTGGAATGGTCCCAAGAAATGTTTTATTCGGGTAGAATTTACCTTTCCTATAACAATAGTTCTCAAAGCTGGAAACGCAAACCACGGAGGGCTCGCATAGTGCTTTGCATTTTTTTAGTTCGGTATTTAAAACATACTTTCTGAGATACACAGATTATAAGTACAATCCTTCTAAGCATTTGTACTTTTAACCCACAATCCAATTTTCATAGAAATAGACTTTTAGAAAATACAAACATATAATTTGCAGCTAATATTGATAGCTTTTTAATCCAACATCTTAGCTCTGTCGGTAGTGTTTCTGTCTACAAAGCTAAGGGTCCTAGGTTAAATTCCAGGCATGGCCAAAAAATGTATCATTAATGAAATGTGGGTTTTCGGCCGTTAATTTATCACTGTGAAAGGCAGTGATGAATTAACGGCCGAGGGGTGTAAAGGGGGGAGGGCGGGTTGTTGTGTCTGTTCTAGATATAAGTTAGTTTGTAAGCTATCTGTTGATATAAGTACACAATTAGTTCAGAAAGTGCACTTTAAAATAGCTCAAATAGATTAAGTGAAAATGATGACATTTTACT
The DNA here is from genome assembly GCA_902155825.1 of Timema genevievae. Classification (NCBI taxonomy): domain Eukaryota; kingdom Metazoa; phylum Arthropoda; class Insecta; order Phasmatodea; family Timematidae; genus Timema; species Timema genevievae. The sequence continues at coordinate 17,802 of CABFWO010000858.1, read as the reverse complement.
TTTTGACATCTTAGTTTGTAGATCCAATAATTATTCTATCTATTAGATAAGACACTTCCTTCCTATGCAAATTTGACTTTGTGATTTCACCAAATATTTTTAAGCTTTATTTTTTTCAGGCACTACTTAGTTTGGGAATTAGGTTTGATTATAATGTTAAAGTGTAATGTTTTTCTCTCGAGCAAGCAGTGGCACTTGCTGGTGGCTGAATGGTACGGGGATTTAGATTCATATTGCATGCCTTCGGCTACCAATGACGGGGAAGTCAGCACGACGAACAACCAAACCTTTTACATAAACATTTTAGAAAACATTATAAAAATGTTTTAAAATAAGGAGTGTTATTAATATAAGAGAACAAGACTTTAATCTTAAGTATTAAAAATTGTATCGTAGTAAAAATTAGTTAAATAGTATTAAATACATTGACGATTTATAATGAGTTAAAAAAGATTGAATAAATATAGAAAAGCCCGCTTCGGTGGCCGCGTGTTCTAACGCGTTACTCTCGCAGTAGACTAGACTGTCAATTACGGGAAGATCAAGGTTCGAATCTCGGTAAGATGTACTAAGGGTTGTCTTTACAAAATGGTTTTCCACTCTCTCTCTCTCCATGCAAATTCGGGTACATTTCCTATTAATATAACCTCTCTAATCTCTAAAACAATTATCAAAAGGGAAAAAATTAAATAGAAAAGATTAATTTTTAAAGCCGTTCAATCGTTTTGAACGCATTATAAATTGTCAATGTATTTAATACTATTTAACTAATTTTTATTACAATAATATTTTTAATACTTTAATTTAAAGTCTTAGATTTTTATTTTATACATAAAATTAAACAAAAAACAACAACTTAAAAACCTATTCTTTAAATTGAAAAATGACAACTGGAAATGGAAATCGAACCCAGGTGCCATTTTTCAATTTAAAGAATATGATATCTAGACGCGGCTATAACCGTAAATAACAAATATAATAGCTTGGTTATTTAATCCGAACAAGTGATTTAACTTTACAGTTGGTTCCTTCATAACGTTTCTATAGTTTGTATCGGTGAGCACGTGGACTAAACGTCAGGTTCATCTAGTCTGGAGTGTCGATGACAAGGACTTGTGGGATTTGAATACCAGCCGAGTGTATTGAGGGCGTTTTTACCTAAATTTTGTTCCAAATTCCTCCATGTAAATGCGGGTACTCCTAATCTAGAGTCCATCCTTTTCACCCCTACCCAATTAACGTTCTTTCTTTCAAGATAGTTAATTTCCACTTGTCCGGGCTACACGCAACATTTTTAGCACCGTGTATTACAATCCATCCACCTACGTACTAATTATACTAATAAGTTGGGGATGAGGAAGGTTGACTTTTGAAGAAATTAGTGGACCCGCATTTACTTAGAGGGAGAGTGGAAAACCATTTAGGAAAAGCCACCCTCAGAACACCCCCTTGGGATTCGAACCTCAATCTCCCCGTCATCGGCAGTCCACTCTATTATGAAAGTGACGCCTTAGACTATGTGGCTACAGACGTGAATGTTAGCTTAGTTAAAATGTGTGCAGCCCAAACGGGTAGTCAGAAACGGTCCTGAAAAGTCAGTTGTTATATTCCACGCATGCGCGTTACATACAGCACCTACTACCAGCGCCTCCTGTCCTGTGAACTAAACTACGTTGTGTGTTGGCAGCGTCCCTTTTCGTCCAGGATGTGAATATGGTTGTGATGGACTGGGGGATCCTGGCCAAGGGTCCTTGGTACGAACAGGCGGTCAACAACACGGACAAGGCCGCTGTGGCCCTCGCGCGGTTCATAGAGGCACTATTCAACGAGGGGTTGAGCTCAGAACGCCTCACCGTCGTGGGGTTCAGCCTAGGGGCGCAGGTGGCCGGAATAGCAGCGGAACAACTTCGGACTACCACCCGTCTCAAAAGGATCGTGGGTAAGTTCCACCGATTATAGGGCATTCTACCGTCTTTGAGGGGCTCTGCCCCAACTGCCTTGCAGTCGTGGGGTTCAGTCTAGGGGGTGCAGGTGGTGGGACTAATGGTGGAGCAGCTCTGGGCTACCACCAGTCTCAAGAGACTCGTGGGTAAATGCCACTGATTATAGAGCATGCTACCATCTCCCATGAGCTCTGCCCCAGCCGCCTCACGGAGCCATGTAATTGCGGTTGGGAAGACACTTTCTATCAACTTTACCTTCAACATTCCTAATCTAGCTGCCTACATTATGTGCCAATTTCCCAAGCGGGTAGTGATACTTGGAATACGGCACAGTTATTTTGCATCACCAAGGTTGAATTTAGTGGCAGTGTACAGCATTTTTATGAAGGGAAAGTGGAAAATCATTTATTAAGAATAAACACCCGACAGATATTCTAGCCCCGGTATCTCCGTCATCAGCAGTCAAGTCTATTGTGAGTGTGACACCTTTGAAAATTCAACCACCGAAGCAGGCTGCAGTTGGTTAAATGTTAGACTTAATGGGGTTGCCATGTTTAAATTCAAATATCATATTTTGCATGGTTAAAATACGTAAACTCTCAAACCTCAGAATACGGACCTATTCCAGTTGAGTGAGGAAATTCCGGAAAATTAAATACAAAATAACTTTAAACGAAACACTAGAGCCTTAAACTCAATTCGGTGGTAACATGTTCCACGAAAATGAGGTACACTTTCTCTGAGTATAGCATTCTTCATACCTAACCCATTAGCTATTAGTATACAAGGTGTTCGGAAATTTACAGCCCAAACTGCACATATAGTTTGTTTGATCGAAAAGTAATACAAAATCTCTATACACTTACATCCGGAAAATTGTATTCAAAGTTTCGGCGTACAGCGCCGGGAGAGCAAAGCTGTGCAATCATGCATGCGTGTACAACAGGTTGCATAGGATATAGGCGTGCGGAACTACACACCTTGACATCTTGGAGCACTACAGAAGAACATACCACAATTAATAGTAAACAACACACCGGTCCACCTGGAAAAGCGAATACGTTCTGAGGATCATCATTAACTGTCCTACATCACAGAAAGGGCTTGCCATTATTACATGTGCAGTGCCGCGCGCCTAACTTCTATGCAACTTGTTGTACAGGTGTGCTTGAACAGCTTTGCTATCCCGGCGCTATACGCCAAAGCTTTGAACACAATTTAATGGTATTAGCCTAGTTTTCCGGATGTAAGTGTATAGAGATTTTGTATTAATTTTGGTTCAAACAAACTATGTGTGCAATTTAGGTTATAAGTTTCCAGACCCTCTGTATATGCGTATAACACGAATGGGTATTGAATAATTATACACCCGCACAAAATATCAAGGACTATATCATATCACATTCCTTTAACTTAAAACAATTAAAAATATACTATCGCAACAAGGAAAACATGTACAGCTGCTGACACCAGCTTTATTGTGTTCAAATCGGTCACGTATCAAGGAAAACATCAATCTATAATTTACGTTAGTTGGTGAATGTGTTAATGCTACTATGGGTTCTCAATGCCATTACAAAATTTATTGGGCCATTGAGGTCTCTAAACAAAAGGTCTTGAGCTGCAGATTTGCCCATAAATCATAACATGTCTAAACTGTCGTTATAATTTACTGTAGACTACGTGATTTGAACAACCAATAAAGTATTTTTTATTTTAGCACATAGTTTTACTACCCTTCGAGCTATACGCCTATGTACTAATTACTCTAATAGTTAAAAGGATTAGAAAGGTTATATTGAGATGAAGTGAGCCCGCATTTGCGTGGAAGAAGAGTGTAAAATCACATTATGCGAAAACAGCCCTTAATACACTCGACCTAGATTCGAACCTCGATCTCCCCGTAATCGGCAGTCAACATCTACTGGGAGAATAGTGCGTCAGACTATGTGGCCAACGAAGCGGGTAGTAATAAATTTGACTTAGGCGATTTTTATACTGGGTATGAATAATAAGGAATTACCCACTAATGTGTTGAAATCATGCTCTTCTAATAAACAACCTTGGATAAGACAAAAATAAAACAATTGATTATTGGCGTACAAGCATCATACGATCTGGCAACTGGCGGGTCAGAGTTCAAATCCAGACCTGGTATATTGAGGGTGAGTTTTATCTTATATTGTTTCCCTCTTTTACTACGCTCAAATTTGGGTACGTTTCTTTTAAATTCTACCTTCCTCTTCCCCACTCCATTAGTATAATTAAATGCTTGTAGCCCAGATCGGCAGGAAGACGCGGGGGAAATACGAAGTTAATTGTGTCCATTGACTTTGAACCTTGTTTCCAGGTCTGGACGAGTCTTGACCTATGTTTCACCGTAGACCGGCCAAAGACCACAAAGACCCAGAAGATACAGAGTTCATATTAATTGACTATCGACCTTGATTCCAGGTCTGGACGCTGCTCGACCTATGTTCGACCGTAGACCACCCAAAGACCGCCTAGACCCAGAAGATGCAGAGTTCGTCATGTCCATCCACACTGCCGGCGACTTCCTGGCGTTCTACGATCCCATCGGGCATGCAGACTTCTACCCTAACGGGGGGAAGTCCCCGCAACCCACTTGTCAGGACGACGAGTTGAAAAGTAACAATGATGATTGGCCTCTAAGAATTCTTTATAATCATTATTGTATATTTCTGCAACTCAACCTGTTTTCTCTCTTTTTTTAATCAGCTTTTCTTACTACCCGTTCGGGGAATGTACATATTTACAAATTAAGTTAATATGTTAAGATTGAGGAAGCCTACCCCACCGGGATTGTAACACCGATCTTCCCGTCATCAGCGATCTAATCAAGTGAGCGTGACGCCTTAAACCACTGAAGTGTATACCTTTATTGTAGTTCTGCATCTGGTACTTTTAGGTTACCTTTTATTATTTTAATATATCCGTATGTTCAACGTTAAATGCATCGTACGACTGACTAATCGAGATATTTGATACACGATTACGCTCAAATCAGAAATCATATCAAATTTATGTTTTGTTTATCATTAACTCTACAACAATGTGGTAAATGGTTCCACTTGCTTCAATTTATACTATTTTTCCAATGAAGACTATGGTTCAACTCCTAGTTCGAACTATATTACCTACTACGCTACGCTCTGTCCGGGGTGTGATACAGGATCCTATCTAAAATTATTGGTTTGGGGGCATCAGGAATTACAACCCGTCTGTATTATCCTAATATTTATACTAATGTTAAAGGGACGAGGAAGGTATAGTTAAATAATAATATTAATAATACAGATTTAATGGTTAAAGTAGAATTTAAAAACGGAAGTAAGCATAAAAACCCTCTATAAAACTAATCAGCCCAGTAAACCCGTTCGTAATTCGAACTCCAACCTCCCTGGTATTGACAAACCAGACAAGGACTCCTTGGTTCACATACCCACAGTAGCAGGTGTATTGGTATTTTCAATATTTAATTATATACACCACGGAGTGCTAATTACAGTAGTGCTTGATTAGCTAGCGATATTAATATACCTATTAAATTGATTCTTGTCTTTGGAATACCATAATTATTAAAGTAATTACGCTAAACATGGATGAAATTAGTAAATACTATGTGCCTGGAACCAAACACCCCTGTGTTTATTTCCATATCCTAGTGTGTAATTTTATATTCTATTAATTTATTTGAGGTATTTAGCGAGCCTTTTCTGAACCGACTGATTATATCAGCGCACGAGCATTTCTATAAGTGAGAACGAAAGGATCTACCAATTTTGCCCTGAAAGGTATTTTCACATACCTTCCAGGGATCTTTTACATACCATGATCTACATGGGTGGCTCTACTCCCCCTCCGAAGGAAGCTGTGCAACGGATTTTTATCTCTCTAGGAAAAAATACGTTGACTCCGGCTGGGTTTGAACCCACGAACATAGGGTATTGAGGACATAACTTTATCCCAAGACCACCGAGGTAATCTTTATATTCTAATCTAACGTGATGATTCTGACACAAAAAGACGGAATTCGATTTCTCATCGAGTCCATTGCCCCTACTACGCCAAATGTGGTTTTTCACCCTTTCTTCAAATTAAATCTGGTGCGTATCCTTAAATCACCCCCTCCATAATTTCTAATGGGCCCCCTTTTATGTTAAAGTTGACCCTAGTCAGCGCAGGTACTGGTACGGTTTTTTATTGACTAAAGCGTAGCGAGACTGTTATATTTTCAATCATTTGGAATTTAGTCTGTATGTCTGCTGTCAGGATCTTTGTTCCTAGATAAATTTCAAATACATGGACTAATTTTAACGATTTTTTTTGGAGCATTCTTTGAACCTGGACCAATCAACGTATGTACAAGGTTTTTCAAAATGGCTATCCGTTTCAATATGGTGGCAGCTAAAAAGGCTTTCTTTGTTTAATAGGCCATTTCATGTGATTTTAATTTTAAATTCTAAGCATTCTATTAAGTACTTGGAGCGCATTTTTAATTTTTTTAAATATCTGTTGTGAGACTGACATCTTGAACCACATAAAATACGGCTATTATTTATAAATATGTGATATTTAATACACACATACATACCTAATCACGTTGTTCCCTAGCCTTGCATTCTCTCTTCTCTTCAACAACATCCATACACCGACTAATACATGCTATTTTATTCTTAAAATTCTTAATGTTTCTCTTTTTCACACATTCATCTATAACATTTAGACAGGTCTTTGGCCTACACCTTCCTTTTGATCCAAACAATCTACCTTCATATATTTGCTTCGTCACTCGATCCACACTCATCCTCTCAACATGCCCAAACCAACGTAAGACGGTTCTTTCACATTGACCTATTGGACTACTTTTCAAACCGAGCTCTTTCAAAATATATATCAGAATATAGTATCAATTTGTTTTCTGAATAATTAATCAACAAAGAAAAATATCAAATTAAAATTAAAATTACAGAACATATTTCAACTTGAATTCCAAAGATAAATTATAGGAGATATTTCAACTTGAAATACAAAGATAAATTACAGGAGATTTTCAACTTAGATACAAAGATAAACTATAGGATGTATTTCAACATGAAATCCAAAAATAAATCTTAAGACTGCAGTAAATATATGAACATTACATACTTCTTAACATTGTCTACTTAGTATTTTTTGAATAGAGGTCTACTGTTCACAGAACTACTAGTTTTAAATTAATTGATGCATGCTACTGTGATGCAGTGATCTGCAGTCACTTCATGGCACCTTTGCTGTTCGTGGAGTCCATCTACAGCGCCGACGCATTCTTGGCGACGCGGTGCGACTCTTGGCAGGCCTACCGCAACAAGAGCTGCTTAGGACAAGAGAGGGTCATCATGGGACTCAACACGCCCTCCACGTAAATATACAGGATGTTCATTATCGTGGGAATACAATAGCAGCCCGCTTCGGTGGACTCATGGTCTAACGTTCTATTCCCGCAGTAGATTAGTCTACCGATGATGGGGAGATTGAGGTTAAAATCTTGGTCGGGTGGACTGAGAGGGGTTTTTACAAAATGGTTTTCCATTCACCCTCCACACAAATGTGGGAACACTTCCTCTAAATATATAACCTTCCTAATCTCTAAAACCATTAACGCAATAAGTATAACCCAAACGGTAGTAAAACGTGGAGTTAAAGACAATAGCATTGCACTTACTATCTGTTCGGATTATATGCATATGTAGCAATTCAGCTAACGTGTTAAATTTTAAGGAAGTGTATCAACATTTGCATGAAGGGAGCGTGGAAAAACTTTCAGAGAAAACAGCCCTCCCTACATTCGACCGAGATTCGAACCTCGATCTCCCCGTCATTGGAAGTCTAGTCTACTGCGAGAGTAACGCTTTAGAGTTTAGACCATGCGGCCATTTAAACGGGTAACTTGAATATTGGATATCAGTAGCTACCCGCATCAGTGACCGCATGGTCTAAGGTGCTTCTTTCGTAGTAGACTAGAATTCCGATGACGAGAAGATCGAGATTCAAATCTCAGTCGGGTGAACCGGGGTGGAGGGGGGGGGTTCAAAAATGATTTTCCACCATCCCTTCACGCCAATGCGTGTACACTTCCTATAAATATAGCTTTCCACATCCCTAAAAATCGTTAGCGTAGTTAGTACATATGCGTATAACTCGAACGGGTAGTAAGAAGGGTTGCTAAAATAACAAAAACAACAGTGGCGTAGACAGGTAATATAGAAAAAGCAGTCAGAAGTTTATCAACTAAGAATTTGGGGGGCAAAGGATGAAATTTAAAATCTACTTAAAAAGGGATTTTAATGATAGAATTTTATTGAGTTATCTATCAGTATTTTTTTGACACATTTTTATAAATGTGGAGTCTCTTCTAACGAACGGCCAGTTAAATGTCAATTCTAGCATTTTAGTAATTTTAGCCATAGCCTAGGCCCGTATAATTTTATTTTGGTTAGCCTACCTAAGCATTGTAGGGATGAGATTAAGGTGGGGTGGGAGGGAATGCGAGTTAAGTTCAGTATTGGTGTAGTTTTTTTTAGTAAAAAATTTATTTAACAAAATAAATAAAATATTGTTTCAGTAGAACGGTTTATTTTAATATCTCTTCACATATTTGTCTCAACAATTTTTGAATATTTGTCGTGAGAGCAATGTTATTTGAATACAAACATTTTAAAGGAATATAAAAAGTCCAGTTTGGATTTTGTGATACCCATGATAAATATTTAAGTAATCTTGAGATTACTATGTGTGTATAATCAAACTAAGTGACTTTGCTAAAGCAAAATTTTATTTATTTTGTTCAAAAAGTTTTCGGTGAAATAGTGATATTACCAAGCGTTTCCTTTCCCATCAGCTCAATAAAAAACCCTCACTGATCCTCAGCGCACAACCTCCTGAATAAATTAGTCTATTTTTTGGCAAATATGTTCGATCCCCAGTGCTTCCAGATTTTTATGTGAAGAAGTGGGTCTGAAACCTAGTGAGGACAAATGAGGAACTACTTGAATGAAAAAGTAGCGGCTTCAATTAAAACTGAGATTAATGACTTGAGGGCTCATTGTGTTGAGCACATTATACCTTCTAGCCACATAAGTTGGAACTATCTAATCCAACAGACGGTGGATGTTCAGTCAGTATGGCTCGATTATTGGTTGACACCATGGATTTTTTTAAATGTTGTAGGTCTCACTGGGAAGGAGGTTGAAGGTCATTCATTATACCATCCCCTGGCCTCCCTACCGTACCATGCCACCACTAGTGACGTTAAGTAATAACAAGAAACAAAGGCTTATACGCACAAGTTGGTTTATTTATTTTTGGTGTTTGTTTCAGGGCCAGAGGAAAGTTTTATCTGGACACAAACCTGACGCCTCCTTACGGTCGTAATTCGAACCCTTCCATCCCTCTGAATGAACCATCCATGATGATGGCGTCAGAAGAAGATGAAGACTTAGAAAACAATGAGGTGAAAAGACATCCCAAACCAATTCCAACAGGTAACAAGACGGGATCCAATCCTGAAGTCGGAGAGGAGAGGAAACCAAAGAACCTCGATATATCCTCGTCAGAAGGTGGTAGAACAGTCTCTTGGACACCACTCGCAATACTTGTGATATATTGGACACTGGCATGATGGTTTTCTCAGCTGGACACTTTGGGTGGCATCCACTGGTTAGTGCCTTAATGTTTTGCTCAGCTGAAGACTTTGGATAGCAGCCACTGATTAAAGTTCTGATGTTTTGCTCAGATGAAGACTTTGGATGGCAGCCACTGATTAAAGTCCTGATGTTTTGCTCAGCTGAAGACTTTGGATGGCAGCCACTGATTAAAGTCCTAATGTTTTGCTCAGCTGAAGACTTTGGATGGCACCCACTGGTTAAAGTCCTGATGTTTTGCTCAGCTGAAGACTTTGGATGGCAGCCACTGATTAAAGTCCTGATGTTTTGCTCAGCTGAAGACTTTGGATGGCAGCCACTGATTAAAGTCCTGATGTTTTGCTAAGCTGAAGACTTTGGATGACAGCCACTGATTAAAGTCCTGATGTTTTGCTCAGCTGAAGACTTTGGATGGCAGCTACTGGTTAAAGTCCTAATGTTTTGCTCAGCTGAAGACTTTGGATGGCAGCCACTGGTTAAAGTCCTGATGTTTTGCTCAGCTGAATACTTTGGATGGCAGCCACTGGTTAAAGTCATGATGTTTTGCTCAGATGAAGACTTTAGGTGTCAACCACTGGACAGTGAACCAGTGATGGCTTATTATATTTATTATTATTAGGTGTTCTATCTTACGTAAGGTCCATTCCCTTTGTCAGTGAACTTAGACCACCAAAGCGTCCTGTTCTGTGCCTCCTCCTTCATCTCCCAGTCACATGCAGCTCACGTATAAAAATAGCCAAAGAATGAATAAATATACTTGGAATGAAAATAAAACTAGCTTTTAGTAAGTTGAACAAGGTTTAATCTTAGAGATTGGCAACAGGCTGGTTAAATGAACTAAGTGTGTATTTTTGAAAGGTCAATTAAACTTGATTTTTTGATTTTTTGTTTGTTTGAGGTTGTCGATTATTAGCCTCATTAGACATTGTGATTATTTAACCAACAATTTTCAACAATTATTTTTTATTTAATCAACCTTTTACATGACATGAACATATATTTTAAAGATACCTGTGATATATCGTCGTTTAGTGTGCAAGTGGCATTTACTGTATGAAAATAGGAATTTAACAAAATATTTTAGTAAGTGTTTTAATTATAATAATATGTAATCGTATTTTAAACCGACTTATTAATAATAAATATCCCATAAGGCTTATAATCATATATTTGTAAATGTTTGTATGTGGCCCGATTTAAAATTAATTGAAAGTTATTTATTAAAAAGAGAGAGCAGTTTCATCAAATAAAAATATTTATTTTAGAAATGTTGGAAAATCAAATTTAATTTATTATGAATAAACTAATAAAAGGTTGTTTGTAGAATTAAGAATTGTACTAAAAGCAATAATGTATACAGAAATGTTATTTCGATGTTTGTACTTTAGTGTGAAACAAAATAGCTACATATTATTGTGACAGGCTTAATCTTGCCAGTATCTGAAAGTGTTCTTTAAATTTAAACTGTATGTAAGTAAATATATATTTAGTCATTACAAGTATAATATAAAACATTTGAGCTGCCTTATTTTAAAATAAATATTTCAAATTAATTTAAATAGTATTTAGCTACACATTATATAAAGTTATTGGATAAATAAACAATTTCAAATCTTATTTTACTAATGCGCAGACCAATATTATTCAAATAACCAAAAGGTAAGGTGTTTCTATAAATGCTTACATCAGAAAATAGTAGCCTATTTGCACATCTTTGTACAATACTGTACATTAAGGGAATTTGCTCATATAATATCAGACATAAAAAATCTTTTTCTCCCCCTACTTCATATTACTACCCATCCTGGCTAAACTTATATAATTACGTAAACTGAGTTTGAAACAATTTAGGAAAAAACTCCCTCAACACATCTGTTGGAAATTAAAACTCATATATATATATATATTTCAATATGTCCTCACACCCGCTACGGTGGCCGCATAGTCTAAGGAATCGCCCTCACAATAGACTAGAATACATGATGGAGAGATCGAGGTTCAAATACCGGTCGGGTGTACTGAGTGTGCATTTTCATAAACGGTTATTTTCAACTCTACATCCAAGCAAATGCAGGTACAATGCCTCTAAATTCAACCATCATCCTTAGACCATTAGCGTAATTAGTGCATAGGAGTATAACCCGAACGGGTAGTAAGACGCGATGCTAGAAGAAAAAAATGTCCTCAGTATATGGTAAAGTAGAGAGACTAATTACTAGAAATTAACATTTTTTAATTTAAAGCTTTTTCAGAAATTTACTTCGTTTTGAAACTAATTAAACTCCTATTCATTCTTCCTTGAACATATTATAATCTTATAACTTACCTAATGTAATCTACGGTCTCATTTTCACAGGAAACTTGTTATTTGAAAACTCGAAATTCATACTGCCACAATAGAGGAAATAAAAATATTACAATTGTATCTACATTTTTTTTATCACAGCGTCTTACTACCTGTCCAGGTTATACGCATATATGATTATTATTTCAATGAGGAAAGTATGAGGAAATAAACATTTAGAGGTTCTCTAGAGTGATAAAACATTTTAAGAAAAACCACCTTTAGTAAACCCGACCGGGATTCGAACCCTAATCTTCCCATCATTGGCAGTCTAGTCTATTGTGAGAGGAACACTGCCACTGAAGTGGGTTCTTCACACTATTGAATATAACTATTTTTTTATATTATATTCTATAAATTGAGAAATTACATTTGGATATGGGAATTGATCCCGGTACCCTTGGCTGAGTACGCCAATATTCTAAACACTGTGCTATCATGCCCAGAGTGATTCTTCCCTCATATTTTAGGGCAGAGTCTGTGATGGACGTGTGGAAATCGTCAGTTACATATGAGTGACCAATTAAGTAAGATCACGAGCCACCTTCGACTAGGTAGGGCTTCATGCTGCCAACATTACTGTACAATCATGATTCTCGTGTCAAAGTGGCATTTTTCAATTGAAATAATATGATATTTAGATGAGTCTAACCGTAATTAATAAAATATAATAGCTTAGCTATTTAATATATAATATTTGTTTATATGTAAAATATTTTACTCATCTACAAAAATATAGTATTTAATTATTTTCGTCAACCTACCTAATTTTTAAAAAGAGTACCGTATACTATATTTTTTAAATATTCAGTGAATAGATTTACGATTTTTTTTAATCAAAGAAAAGTATCTTCTTCTGAAACGTAGACTACGATTATTATAATTTAAAAAGTACAATTAAATAAAAAAAAGTACCTACAAATTTAACTCTAACCAGTTGCGTCAATTTAGGATGCGCTTAGAAAAAAACAACCAATTAACCTCTATTGGAATGTCGGTACTGATGGCTGTCGGTAGCGCTCTGATATTAATAGAGTTTTTTCTTTAATATTTAAAATGTCATAAAAGCCATCAGTGGATGTCCTTTTTACTCTCCTGTTACGTTTAGGATTAGTAGAGTTACCTAAAATTATATGTTGCTTTTTTTTTAGAACCAGTAAAAGTTTTAAGGGTACGTTATTACAAATTAGCTTCATGTTCAAATTTAATTTGATTTCAATTTGATCTGAAACTTATTTAAAAAAAACAGATATTTCCCTTTAGTTTAATATTAATCTTGTTTAATGAAATAAGCGTAGATATATAATTTCATTTTTTTAAATTATGAGATAGAATAGATATTAATATTTGATTTTTACTCGAAACGCTTTTAACCACCCGTCTGGGATATAATCATTTTAATTGCGCTAGTGGGTCCAGATAATTAAGTTACAATTTATAGGAAATATATCCACATTAAAGAAGATGAGCAGTTGGATATCGATGAGGAAAAAACACCCTCAGTACACCTAGCAGGGATTCGAACCCCCCAACCCACCACTCATAGGCAAACCAGACTATTAAGTACCAGACATCTAGACCACGTGCCCACACATGTGGGTTCAAAAATGGTCACTGGAATGTTTGGTTAATTTTTTATCCTAAATTAATTTACAATTCTTGTTTCTTATCTGCGTGTATTATCTTTGATTATTTTATAGGCTGCCCTAAAAACAAAACTTCTGTATCTGTCAAATTAACTTATTTTATTTTGGACAAAAAATTGTGTTAATCTATTTTTGAAATGACCCCCTTTTTAACAATAATGATTCTTAAAGTGGAGGGACAGTCCTAACAAAGACCGAGGGAGAACATTATTTACTAAAGCTTTGTACACACAACACAACTTATTGTACAAAAAGTTGTACAATAAATTGTAAAACTTATTGTACAAAAAGTTGTACAATAAATTGTAACCTAAAGATGGCTTCGTGTGAACACCGAAGATTGTACAAGATCTACTTTGCGTAACTTATTGTATACAATTTCAGAGAATAGAACACATCCTATATCGTTCATTTTTATTGAACAACTTTTGGATTGTTATCAATACTTAACTATATCTGCCAGACGTAAACTGATTGAATATATGACAATGTACTATATTTATTAGGCATAAAACCATTAGTAAAAAGCTATAATTTAAGGCCATATTTGTATTATAATAAATAAAAAGAATAAACTCAATATATTTTCATTGATTTATTTAGTATCTGTTATTATTCCACTAAAATCAAATAGCATTTGTCACCAAATTGTACGCACTCGCATATGTCGTGTGAACAGTCTTGAGGTAAAACTTGTATGTAATCAATATTACCAAAATATTGTAAAATTTCTTTCACAACTTTTTGTACAAGAAGTTGTGTCATGTGTACCTCTAGCTTTAGTCTATTATATTTAGGTTTTTTTTTTCGTTGCGTCTCACTATACGTACGAACCGGCCCAGTGGTGTAGTGGTCAGGGCATCTGACTACGAGCCTAGAGGTCCCGGGTTTAATTCTCAGCTAGGACTTTGGGCATTTTTTCCCGGAAGGGGAATTATCTCAACGGTCACCAGGGTTTGGTTAGGTTTAAGTTAGGCTTAAGTGTTTCCACTGGTTCCACGCCCTCATATTCACTATCACCCTCATCTAATCTCATAAGGACATCAATACTGGCTAATATTTCCACTACCGGGCTACGAATGATGAAGCCCAAAAGCTCAATATTATTGTTATTACTGTATTAGGTACGAATCATACACACACATATGTATTTATTTGAGATATTTAACATGCAATGATTATATCAGCACACTACTTAAAAAAAAACTAACCTAAATCTAGAAAAATTCTAACGCCCAGTCCCAAGCCGTTAATTTAGCACTTTGAAAAGAGAAACACAAATTTTATCAATGATATATTTATCGGTCATACTGGGAATTAAAACCATGACCCTTAGCCTAATATGCATCCACGCTATCGACGTAAGATAAGTTTTCAGACAGAATTTAAATTGATTACGCTAATATTAATGGGATTATGACGATAGGCTTTAGATTAAATGTACGCGCATTCACGCGGGAGGAGAGTGGAAAATCATTTAGGAAAATTCACCCTCAACACACTAGACTAGGATTCATTAGACCACGCGGTCGACCTCGGTACACTTGGGGTAAAGTGCTCGCCTCAAGAACTGGTGTACGTGGGTTCAAACCAAGCCGGAGTCGAAGGATTATTTGAACAGTAAAAATCCGTAGCACAACTTCCTTCAGAGGGAAAGTAAAGCCGTTGGTCTCATGTCAATTGTGGCAAGTGAAAGAACCCTGACAGGTATGTGAAAATACCTTTCCCGTCAAAATTGGTAGGCCCTTTCGCTCTCACTCATAGAAATTCTCGTGTTCTGGTAAAATCAGTCGGTTCAGAAAATTCACGTTAAATACCTCAAACAAATGAAAAAAATAGATTTTGTGATAGAATTGGTTTTATATTTAGTTATGTGTGTTTTGTGTATATATATATATATTAGTATAATATATATAATATATGTCTAATGTAGTGTCAGTATTGATTACTATTGACAAAATAATATAAATGAGAAGTGTTAGGGTTCATGGGAATGGGATTAAAACCCCATTATGAAAATAATAGATAAACGTCCCTAGTGTACCCGATCGGGCTCGAACCTAGATCTTCCTGACCTGATTACTTTAATTGCATGTGTAGCTCTCCAGTTGATGCATTATTTAATCTACCTCCCTTCCGAGAAATATACATTGGCTTAATGAAGGGTAATTAGTAACAAACTAGGCCTTAACAGCCGTGATTAAGGTCGGTTCAAAGAGTCCACACCGCTCCATCGCTCTATCAACCATTCCCGGAAACACTGCAGTTGATTATAAATTAATGACACGTGACGTTAACGTGTGCACGTGGTCTTTGGTTCGAAATAACTCAAGGAATTCCTGTGATAAAGAGCTTATTACAAAAACAACAAACACATCTAGCATCAGTGAGCACGCTGACTATTACGTCAAACTCGTCTACATTGGTTTACCTACTACAGGATGGGTAGCGCTTGAATCTCGGCCCGACTTATTGAGGGCGGTTTATTCCTAAATGATATCCCTCTCTCCTACACGCAAATAAAGGTACATTTAATCTCATTGGTACCTTACTAATTCCTATTCTTTTTGTAACTAAACCCGCCTCGGTGGCGTAGTTGGCTAACGCGCTAGTCGTGTTGAGCCAGACTGCCGAGGACGGGGAGATCGAGGTTCGAATCTCGTGGGTGAACTGGGGGTGGTTTTTCCTAAATGGTTTTCCACTCTCCCTCCACGCAAATGCGGGTTCACTTCTTCTAAATTCAACCCTCTGAATTCCTAATCCATCAACGTAATTAGTACTTAAGCGTCTAACCCGAACGGGTAGTAAGACGCGGTGCTAAATATTAATATTCATATTAATTTTGTAATTAAATGAAGAAAGCAGTCAAGGGAAGCAATATGCAGTGTGTAAATAATAATATTAATAAATATGATGATGATGATTATTATTATTATGTTCTGATATTCCTGTCAGGTTCATATTAAGGTTTAAATTGTTCGTCTTACACCAAGATTATAGATTACCCTTTTTCTACCCGCTTCGCTGGCTGCGTGGTCTAGCGCGCAACTCTCGCAGTAGACTGGATTGCCGATGACGGTAAGATTGAGGTTCGAATCTTGGTCGGGTGTAGGGTTTTACACCCTCCCCCCACGCCAGTGTGGGTAATCTTCCTAAAAAATATAACCTCCCTAATTCCTAAAACCATTAGTGTAATTAGTACATAGACGTATAACCCGAACAGATAGTGAGTCGCGGTCCTAAAAAAAAATAATCTTATTTTAATTTTTTTTAAGCACCGCGACTTACTACCCGTTCTGGATGTAAGCATATACAGGCCTATTAATTAAGCTAATGAGCTAGGAATTGGGAAGGTTTACTTTAGAGAAAATATACCCGCATTTTCGTAGAGAGGAAAGTGAGAACCCACTTAGGATAAAACACCCTCAGCACACCCAACGGGGATTCGAACCCCAATCTCCATGTCAAAGGCAGTCCGGTCTATTGCGGGAGTGACGCTTCAGACCATGTGGTCACATAAGATGGTAGTTACTAAAATTGTTGTATGGGGTAGGGAATGGTAGGGGCACTTAGATAAAATTCACGCTCATTACAGTGAAGAGAGGATGGAAAAACCACAGGTAAAGACCATATGCGTTAAACCACCGTGAGTACATCCTGTTGAGACTCGAACCTCAAACTCTACGTCATCAGACTACAGACAAAACTAGTTTTATGTCTTTGTCCACGTGGCTACCGGTAGGGGTAGACTAATTTATTCCAGAACTAGGTTTCCTGCGTGGGGGATGAAAGATGCTGCCATTACTTCTATTAGCGTTTCAATATCTAACCTGATTCTGAAAGACGTAAGTGACAAGAATTATTAGGCCCATTACATAATTTCATTAGTTCTAGGAAGAGCAGGACTACACCGTGGAATGGCAGTAGGGGGCTAACCCACCTCCCTAAAAGTATTATTAATATTAATATTATTATTATTATATGGTTCTAGTATTTCTCCTCAATGCTTAGGCTAGTAGCTTATTGGAGTTTTTTAAACAATAACTTGCTCCCTCCATGTTTTTATTGTTACTACAGTCCTACTAGTAGTTCTGTGAACAGTAGACCTCACTCTCTCCATGTTATTATTGTTACTACAGTCTTACTAGTAGTTCTGTGAACAGTAG